>JAOVVA010000017.1:13740177-13750953 GCA_028565275.1 Leiocassis micropogon | reverse complement strand
TTAACATAAAAAGAAAATACTATTTTTTGTCTTCTTTTTCTATTTGAAATGTACCCGCAATTCTAGAATGACCCACACGCTATGGGCAATTTAACAATTAACTTAATTTGCATGTCTGGACTGTGAGAAGAAAGCACAGGGAGAACATGCAAACTCCACACACACAGACCCAAGGCGGGAAATTAAACCCTTAACCCTGGAGGTGCGACGCCACAGTGCTAAGTAGAGATGAGCGAATCCGGATTAATCCGGGTTAAATAACCCGATCCTTTAAATGACTCACAAATCACAAATCCTTCTCTTCAGTTACTCGGATCAGTTGAGTCCTAAGTTATCTAGTTGCTAACAACAACATATATAAATGCAAACTGATAATTACACAATTCAGTTGTTCTTTGTAGTTGTTAGCTAGTAACTGTAGGAACAAATACAACAGAAACAGCCTGATCCGAAAGACTCAGTGCGTGTTTATGAGTCCAAGGATTTGGTGGATTCTGAGGAGAATCACTATATGCATAAAAACTCAACCTCGAATTCTGGCTTTATAGTACTTTTTTTAACTATCTAAAACTTTATATAAAATATATAAATATAAAAATACCGTTTATTATGTTTTTTAACCAATAAAAAAAAATATATATATATATCCGATAAAAGATCAGATCAGATTCCGAGGGACTCAGTGTTCATGAGTCCAAGGAATCGGTGGATACTAGGGATTAAGTGAGCGCCCTCTAGTGGAGGGACCATAGGAAAATGCAGTCAGAATTAGAGCTGTAATCGGGCCTTAATAGTTAGCCTGGCCCGAGCCCGTGTAAAATTATATTAATTAAGCCTGAACCCGACCGAACCCGTCGGGTCCTGTCGGGTCCCGTCGGGTTCGGGCAAAGATCTTCTGCTCTAGTCAGAATCCTTACTGACTCAAGTCACTCAAAGGACTCAAGAGACACGGATCCGTTTAGTGAGTGATTCAGAAGGAGTCGAATCCGTTAAAGGATCTGAGTTTCTCATCTCTAGTACTAAGCAGTGTGCCCTGAATGTTTTAATATAGTTAAATGCTAAACATTTACTACTAACGCTTAGACTTGGGTAAATAGAACCAAATTTTCACAAGGTTCTTCATGCAGCTGATGATAATACAGGCAACAGGTGGAACAGAGTTCTACTTTAACCAACTAAGATGACTATTTCCATGACCTCAGCTTCCACTAGCTGTGATCATAAACTTTGCTAAACTATCAAACGCTCTAGTTTCCACGGCACCACAATGGGATACCTTATTCACCTGTCAGTGGTTTTAATGTTATGGCTTATTGGTGTATAGTTTAAAAGAGTTTCTCTTTTGTTCACAAACTTTCCTTCAAATTAGGCATTTATAAACATAGTTTTGGCTTTAAAACAGTTATTAGTCGTGCACACTGCCTGTACGTTATTGGTTTCACTCACATTAGCGGAACCTTTTTTGTCAACCCATGTTTCTTGTCGGCTCGCACTCTCTGCGCTCTCGTAACTTTGTACAGCATTAAGAATCCGCAGTACTCAGATATGGCGGAGTCCAATGTATTAAAAACCTTGCTTTATACAATCAATGCCTTACTACAGAAGGAGAAATACAAAGCAGCTCTTGCTGTGCTTAAAGGATTCCGAAATGGCGCCGTGTGAGTGTCTTGTGTTCCCATATATTGGTTGTATTGTTTTATATATATATATTTTTTTTTATCTTGGACACACGTTCTCTAGCACTACTAACACGTAATAACAAGGTTTTGTAATCTTAGATAAACTGTAATGTCGGTTGATAATAAAAACACTGATTTCGTACTGTAGTAAATAGCACGACTTCCGTGACAGGCAAATGAGGCACAGGTCACTAACTACAATCCATTCATTTCAGTTTGAATGAGTGTGTGTGTGTGTGTGTGTCAGTATATTATCATTGACTTTTCGAAATGACATCCTGCTGTAAAGCTCAACACACCACTCTTTTAGCTGCTTTAAATTCTCTCTAATCTGTGGTCCTGTATAAATCACAATGGAAATCACAGTTCTTCACTTTCTTGTGCTATGGAGGTATTTTAGTGTGCAGATGGTATTAATGCTTGTATGTTATTATACTTATTAAATACTTAAAGTAAAATGTAGTAGGTGTTGATTATTTGGTATATAATATTTTATATTTTATACCAAATATTTTATTTAATCCAGGGTTAATTATGGCAGATGGTAATGGATCGTCGTCATCTTTTAGGTGGGCCTTACTTAATATGAGCATTTCACAGAAATGTATATTTTGTATATACATTTTGTATTTTTTGTCTGCCAGTTTATTAGTATTAATGCAAACTCCCAGCACTTGGCTCTATCCAAATGATATCTTTTCCAAAATCATCATGTTGAATCTAGTCTTAATTATGTCATGATTGTCATTAATCTATAGAACCTTGTTACAGGTATGGTGCCAAGATTCGAGCTCCACATGCACTGGTGATGACCTTTCTTTTTCGAACTGGCAGGTAAATCAGGTCACAATAAATATACGAGGGTGTGGGGGGAATTATCTGCACTCTGGCTATAGAATTTATTTAAATTAACTTTTAGAAATGACAAATATATATTTTTTTAACTTTTTTATACACTTTGTCCATCTGTCAACAAGCTTTTGCTTCCCTCATTAAACATGTTTTAGGCTGAGCTGTGTGCTACGAATGCACTGCTGTCTTCACATTAGAATTGTATCTTCACCCTTGTAGTACTGCTTTTCGGGGACTAAACAGGTGAAAGTCCGATAGAAAGATCAGGACTATAGAGATAATTTAACACCTAAAAACCTAAAAAAAGTTTTTTGCAAAATGTTCAGGCTTCAGCTATTCAATAAGAATCTGATTGTAACAAGCACTGTTGATTGAACCTTTTTCCTGATAATGTTCCAACACTGGCCCATGAGAATCCCAGAAAAACTGTAAGCTGATGGTTGACTTTTGAACTTTTTGGACGATTAAGGATATTTCCATCCCAGGCTCTGCCGTTTACTCTCACTCGATGACTCCCAGTCATGAATCCATGTTTTGTCACCAGTAATGATTCTTTAAGAAACTTTTACCTTCCTGAGATTATCTGTCCAAATTTAGTTTGCAGATATCCAAATGAATCACTGCAAGAATCACTTTAAGAAACTTTTACCTTCCTGAGATTATCTGTCCAAATTTAGTTTGCAGATATCCAAATGAATCACTGCACACTTCTTTAATGCAAATAACGAGTGGTGTGAACTGATATAACAAGTTCACACCTGCAAGCAGTGACTGGGGCGACAGTAGCCTTGAACGGAAAGCACTGATAAGTCTGTGCAGCCAACAGAAGTTTTAACATAACAGGAGTGTGGATCATTTTTTACCCACCCGCATACACAAGTTCAGTTAGCCTCTTAAATAGGTATTTTGCAGTCATATTTTTGCAAATCTTTTAATGTGGAATAGGTCGATACTTATAATTAATGTGTAAGCAGGACCTCACAAAAGGCCCAGTACTGTACTGCTAGTTTTAGTTACTGCTGTAGTTTTTAGTTTATAATTTTATACACCGAACATATATTTTAAAGACAATTTTAATACTCAACTTTTCTATTTTGTCTTTGCATTCTAGCCTTCAGTCCAAGCTGAAAGCAATAGCCCAGGCCACATATACACACTCAAGGAATCTAGCCTACTTTGTATTTTCATATAAAGGACTGTTGGCACTCCAAAAGTACATTCAGGGTAAGAGTCTTCAGTCTCACTCGTTCTTGGCTGCATGTCTTGGAGGTTGGCTGGTATTCGGAGACAATAATAATATCAACAGCCAGGTAAGTTATTTAGTTTGCTTATTAGTAAATGCATATATTTGACGTGAAAGGATTCTAAATGCTTGCTTAATCCAGCTTGTTTTTTTACTTTACTGATTTTTCGGTAGTTACTTTATACAGTATAGTCTCATTAATATATCTGACACAGTGCTACTATTATCTTTTGTTCCCTAGATAAACATGTACTTGCTATCTAGAATTCTCTTTGCCTTGTGTCGCCTTGGTGTGGAAAAGGGATACATCCCAAAGCCCAAAAAAGACCCCTTCCCACTGTTCGCCATGCTGGTGTGGGGAATCGTCCTCTGGCTATTTGAATACCATCCTCACACACTCCAGCCCTCACTCCAGTCTTCTATGACCTACCTCTACCATGACAGCAACACATGGCATGACCTTACTGATTTTCTCATATACAACAAACCAAAGATTTAAACTTGTTGAAATTTCTTCTCTATTAAACCACAACCAGTGATAATTGTGAGAAAATTGTATGATTATCCACCAGAGACTGTTTTATGTTATATGGCATAATCTTTTAATGATGGCTATCAAATCTGCACTTTTACATAATGTCCTTTATGTAATCCTAATTTTAAGTGAATGTATGATAGTCTAATTTAGTACTTTTTGCACATAAATTTTGTAATTTACAATTTTGTAAGTTGGTGTTCAAATAGAGAACCTATTTCATAATCATTAAAAAGGAATAACAAAACAATTTGACAAACCACAGAATTAATTTGAACACTTAATTGTTCTTAATTTAATTATTAACCAAATATGTTTGATTTGTAGCTAGTGGTGCTTTTATTTCTCTTTGATGCAGGGGAACATAGAATGTCATACTTGAATTTTAACTTTATACACCGATCAGCCATAGCGTTAAATCCACCTGCCTAATATTATGAAGGTTTCTATAGTGCCACCAGAACAGCTTCGACCATTGCGGCATGGACTCCACAAGACTTCTTTAGGTGTGCTGTGGTATCTGACACCTAAGACATTAGCAGCAGTTCATTTAGGTCCTGTAAGTTGTGAGGTGAGGCCTCCATGGATTGGACTTGTTTGTCCAGCACCAGATGCTTGATCAGATTGACATCTGGGGAATTTAGAGGCCAAGTAAACACCTTTAACTCTTCCTATGAAGAGTGGTCCAAATAATATCCATGTGAATGCCGGGACCCAAGGTTTACCACCAGGACATTGGTCAGTGCATCACACTGCCTCTACTGATTTCACCTTTGCCCATAATGCAACATGGTTCAATCTCTTCCTCAAGTAAGTGATGTGCATGCGCCAAGCCTTCCCCATAATGTAAGAGAAAACACCCCCTTCCTGTTCCATTGCTCTGTGGTCTAGTTCACTTTCTCCGTTCCCACTGTAGTTTGTGGACACACAGCATCATATGCAGCAAGCTCTCATGCTCTATGATCTGTCACCTGTCTGTCATAGTCAGCATTAACTTTTTTAGCAATTTGTGCTACCATAGCTCTTCAGTGGGATCAGACCACATGGGTTAGTCATTGCTCCTTACAAGCATCAGTAGACCTTGGGTGCTCATGACCCTTTCACCAGTTAATCAGTTTTCCTTTCATGGGCTACTTTGGTTGATACTAACAACTGCATACTGGGAACATCCCACAAGACCTGCAATTATAGAGATGCCCTTAAGCAGTCCTTTAGCCAGTAAAGTTTGGCCTTGTCAAAGTCTCCTGCTTTCAACCAACCAGTTTAAGAGAACTGAATGTTCATTTGCTGCATACTACTGTATATTGACAAAGGTCATCAACATTATTTACTTCAGCTTCCATTGGATTTAATAATTTGGCTGGTCTGTGTATCTTTTGCAGTGATGGCAAGAAAACAGTGTTTTAACCTATCGGCAGTCCATGATTGTGCACTTACTTAAGCACAATTATGTATAGTTTATGAGCTTTTACAGGTGTCAGTATTGACTGATTTAAGTCCATGGTGTAGCAGCTCAGCAGGGTGGTAAAAACTTAATAATTTCTGCTCTGAAATGTTCATTTTGTCTTTGCTTTTTTTTTTTTTTAATGTAACCTATTGTTGATTTCAGGGATATTCAGCTACAAAATTACTAGCTACTGCATGTGTTTGCTTAAACGGTACTGATATTGTAATGAATCCACATAGAGGTGTAATGGATTGAAATGTTTGTTTAGTTTTGTGTAGTTCTTTACATAACCACATTTGAGCAGCAACAAGGGCTGTAGGGACATGAGGCCTTTATTTTGAAGTTGAAGCTGAGAAGAAACACTTTTTTTGTCCAGTTATCTTAAAATGTTCGGGTTTTTTTTGTTGACTTTTTTTAGTCAAGCAATGTCCTTATCTTGCTAAATAAAACAGAGATAACTTAATAAAATGTACAAACATCTGGGCAGACTTTATTTTCATGATCCTTTCACTACCCCACACTCTCAATTCATTGGTTGGGCCTGCTGGTTAAAGATTTTTAGTCTTTATAAGAAACTACTATTATTGCCAGTTACACTTCTATACCATACTATACAGTTTATCTTATTGTAAAAAAAAATGTAAAAAAATATATATATATTTTACAGATCTCAAATGTTTGTGTTTGTCAGAAGCTTATCTCAGCTCGTCTAAAGAGCTAGTTAGATTTACTGCATTATGAAAAATGTACATGAATGCAGTCAAAACTTATGCAAATGCGACTAAAAAGGAGTAGCAGTGCAGTTTGTTGTGTTTACTCATAAATTTGCTGTAGCATTGTTTCATTAATTTTATCCTATGTCACAACATTCACTTACGTCCAAAGTTGGCTTCATTCATTTAATATATTTAGGTTGTCAGCTGTCTGTATTTCATGACCACATACCATTGTTAAGCCTTAATCAGACTGAATGAAGCAACCCCAGACCGCTGCTTCCAGAGGCTTGTGTAGTGGCCACTATTCATGATGGGTTCATTGTTTCATGTGCTTCCCTTCTTACCCAATCACTCTGGAATAGCATCATTTTGGACTAATTAGGGCACATTACCTTTTTCCATGGCTCCAAAGTCAAAGATAAAAGTCTTTATTCTTCCTGGCAAACTTAAGTCTTTTTCCACAAGTAACCTCCAAAAAGTGGGGACCATGGGATTTGTCTTCCGCCATGGTTGTTTAAGAAATAAGAAGCTACTCACTATATCAGTTAGGGTTAAAATAATTCTTGCCAGCTGAAACATATCACTGTTCAATAATTATGAATAATCACATCATTAATTACAATAATTTCTCCTTTAACAGAAATTATTACAGACTTAATAGACCACACATGTAACACATTTTGAAAGACATCACATTGTATTTTCCCTAACACTTGTGTGAATAAAAGCCCTATGTGACCCATGTCACAGCAATATACAATGCTACAATTTGTTATATATAAAAATATAAGATGTTATTCAATTGTTAGAATTGTAAATTAGAATAAATCCTACTTTCCGTAACAGAAAAACAAGCTTTTAAAACAAGCTATTTCTGTCACATACGCTACCTAGGCACGTCAGCATTTTCAAAGTGACGTCATCGGTATGCAAATTCACAGACTGTCACATGACTGCACCAGAACGTTCATTGGATGTCTCTTAACGACTTTATGAGTTAAAGTCAAGGACAACGTTTTAAATTTAAGGGGTTTATGTCACACTTTTTTGTGGACTTTTTACAACCTGTCACTAGAGGGCACTGGAGTCTTACCTACTCACCATAAAAGTATACCTACTCACCATCTATAGTTCCCTGCAAACGTATTCATACTCCATAAACTCTACCATATTTTGTCATGTTACAACCACAAACGTAAATGTATTTTATTAGCATTTTATGTAATTAAGTGGAAGGAAAATGCCAAATGAATAATAAAAAAAAAAATTCTAATAAATATCTGCATTTGTATTCAGCCCCCCTGAGACAATACTTTGTAGAACCATTGTTCACTGCAATTACAGCTGCAAGTCTTTTGTGGTATATCTCTACCAGCTTAGAGAGTGAAATTTCCACCCATTCCTCTTTGCAAAATAGCTCAAGATTGGATGTAGAGCGTCCGTGAACAGCAATTTTCAAGTCTTTCCACAGATTCTCAACCAGATTTAGCCCTGAACTTTGACTGGGTCATTCTAACACATGAAGATGTTTTGATCTAAACCATTCTATTGTGGCTCTGGTTGTATGTTTAGAGTTGTTGTCCTGCTGGAAGTTGAACCTCTGCCCAGTCTCAAGTCTTTTGCAAACTCTAACAGGTTTTCTTCTAAGATTCCCCTGTATTTGGCACTGTAAGTGCTGATGCAATTTCAGGTTATTAATGTGTTACTTGTTGGAACCAGCAAAAAACTGCAGGAACATTGTGTAAGTGTTTGCACTTGATTCTATACAAGATGTTCTCTTGAGTGAGGTTGTTCCCTCCAAAGGTGTTTGTATTTTCTTATACGCTGAATAACTTTGGGTTTGTGGTAAAAAGATGAATATGACACAATACTGAATTTTTGTCTAAATTTCCTGATTATTTACGTATAGATTTGTTAAACAAATAGAAACCTTTGGTTTTTACCCAGTTATGCCTAATTAGATGCCAACACTACTGCACAACTGTTGGATTTAGCTGATACAACAATTTGGAAAGTCAACAACTGGTAAACTAACAACCAGGAAAACAATAGGTGATAATGTAACATAAATAAAGCCTTGCATGTGCCAATTCCTGAATCATGTTCATTGACGCAGGGTTGGTCCAACTATGTTGTTATAATAACATCCACTTATCTGGAAATACTTTCCACTATTTAATGAATGGAGAACAATACTTGTTGTGCTCTTAAACATAACACATACACAGACACTCCACCACATTACTGTACTTTGTCAGAACAGAAGCTCATGTCTAAGAGTTTAAGATGGATTGCTGCAGGCATGTGGCCTCCAACAGCTAATAGTTCATTTGAGTTAGAAGCTGACACAGTTTGCCTGAATATATCACAGTCCAAATAGAGGTCAGGTAATTTTAAAATGAATTTATTCAGTGTTTAACTTATATATACCATGTGTGCATTAATAAAGATGTACCTGTCTGTGTATTTCTGCTAGTTAGCTGGTTATCTAGTATCCATATGCACACACCAGAAAGCTAACAACAATTTCATTCACTGGATTGAAAAAGGTTTTGTGAGACCATAAGTAGTTTTTAATTATACATTACTGTATGCAACCGTTTCTGGATTTCTGGTAATTCACAGAATATCAAAATTTACAAAAGTGGGTGGAGCATTTTAAAATTTACTCCTAAGCTTTGGAATAGCCTTACTGACAGTGTTTGGGACATATGCACAGACACAATCTCCCAGTTTAAAAGTGGACTAAAGACATATCTCTTTAACCTGGCATAAATATAATTAATCCCATAACCTTAATAATTATGGTTATACATATAAATATAATTAATCCCACACCCTCATCTAATGCTGCTAATATCATAAACAGCAACTATGCTAATTCTTTTTCACCTGTTCTTTCTTTTTCTACGCATCCCGAGGCATCTGGAGATTGTGGCAGCTCACAGACAGTGAGGATCCTGAGGCATCCAGAGAATGACCACCTCCAGCTGAATTCTGCTTCATGATCGTTTAGAGCTACACATGCTGCTCCTGAGCTCTCAGTGATCCAGACCCCCTCTGCCCTCTGCACCTGTCTGACTCATCCTGGTGCCATGCTGGTGTCGAACTGGACTACATGTTACATGTTAAATCTTCTGTTATATTAATCTTCCAGCTGCCTAACACACAGTATGTCTGCATGAAATTCCTGCTATCTGTTATGACCCAAATGAGGATGGGTTCCTCTCAAGGTTTCTTGATATTGCCACCTCAGAGAGTTTTTCCTTGCCACTGTCACCCTTGGCTTGCTCATCAAGGACAAACTGATCATCATGATCTATACACATTTTTCTTGCTCATATACATTTCCATAAATTTCTTTTAATTTTGTAACGCTGCTTTGAGACAATGACCATTGTTAAAAACAGCTGTATAAATAAAATTTAATTGAATAAAAAAAATGTATATTCTTCATTTTAGTTTTCTAATTATTAATCAAAATATAGAAATAACATTATAGTGATGATTTTCATACTTGTGTGTTTTTTTCCTTTTACATACATAATTTACAAAAGCTTGTGTTAATGAGACTTCAGCTGGGTGAAGAAGTTGTAGTGGGGGAAATAAGCACTGTAGCACTGGTTTCGTAGTCAGTCAGTAACATTCCGGGAGTGAAAGGGAGAAAAGTTTATGTAAACAGAAGTGAGGCATTTAGAGAATAGGGCTTAGGTGTGCTATGTGACTCATTACTCTTGTACCTCCAAAACACCCCCACCAAGTGCACACCCATGCCACCCCTTCTACTACACCACAATAACTACAGTATTACCATGAGTGTTATGATATAAAGGTTCTTTCATAACTACTATTACATATTATTACTTACATAAACTGGCAAAACTTGCTTTGTGCACAGGGATATGATGGAACATGTTTGAGTATTTTTGTATTTTTCCAGTGAAGGGCGATGTTAATGACACAGCATACAAAGACATTTTAGACAATTCTGAAATCAATTTTATGAAGGTTATTATGATACAAAGGTGGCTGCATCATCATCTTTAATAACTATTCACGTAACTTTCCCTTTAAGTTTAAATAGATTTTCACTGTAATGGTATTGTTAACTCAAAATATTATTATGTAAATTGGCTTTGCTTTGTGCATAGGGATATGATCAAACATGGTTGAACCTTTTTTTTTTATTTCCAGTGAAGGGCAATGTTAATGCCTCATCATTCTTTCTTTCTTTGTCTTTCGGCTGTTCCCTTTCAGGGGTCGCCACAGCGAATCATCTGCCTCCATCTAACCCTATCCTCTGC
>JAOVVA010000017.1:13719499-13732896 GCA_028565275.1 Leiocassis micropogon | reverse complement strand
ATAGAATTAAGGCAGTTCTGAAGGCGAAAGGGGGTCAAACACCGTATTAGTATGGTGTTCCTAATAATCCTTTAGGTAAGTGTATATATATATATATATATACATACAAACGCGGCAGTTTGTCAGCGCTTGTGACGTCTGCGCCCGTAACAAGACTAGCAACAAACCACCAGCGGGCCTTCTCCGACCACTCCCGGTTCCTCACAGACTTTGGTCCAGTATTGCATTGGACTTCATCACAGGACTACCGGAATCCAAGGGCCACACCTGTGTCCTGACCATCATTGATCGGTCCTCTAAGGCTGCTCACTTTGTCCCTCTGTCTAAGCTCCCTTCAGCCAAAGAGATGGCTGAGTTGCTCATCCGACATGTATTTCGCCTCGACGGCCTCCCTACGGATATCGTTTCAGATAGTGGGCCCCAGTTCTACGCCCAGTTCTGGACAGCATTCTGCAGACTGATTGGAGCCAATTCCAGCCTTTTATCTGGCTACTACCCCCAAACCAATGGCCAGACTGAGAGAGCCAACCATGCCCTCGAGACAGCCATCCATTGCATGACTTCCCATGATCCACTCTCCTGAACTCACTACCTACAGCTTCCACTGGCCTCTCACCATTTCAGTGCAGTATGGGTTATCAGCCTCCTCTTTTTCCGGCCCAAGAAGAGGAAGTGTCCCCTCAGCCCAGGTCTTCATTAGACGCTGCAAGAGGACCTGGCTGCGGGCTAGGTCCAGGCTCCGCCACTCGGTAGCGCTCTTTAAACATCAAGCAGATCGCCGACGGTCGACTGCCCCAGCCTACCGTGTTGGACAAAGGGTCATGCTCTTCACTCTCAATGTTCCCATCAACACAGTCTCCCACAAGATCTCCCCTAGGTTCATCGGACCATTCACCATATCTAAGGTAATCAACCCATGCACAGTTCGACTACTCCTTCCATCCACCATGCGGCGCATCAATCCCTCGATTCACGTCTCTCCAATAATAGATAAAACCAATAATCTTATGCCCATTAAATCTATAGTATCTATTTATCTATCCATCCATCACACATATAAAGTGTGGCGCAAAATTCTGGATCCATTTTCCTAACATGAAATTTAATAGTTTTCCTTTTGTTTTAGACATAAGATGGCTTTAAACATGACAATAAAAGATTTGTTTAGTCAGTCAGTTTTTTTTGTATTAAGTATTTGCTGTAATTCATACATGTAGACACAGTTTTTAATCTACTGTAATATAATAATAATAATAATAATAATAATAATAATAATAATAATAATAATAATGCAATTGATATTTCATTATATTATAATGCTATTTTACTATCTATGCTTTTAATAAAAATAACAACCGGAATGTACCTTCTTTATCACTGGGAAGTAATTGTACATTTAATGATGTTATCCACTGTGTTACAATAGACTATATAACTTGATTATTTACATTTCCCACCCCCCACACACATATCTTTTTCTTCTTATAACTTACTCATTATAAGCCACATCTATAGAAAACAGAAAATTTCTCATCAGTTAGACAGTTAGACATTGCCAGTTAAACTTAAGCCTACATTTATCAACCTCACCCAAGGGTTAAGCATATTTTTGTGATGTTCACTTGCCTGTTCAAGTTTCAACCATTTCAGGTTTTTTTTTTTCAGTCATGTAACCTCTGTGTCTTTGGGTGTGTTAGGCTATGCTTTCAAAGTAAAACCATGTATGCGTGAAAAGGAAAAAAAAACCCACAAGGAACACAAAGGGACACATTGGTTTTAAAAATATAAAAATTGTTTGAAAATAAAAATTTCTAATCTAATCTCATCTGATCTGATCTACTATTTTAAAATATTATACAGATAATTGCAGCAACAATACACACGCAATGTGTGACTTTAGCACTGGGAATGGCGTCACTGCAGGTTTGTCAGCTGATGTCAATGCAGCTACCCAAGAAATTCTTTGTAACATTTTATCTAGGAGGCGTGGCACTGTGCTGAGTATATAAAGGAATAATGAGCTTATGTCAAACAGCATTAAGCACCTCACACAGCACTAATGGAAGGTAAGCTTCTATAATTCTATCATTCATGAGTATTGTACTGTATGTTATGTTTTGTTTTTGACTTGTAATGCACTATACAACTGGTGAATATTTCTACAGTTAAGTGAAGTATAAACAAATTATCCTGTAATTTTTATCCAGATTTTTGCTAAGGTTGACTAACTGATTACCAGCTTTACATTAAAAAATGTCATTCTATAATCGTAGACTTGTTCGTTAATGTTCTGTATTGTTTGTGTTTGCAGGTTTAAAACTTATCCGTGCCAGCCTGGAGGAAGCGCAGAACCATGTGTTGCACAGAACAGAAGGCCTAAGCTTCAATTCTTTGGTAGTGAGGAGGGGACAGCACTTTAGACTCACACTGTGCTTCAATTGCCCTTATATGTCAAGCAAAGATGATCTTATGCTCAGAATAGTCCTAGGTATGAATCCACATTTTTGCTTTATTTGAAAGAAATTTATTTTTGTCCTCATCTTACAAAAGAAAACCATTTTTGTCCAAATTACATTTGGACAAACATGTCTCATAATTCAAACTATTGATTAATTGATTGATTAATTAATTCATTCATTCATTCCTTGAAACACTGATGATGACACTACTAACAAAGCCATGTTTTATCATTCATAGATACCACTATGAACCACTGCATTTAGGAGCTTATGTTTTTATAAAGTATATGCTATTACTTTAAAACCTTTTTAGACATATTAAAAAGGGGTCTAAGACTCTTCATTAAACAGCCACCCCTCTATGCACCATTTTTTCAGTCTACTAAGAAACCACTTTATCTCAATCTTTTATCTATTTTTATTCTTCCATGCAGATCGTCTTTGCTATGAAATTCCCATTACTTCCTCAAAAGCCACATCTCAGTCGCAGTGGTCTGCTTACTTTCAACACGGCATATTCGACCCCAGCACCCCTTACAAGGCTTCTGTGTATGTGTACAGTCCACCAACTGCTATCGTGGGAGTGTATCAGGTCCATCTCTTGTTCATGTCTCGCGCTGGCTCTTACAGTGGCAGGGTTGGACAGTTTACCCTGCTCTGTAATCCTTGGTGCATAGGTGAGTCTGGAATTTTCTGAAGTTGCAAACATTTATATGTGAAATTACACTATACAGTACACGGAAACATTCTGCTATTACATAATACCACTGATCTGTGGTTTATTATTTATCCAAAGAATATATGAGTAGGGGAGATGACACAAAATACTAAAGTTCTTTGTGTCTGTGTTATTTAGCTGATTCCGTCTACCTGCCTGAAGAAGATCAGAGAGAAGAGTATGTGAGGAATGACTTTGGACTGTTGTACCAGGGCACAGCCAAAAACATCAGCTTTAAGCCATGGGGCTTTGATCAGGTGAGTGAAAATTCAATCTGTTACTCTTCGGGGAAGGTTTGACCTTCATAACCATATTCTCCATGGTTAAATGAAGTTAAAACTAAAACTTTTCAAGGTAGTGTAAAAAATCAACAGATCAGCAGTTCTCAAATATAAGACCAGTTTCAAATGAAAACCTACTGTCCACATTGATATAGATTGAATCTTTATAGCTGAAAATGGAATTGTATACCCAGATTACAGTTTGCTACTGTATTTTGTAGACCTTGACATTTTATACTAGTTCTTACAACTACAGACTATCTGTAACTGAAATTTCTCAACAATGTTCTAGCATTTTAAAGTCTGGTTTTCACCAAAAATGAAAACAGAGAAAACCAAATAAAATACTCAGCCTAAATCTAAAAGTATAACCCAATCTATATTTGTATAAGCTCTAAGTATGTAATGGAACATAAGTTATCTTTTCAATTATGAGCATTGCCCATAATGACACTTGAGGTTGTATCACTTGAGGTCAGATTCACTTAAACACAGCATTTAAACACATGCTGTTGTTTTAGAATTACAAAATTATGTAGAAAGGAAAACTTCTAATGTTCACAAATTAATATTATCACCACTGTAGCTACAATATACAGAAGATATTGAAGCCCTAAATGATGAGATCAAACTTACTGTATATTTGGTTGGAATAGAGCTCATAACTTCAATGATAACTACAAAATAAAAAATAAAAAAAGAATAGAATAGAATATAGAACAGCATGGTACCTTAGTGGTTAGCACCGTGGTCTTGTACCGTCATCTCCTGTCTGTGTGCATGGAGTTTGTATGTTCTCCCTGTGCTTTATGGGGTTCCTTTGGGTACTCCGGTTTCAGTCCAAAAACATGCAGTGTAGGCTGATTGGTGTTTCAAATTGCCCGTAGTGTATGACTGGGTGTGTAGACTTGAGATTTTTTGTGGTTCTCTGGTGTACTGTATTTTTAATTACAACCTCTAATTGAATACTACATAATGAATTCATTCTGTAGTGTTGGCTGATTATTTTAGTATTTTAAGAAGTCATATAAACATTAAATCATTGTCTGTTTCTTTAATGATTATGATGGGGTGACACCCAAGTATGTCACAGACATTTTGACAGCCAGCTTCTGAATTAAACTGAATAAGGCAAAATTTTAGACAATATGTTTTAGGCATACTGCATTTATGTATGTGTTTTCTTAAACTCCTTCCTCAACATGATCTTTGCTGGCAGGTACTGTAGGTAAGGTGCTGTTACTGTGGGTGGAGGTTCAGTAACCTAACATTTTATGTACTGTATTTTTTCAGTACGAAAGTGGTATCCTGGAGATTTGTATGATGTTGCTGCGGGTGAGCAACGAACACAAGAAAAACTGGAAGCAAGATTATGTTAATCGCTCAGACCCTGTTTACATCAGCAGAGTTGTCTCAGCTATGGTGAGAAAAGTTATCATCCTCACCCTCCTCTCTCAAATGTCTCTCAGTTTGTTTTCTGTGCACTAAAAGTGTTTTTTGTGTGTTTTTTTTACAGATAAATAGTAATGATGACAGTGGTGTGCTACAAGGGAATTGGTCAGATAATTTCACCAATGGTGTCAACCCATCAGAGTGGACAGACAGTGGAAGCATACTTAAACAGTGGGCCAACTCTGGCTTCAGACCTGTCAAATATGGACAGTGCTGGGTTTTTGCTGCTGTCATGTGCACAGGTACTGAATAATATATGGCTTTAGAGCTGATAAAAAAAAATATATTTTGGGGAGTATCCACCCTTAAAATCGAACTGTGTCTTCATTAGTAATGAGAGTCCTGGGAATTCCATCTCGCGTGGTCACCAACTATAACTCGGCTCATGACACTAATGGGAACCTGGTAATTGAAGAGTATTACACAGAGAAAGGGGAAAAGCTGCCTCATAATCGTGACAGCATCTGGTGAGTTGTGCATTAGTGGTGTCAAGGGAATTATAGTACTTACCTGTCATCAGTCTATTATGATGATAATTATAATAGGCACAAGAAATCTGAAAGTTAAACACTGTAATATGTTCCTGGCAGGAACTTTCATGTGTGGGCAGAGTGCTGGATGAAGAGAGGAGATCTGAGACCAGACTTTGACGGCTGGCAGGCGGTCGACCCCACTCCACAGGAGAAAAGCGAAGGTCAGTTTTGTCTCCCTAGCTAAAGCCTATCATGATATCTGGAATCAGTATGTACATGTAGATTGGTTTAATTGTGTCTAGAAATGTGTAAGTATGATTGACCAATCCATGTCCCATCATAGGAGTATACAGATGTGGTCCTGCCCCAGTGAAAGCCATTCGGGAGCGTCAGATTGACATGTCCTATGATGTCCCATTCATCTACGCTGAAGTTAATGCTGATGTGCGTGTGTGCGTTGTGCGCCAAGCACAAGTTGTGAGCTGCACCACTGAGACAGACCGAGTGGGTGTTCTCATATGTACTAAAAGTCTGGGATCCAACCGACCACAGGATATCACTTCTACCTACAAATACAAAAAAGGTGACAATAGGAAAGCGAGTAACAGACAGAAAGAGGTAGAAAAATATCTTAAATTTTTTAAAACGTTTCTATGTTGCTAAAATATCTTTTATTTCATCAATGCAGCTCCACCACCATTTGAACGATCAGTAATTCCAAGTAAGTCTTTTCAATATGTAGTTCATTTTAAAGAAATGTTACCTTTTTCATCAGTGTTGTTGTTATTTGCTGTTTTTGAGATATGACTTACAAAAACACTTAATGTTTCATATCATTGCACATAGAATCAGCACAAAATCTTTCTGTGAAGCTGAGCCTCATTGGAGTGCCCGTGCTTGGAGAAAATATCTGCTTTTCAGTCACTGTGACTAACCATAGCAGTGTTCCAAAGACAGTAAGAGAATATGTCAATGCTCAGCCAAAGAACTATGACCACAGTCCCTTGGATACCTTCTGGGAGGCTGAAAACATCATCCAGCTTGCTCCCCGTGGAAGTATGTTTGTCTAAATGTATAGAACTGATGTTTGTTTGAGGTGAAAACCCAGATTTAGCATAAACATAATTTGCTGGAATGTTTGCAAAGAATAATTAAATTCAGATGTCTGGACATTAATTCAATCTTAACTAGATGTCCGTGATATGTTTACATTGAGGGAAAGTATTCACGAAAGCCATACTTTAAATTGTTTGTCTTTGTGTGAAATGGAACATGTCAGAGGTTTATCATTCATCCCCAACCCAGTCTCTGGCTATGTAATGCATTCATTTAAAAAAAAAATTGCAATATTTTTTTTTCTGTTTTATATTCACAAATAATAACTAGAACATTTATCATGTTATCCATAGTTTAATATTTTTTCTCTTGATACTCAGGAAAAGTGCTACAGCACCTCATCACATACAGTCAGTATTCAGTACTGGGGAATGATCAGCTAGTCAATTTAGCAGCAGTAATAATGGATATGGCTACTCAGGAGAGAATCCTCGCTTCTGAAGAGTTTAACATCACCAGCCCAGTCATTAATATTCAGGTATGAGATATTGTAGACTCTATATAGTATACATTAATGAAGAAGGACTGCGTAAAGGAACATAAAGAAATGTTAAATTTTAAAACGATTAACCAAGCATGAACAATTACAGTAGCTTTCAATTTTATGTTAAACTAATGAAAATCTTTACTATCTTTACTTTAGCTGTCTGACCTTGTATCAACATCACTGTTTGTTTTGTCCAGGTTGAGGAAAAGGGTGCCATCGCTGTCCGCAGACGCCAGGTTGCTATGGTGACATTCACCAATCCGTTCTCCGTGGCAGTGAGAGGCGTGTTGACTGTGGCCGGTTCAGGCCTGCTGGAGAACAAAGTGCTCATCAAGTATGTGAAAAGCTTTTCAGCTCAATCTCAGTGTACTGCAGTTCACTCTAACCTCATTCCTTTCTGCACTAACGCTGCACCTGGTTTCCTGAATGTGCTGCAATAATAAGATCATCTCTTTTCTTTGGAATTGAAGGGCTTGTCACAACACCATCTTACTGAGAATATTTTGCTAGTATACGATCAAAAGATTAGGCCTCAATATTGTGTGAGCTAGTTAAGTTCACGGTAAAAGAAGCTAAAGCATTGTGATTCAGAGAGGTCCCATTAATGAGTGTGCACATTCTTTCTAGAAGTGTCACACAGCATAGAGAGATAGCAACGAAAAAAAAAAACTATTCCGTCAGTCATGATGTCAATTTCCACCCACTAAATACCTAAATAGTACATGCCTAAACTGGGCGTGGTGTCTACTTGGTAGATACTTACTTGAGGAACTTTAGTGTCATCAGCATTAAGCAATTCTTTAGTTTCACTATCAGCTAAACGATCAGAAACTCATCCCGTAGTGTTCTGTCACTATAGAAACTGTAAAAACACACAAAGGAACTGTACGTAAATATGCCTGTAATGTAGACATGCAGACTGAACGGAATGTTCTGGTTTTTAGTGTATGTATGTTAAACAGTGCATGAATGTTGCATTTAAACTACTGTATATTTATTGCAATTTTATACCTTTTATATTGTCTGCCTATACAGTATGTAATCTCTGCCAGTGAACTGTTCATAAATTTTCTTCCAATATATCCACAACTTTATTTAATTATTAAAAAAAAATAATACATTAATGACACTGATGTACATTAAGTCAACTTTTCCCCTGCTACAGTGTTGCACTACAGCCCAGAGAGACCATGAGCACCTTGGTACACTTTACACCCAAGATGCCAGGAGTGAAAATGCTGCACGCAAGTCTGAACCTGGATATCATCTGCATTGTTATACGTGGCTTCAGAACCATTACAGTCCGACCAGCATAGAAACCAAACGAGGCCACTGTACATGAGCCACTGATTGATTTTGTTTGAACTGTAACTATACTTGAAAAAACTAATCTTGAAGAAACTGTGACTATTTAAAGTTGTATTGTTTGTTTATTTATTTATTTGTTTGTTTGTGTAGTTATTTATTTATTGCGATGTCATTTTCTATCTGTGCTCACAAAAGTGAAAATGAGTGACAACATTATAAAATATCATTTAGGTAAAGTATTACATGAATATTTTGAAGAGAATTGTCATTGTTTCATTATTTCCTTGTTGTTACTGTAGCTTTAGCATTTTCTGTAATGAAAAAGAAGTGTTTTCTGTGTCTCCATAATATAACTCAATAGGCAGAAACTGACAAAAAAAATATTAACCATAATACACAACTAATAAAAGAATACTTTACACGTGATCTTGTACAGTAAATCATCGTAACTTGGCAACAAAGATTTGTTTTTTCATAACGCCTGTGTTTATAGAAAAGTTTGGTCAGTAGAGGGCGCTATGTTTCTTTTATTAACCAGCACAATCCTCCTAACGCACTTCAGCACACTGAACTGAATGCATAAATCAGTGGTCACCGACTACATTCCCAGATATACATTCCTACAAAACTTATTTCCTGATAAAATACAGTACAACAAAATTGTACATGACATGTTTACACTTTAGACACACATTGCTTGTAGAAAGGACCTGAAAATACTCCAGGTTTTAGTGGCCTGGTACTGCTCAACCCATGTTCATGTGCATTTACCTGAATCAAGGTTTGAACACAACAAAACATGTTAAATTCCCTGCAGGAACCCATGTTCCTGATGTGCTCCTTGGGATAGGCTCCAGGCTATCATAAACCTGACCAGAACATAGGAGTAATGTGTAAAATGAATTAAGGAATCAATACTCAAAGCAGCAAATCATTATTAACAGCATATTCACCATGTTAGTACTTTAGCCAACCAAGAAGCCAATTTAGAAATCCAAGTTTAGCTTCTGTGAGAATTAGCTGCCTTATCCTTCTGTTTGAGCCAAAAGAATCCCCATGCCCTCTTTTCTTCCCCTTCTCTAAGGTAATGTGTGTGTGTGTGTGTGTGTGTGTCATGTTCTGTTGGCAAGAAATGCAGCTGTTATTGATTGGTAGCAAGATAATGAAAAGAGCACAGTTCAGTGCACATTGCAGTTTCTTTCCCTTCCTTCACTAAATCTGTCACCCTCCCTTCTGCTATGAACTAGCCAGTCACTGAATGTCACTCAACTACAGATCAACCTTGCCTAACAGAGCGTGACTGTAATGAGCCTTCAGTGAAGTGTTTGCAGATCTTGTTTATCATGACGTCCCAATGGACTTATGAATACACTTGTTTTACCCACAACTGTAAACAATATTGCATATAAGGAGCAAAGGTTTACAGCTTTTAGACAGCAACATATTAACAGATATACATTTCTCAGAGCACAATGCATTTAGAAAATACAGTATATTCTTTCTGTATGTAAAGATGTATGCAGTAAAAAATGGTGCTGCAAGAGAAACACGAATAATGAAAAATATTAATTATAGTGTACTTTATATCCATGGCTGAATGTATGTAAGAATAGTGGTAGACCAGAAACACTGAGTGTCATTAACCAAGGCATGATCATCCATACTGCAAATTTGACCAGTGCATTTTATTTTTGCACAAACTCTATTTTCTATGGTAAATGACTAAATAGGTTGAAAACAAGCCGTGGAGGAGTAATGTATAGCCATTCTTTAGGTTTATGCATACACACAAGTGTCTGATGTGTGGTCAGGCTGACAGATAGAGTAATGCAGCCATTATTCACACACAAATATGGCGCCATAAATTTACTATTTACGTGATGTGGTTGGCTGGTTTTCATGATAACAGATTTTATGTATCATGCCATAAAAATAATAAGTGCCAAGGACATTTTTCTCCCCAAGGAAGCAGACACAAAGGAAATCATCTATTTGTCTTTGCCTAATGGAAGTGTCATGTTTTCTCCTCGAATCGTTTGAAATACTATCTTTTGTATTTTGTTTTTAGATTTCTCCACATTCACGCTACACTTCCCGTGGCCACATGAAGGTTTTTTCAAGTCTTGGCAAAATTTAAAACACTGCACGGCACTGAGAGTATGGTGTGCCAAACAAAAAAATGTCTGACTTTTTTTTTTTTGCACCATATGAAACAATTCTGATACAGTTAAATAGCAGTTCATGTTAAATACTGTAACTCCATCTGGCCCTAACCTACCTGGATGAAAAGGACACTTACCGTATGTTCAAATGCTGTTCAGGTCAGCATTTACAAATTCCTTGGCTTGTGATTGTAAAGCTGGGTTTGAACACTTCTTTCTGCAACTGGACCCTGCACTTCCTGACTGTAAGACCTCAATCAGTTTAAAACAGGAGCATCTCCAGTATCGCTATATTGAGTACTGTGCCCCTGTAGGGTTGTTTGCTCAATCCACTGCTGTTCACTCGGATGACTCACAACAGTGCAGCTATGCATGGCTTTAATCACATCATCAAGTTTGCTGATGACATGAACATGGTGGGACTAATCAGCAGGAACGACAAGTCATTGCACAGAGAGGTGCTGCAGTGGACTGGTGCAGAGCCGACATCCTGTATCTGGACGTGGATAAACTAAAGAGATGATTTTTACTTCAGGAGAGCACAGGATGCCCACTCTCCACTGGATATTCTGTGGAGGCTGAAAAACACCATCATCTCCCAACCCTGTCCTCACCACATTCTACAGAGGGACAATAGACTAAGCATCTTGGATTGAAAATTGCACTATTTCAGATCACAAGACCCTGCAGCAGATAGTAAAGACAGCTCTTTGGGATCTTTCTTGCAACCTTCATTGACACCGCATCCACAAATCCACCTGCATTGTGCTGAGCACACATACTCCTTACAAAAAACTTTTTAGCCTCTTGCCATTTGGTAAAAGGTACCACGCCATAACAATCCACACAGTCAGACTTAAAATCCATGAACTGGACTCATACAACCAACAAGCACATACACTCTAACAAACACAAATATGCTCTCACTCAAAGCTGTTTCTGCAATATTTCCCTCTTAAACTGCTGCTAGGTGGTAAACAAAATGCTATACTGTATTGATCACCTGTGTAATTGCAGGCAACAAGCATTTTATGTTTGCATTCACCTTATTTATTATTATTATTATTATTAGTAGTAGTAGTGGTAGTATCTTTTTTGCACTTTATTTACATTGGAACTGTGTACTCATGCCAATGCACTATCCTTTCTCATGCATATTTGTATTATCAATGACAAGATATATTCAAAAAATTGCACTTAAAACTGGAACAGGCCAGTTTCTATTAAAGATAATTATTTACCAGGGTAGGTATTATTCATCAGAATCAGAAAGTCTCCACCATGTGCAGTGAAGAGACAGGACTGATGCAGATTCTGCTGATAAAAGAACAAACCCGATTACTCACTCTACAACTGCTGGTTGTTGTTCCAGCACATGCTCTTCCTCTGGGTGTTTCACCTGCACTAAGGTTTCAAGTGGAATTTCCATGACGAGCCTTCAGAGAGGAATGTTTTAAGAAAGCCTAAGGGACCCTGACATGTTTTACCATTTCTAATCAATTATGCTGTAGAAAGGTGAGTAACCTCAAAAAAAAAGGACTCACAAACATTTAAGGTAGTTGTAAGTGCGATCACATGTTTTATTTAAAATTGTCTAAGCAATAAAAGTTCCCTTATCCTGAATATATTTTAATATTGACTTTTCGTTTAGGCCGATCATAAAAATTGGAAAATTCACACAAGAAAATTGTTGTTAGGATGTTCATCTCCTCCTTCAGGGACACCGGCAGGATTATATTTCATAGAACGTACAAGAACTGCCTTTATTACATACCTTTGATGTCTGTACAACACACACATACACATCCAACTATTCACCGAGTGCTTGAGCAAGAGTGAGAGAGATTGATTCAGTCTTTTTTTTGTTATTGAAACAACAACACCATAAAACTCTGATTTCCCTACTGCAAGCATTTCAAAGGCCAGACTCACTGCTAGTGTTGATCTTGGCAGAATCATCAATGCATACAACAGGTCTTTCTCTATTTTCAAAACCTTGAAAAATGTTCAGTTTTCTTTTTCTAATTTCTAAGTTATTATTTCCACAGTAACACACAAGATAAGCCTAATGTGAAAAGTTAGAAATGTGCATTGACCACCAAATGACCAAAATCGAAATAATAATAAAAAAATGTATACACAGTGCATACAGAATTACGTGCCGTTTTCCTTGAAAGATTTACTGTGGATCAGCATAAATTTGTCAGTGTCCCCTCTTTTAATTCTATGTTTTTGTTTTTGTTGAAAAAACATCATAAAAATAATCCTATTGTACTGGGTCCTAGTGTTAGGCAAATACAACCTCAGACAAACAACAACATATAACTTTCTTTTACTGTACCATTATTTATTCATCAAAAATTAAGGCAAAAAGAAAAAAAATCATGAGGGCAATACTGTGTACCCACTTGGTTCAATAGCTTGTAGATTCACCATTAGCAGCAATAACTTCAAGTAATTGCTGCTAAAGGGGGATCTACAAGCTATTGAAGATCCATTAAAGAAGGTATCTTTATCAGTCTCTTTATCAGTTTTGGTCAATTCTTCTTTACAACACTAGTTCTTTGAGGTTTTTGGGCATCTGCTTATGCATAGCCTTGCGACAGCTTTCAATTGGGTTGAGGTCTGGCCCTCAAGGTGCCCAGATCCTGTGGCTGCAAAAACAAGCCCAAATAATCACCCCTATGATTATTAACTAGAGATGTAACAGTATCAAAACTTCACGGTACGGTAATACCTCGGTATGAATGCCACGGTATGGTATTTATTGAATCATTTACAGGAAAAACAAAACTAATGAAGAGACTCAAAAAAAGTGCAAGAAGTGTTTATTAAACAGTATACATGAACACTGAACTTATCACTGGCATACAAATTAGCCATCTATCTGTAAACTTTGAAACAGGAACTTCAATTTTTCAATTTTAATAACAAAAAATTA
>JAOVVA010000017.1:13707028-13719399 GCA_028565275.1 Leiocassis micropogon | reverse complement strand
TGGGAGATAGGGCCTTTTGCTCAGCTGCACCTAGACTGTGGAATGCTCTCCCTGAGTATCTGAGGACGCCACAGACTTTTGACGCTTTTAAATCTGGTCTTAAAACTTATCTTTTTATCAGAGCTTTCGGGTCGAATTAATTTGTAGATAACTTTGAGATTTGCTTCAAATATAAAGTGCATTATAAATAAAATGTATTATTATTGTTATTATATTTTTGTTATTATCTTTGTTGATTTAATTGGATCTGTAGCGACAACAGACCGCAAAGGATGATGGCCACACCTGGGCTGATGGGAATTGTAGTTCCCGCTACCTCCTGTTCGCTCGAGCAAACTTTTCTCAGAAGTCCTATCGTTTTATCGAGTCATGCGACCACGGTAGTATCGAAAAAAATTGTTATTGCGGTACGACGGTATTTAAAATACCGTTACATCCCTATTATTAACACAGTGTTTGACACTGGGTATGAGGTAACATGGCGTTGGGCATTAAGGTCAGATGCAGGTTTGTTCAGATACAGTTTTGCTTCCATGTTCTTTCTAGACAGAAGTGGTTTCTCCTGGCAACCCCTCCAAGCCAAATGTACTTGTTTAGTCTGCTTTTAATTGTGCAGTCATGGACTTTAACATTTAACATGCTTAGTGCGGCCTGTAAGTTCTGAGATAGCTCTTTTGTTTTTTCATTTCTCTGAGCATTGCGTGTCTTATTAACTTAGATTGATTGGTTAAATAGATTGGTAAAATAACTACTGTTTGAATGCTGGATTTAAAGTTCATCTCCACATCATATGGCCCACAAACAACATCACCAAAAACCTCCACTTCCCATCTCTCATGTTCAAAACCTGCTTACTGATCCCATTCACCTGGAATCAATTATAAAACACAATATAAGGACTCTCAAATCTATTCATTCAACTGCGGTGAATGTGCTCAGCTTTTCATTACCTTTTGTTACCAAGCCTTTTACTCTCATCATAGTATTGTTTCCTGTTTTCTGGTGCAATGTTTATAGTTATTGCCTAGTTCATGTTGGTGCTGATATCCTAACCCTAGCCTGTTTATTGTTTACAATTTAGCCTGAATATTTGAAGTCAAATTAAAAATCGCACATGAATTTAACATATTTACATTAGCCACATTATAAAAGCCCAGTTTGTGCTCTATGCTGTATAAATAAGTGAAATTTTTCAGAAAGGCCTCAGACCCCAGAGGGATTTATTAATCTTACCCCAGATTTGCGTTTGCATTTGCCATCATGACACTACTTATAGTAACAGTAAAGTATAGTATAATATAGTTCTATTACTTTTAATAGAGTATTAAATAATTAATAAAGTATTTTACAATATATTATTGTAATCATTAATTTTTTTAAAGAATAGGTTTTCAACAAGGCTGTGATTTGGGTTAGTTGGGCTTTGATTATAAGTTATTTCCCCTGAGATTAATATAGCATGAATCTTGAATTTTACCCAGTGTTTCAACCTTGTAAGATGCCAGCCCACACTTTATAACAGTCTCTGTACACTCTGGGGGTGGTATGAATTCTGCTGGTATGATAGTGTGTCAATATTGAGTAGTAGGTACAATGGGGTTTTTCAGTATTACTTTTGTATGTGTACATGGGTTAAACGAAATGAGTTAGTGGGCTGTATTTGATGGCTCAGTTAAGCATGTGACAGCTGATATGAGGATCCATTTGAGAGCTGGGTATA
Organism: Leiocassis micropogon; assembly: GCA_028565275.1. Lineage (NCBI taxonomy): Eukaryota > Metazoa > Chordata > Actinopteri > Siluriformes > Bagridae > Leiocassis > Leiocassis micropogon. Next base: position 13,717,679 of record JAOVVA010000017.1, on the reverse strand, counting down.
GGGTTGCATTGAAGATCTAATTAATGGGTCGAGGGCTTGGTAGACAACTAATTTGAATGAGGACTGGGCTCGATGTTCTCTTGCACTGACTAGAGGGACTGGTTAATGATATGATGAAGCCCACATACATGTTTGCTTGTCTTTTTGTATAGCAAAACTCTGCCTACTTTATTAATACAAAGAAATAACATTTCATAAGGTTTAGTATCTTGTGCCTTGTTTATACTGAGTTGTACCTGTTCGTTAATCAGAGAGCGAATCACAGATGATGAATCGAAAAAATAGATTTGATAAAGTCTAAGTTTTGTCTTAAAATGACTCCAGCGTGTTAAAATTCACTTACACAGTACCACTTCAAGTTCAAGTAGGCTTTATCGTCACTTCGACCATATACAGTTAGTACACAGTGAAACGAAACAACGTTCCTCCAGGACCAAGGTGCTACATGCAACATAAATTTACAACATAAATTAACAGAAAAACTAAACAAGCTAACTAAGAGACCTAGTTAGCTGGCTAGCGGAGACAAGACAGATAGACCTGACAACATAAATTAACAAAAACTAACTAGCTAACCCAGAGAGGAAGCACAATGCAAATGTGCAAACAAGAGCAACGCCGTTATTTCAGCTGTGAAAATACTCTGTCTATACACTGTAAACTGCTCGTAACGTCCCTTCTACTAAACATTTTTATTTTGGTTTTATTCGAATCTGTCCAGTCAGTTTTGCATGATGCTGTGATAAAATCTGTCTGAACATACAGTATGTACAGATATACAGACATGCAGACATACAGACAGAAATTTTTCTGAGACTGGTTTCAGGTCCACCAATGTATGAAACATAAATATATCATTGAAAGAGCGGGTTCTGACCAATGTACAGACAAAAGCTTACTTTTATTTAGTTAGATAGCATTTTAGAAATGCCTTTAAACAAAGCATCTTATACCAGTGCTTTGGGGTCTGTATCAAGCACACATCCTTGTTCTATTTCACTAGGATAGGATCATTTAATACAATCAGAAAGATTAGGAAAACCCATTCTTTTTAATTTCATAAATAAATAGAAAAAATAAGACATAAAAATAATATTTTAATTATGTCACCACTGCATACATACTGAGGATGTGCCAGTCTGTTTGCACATAGCAATAACCGATAAAGAAATGCCTCAGCTTATGGAAGTTTAAGACTACACCTTTATGTTTAAAGATTGGTATAATTTTTCCAGAGAATAAAAAATGACTTATAAATCAGCTCTGTTTGCTCTGCATTTTCTTTTAATATTGTGCAACACTTCTAGCACAGCAGCTGAGACACTTAAAAAATATTTTAATGTATTACCTCACCTAGTGAGTTAGGATCTTTTTCTTTCATTTTCATGTTGTGCCATTTCCCTTTCACTTCATTTAATAAACAACTAATTTAAAAAAACAACTAATTTATTTTAGATGAAAACTTGTAAAGTCTAAAATTAAGAAAATTCAGAATTATTTCAGTTTGACATACACAAACATATGCACACAATAAAAAACTAATTAAAAAAAAGAAAGAAAGAAAACTATTACACTCCCTAATTAATTTCTAAGTAATTTAACCTGCCCATATTATTTCATTGTAATTTAAATTATTACTTTAATTTTAATTAAATCCCCCCCAAAATCTAACATTTTCTTTAAACACAATCAGCAGATCCTGATTCTCCCTCACTCTATTTAACAACCCTCTGTAACAGCATATTAAATATAAGATACAACTCATTACAACATATTGAAATTCAGAGCATTTCTGGTTGTCACATCATTGGTATTTAATTAGCTGAAAAGTCATGAAGATCAACAGTGATGTGACTGCTAAACAGGAGTTCCTGCTTCTCTTTACAGCTCATTCAATGAGTCTGAAATAAAACAATGTGACATTAATGGAATGCAGTTAACATAGCTGTTTGACAAAGACAATAGCATACACTGTATTTTAGTGATTAGTTAAAATAAATGTCGTTTTTCAACAAAATATGATAATTATAATATTCATAAAGTCCTTTCAGTTGCTGCATTATTTTAGCTACAGTATGTGTCCGAGCAAAGAAATTATAAAGCAAAGGCAACCACGTCCAGTCTTTTGTTTGTACATGTGTGTGTTAAGGGCTGTCAGATATACAACTGTCTGTTTCACACTCAAATATCCTGTCCTGTTACTTTTTGTAAGAAAGGTTTTATGACGGTTGTCACCATTGCTACTCAGTTGTGGCCGCTAAATATAAACCAGCCAGATGACATTTCATTGTGCACATCACAAATCACAAAAAGTGATCACAAAAGTCTGACACTGATTTATTTTTTGTGAAAAATTAGGAAAAGGGCCCTGAGAGAGAGAGGAGAATGACAAAGAGAAAGGGAAAAGAAAGAAACCAAGAAGGTGAAAGACAGAATGAGCACAAGAGTGAGAGAAAGACATGCAGTAATGAGATATTGATTTAGTTATTGACAGTAGGAAGTCCTTTGATGCGATTGAAAGGCTGACCCCATATATAACACCAGTTTTCCTCATCGGTGTATATTACACTTTCTACAAAGCCAACACAATGTTTAACACTTGACAAAATTTACAAGTTTTTCTCTACTGCATTTTTTTTTTACATATTTCAAAACAGAAAGATATTCTCATGTTTCTTTTTTATTAACCTGCTTTTATTTATTAATGATATATGGTTTTTTAAGTGTTTTGTTTATATGTTATGCTGTTAAAAGACCATTTGCATTTTCTTTGAAATTCCTATATTTAGATTGTTACCATGGTAACAGCATTAGAAGAAACTAGGTAATGAGTGTACTCTGCTGACCTCCTACATGACATACTGCTTATTTTCATAAAAATAACAATATGAGACAAATTTGAAGCAACTGCAGAAATAACAATGACCAACCCACTGCACTGCTCACAGCAAATGTGATACTACAATACAACACTATCTTCCTTAATTATAAAAATAGTGACACCAATGTGTGTTTAAAATTTATGCACGTGTATCAATATTTTGTTTGTGCATTTTTGAAGATTAATCTGCTCCTTTGAAGAGGCAGCTCTCATGGTCATGTGCCTTTGTCATGAATTGACAGGGTCATGGTACTGACTGATTATGTGTCTTTCGGGCACAGATGGGAATGAGCTGACGATAGGCCAGTGCTGCATGCTGGCACAAACATAGCTCACCAGAGAGAAATGAAGAATGCAGTACCTAATTTTAAACGCAATCAACTAAATCGTTCTAGCTGACCTCTCTCCAACAGCAGGAAATGGGGCACAGTAAACTGACCAAGATAACCAAGATTATTTTAACAAACTAGACTTGAGGTATGAGGATCCATGTGCATGTGCAACCAAAAGACAGTGCTCAAAAATGGACAAAGGTTACAAACAATAAAGCATCATAACTTGCAAAAAAATGCAAATAATGTTTTTTGTTTATTAGTGCTGTCTATCGATTCAAAAGTTTTATCTAGTTAAACAAAGTTATAGTCTGTGATTAATATCGATTAATCACAATTTTAAGGTACTCAGATTTACTTTACACTCATATGTATTATAAACATGCATTGTTGCAATAAAGAAATTCATGACAAACTGGTTAACAGAAACATATGTAGTTTTATAATATCAAATCTCAAACATTTAACACATTTTAAATTAAAATTTCTCAAATGGGACAAGAAATGCGTGCAGTGGCTGGGTAGTATGGGGTGTGGCAAACTCACCAACGGCAGAACTCGAACCTGGAAAAAAATAGAATATAGAGCCTGAGCTGCCTAAGTCACCACTGCCATATCTTACCTTTAATGTATTCTTGTAAAAAAAAAAATTACACTACTATAAAACATCCACAAGTTACACAAAAGTTTTTTGTGTCCTTGCTCAGTTTTTGATAAATATAGATTCTCTTTGATTCTCCAGTTGCAATTAATGCGTTTACCCTAGACTGTGGCCATGTCTTTGTATAAGTGGACTCTTTCACACCTACTGTATTCCTTTCAAGCTACAGTACCTTGTTTATATTGTGCTTGTCATTATACTATACACTCTACACTATACTCAATCCACTAAAATAACCCCAATATCAGATAACACTCAGAGGATGGGTTCATATTGCATCTGATTACTCTCAAGGTTTCTTCAACTAATATCATTCCATGTGCTCTCATCTTCTCGCAGAGACATGCCACTTTCACCACTGACATCTTATTACAGATTTAAATCTAAAAGTATATTTGTATTTTTGTAAAGCTGCTTCTCACTAATTCCCCAACCCACTTATATGGTACAGAGTTGCTTGGGCGCGCACACACACACAGGGGAAAGTTGGAACACCAGTTAGAATTGGGGCTGCAACAATGAATCGATAAAATCGATTATTAAAAGCATTGGCAACGATTCGTTGTGTCGCACGACGCGGAGACATTTCATTATTTAAAAAAACTTCAGTTGAGAGCGGAGTGAACAGACTCGGTCTCGCGGACTGATGCTAGCAGAGTTCGGCGCCTCATAGACAGGGCGGAGCAAAAACATTTTTTAAATACGAGCGGAGGTAGAGGAAATCTCTGCTTTACACTAAAACACTGCTCTGTCAAGATTCTTTTCAAAGTGTTTGAATTTGTTTTATTTTTACTTTACAGCAGTGATTCCGTTAGTGTGTTTTTTTTTTTTCGAGTGTTTTTTTTCGAGTGTTTTGGAATACGAGCCGCTTCCGGAACGAATTATCCAAGGTTCCACTATATCTATTTGGCAGATGTAAAGCATACATGTTTATGTTTTTTGTGTTAGTCCATTTTTATTTTATTTTATTATTATTATAACAGCTCAAGGAGCAACATGTTTGTGCACTTTCTAAAGATTTTAGTTCTGTTTTTGAATAGAGTTGGAAATGAATGCTTTTCTGGGGTTTTGGAATTAATCGACAGATTAATCGATTATTAAAATAATTGTTAGTTGCAGCCCTAGTTAGAATAATCCACATGTCTTTGGACACCTGAAGAGTACCTTCAGGAAATCCACCAAGCATTGGAAGAACATACATACCCTACGAAGCACAGACCTGAAGGTAAAACTCAAACCCTAGATCCTGGAGTGGCAAAGTCACAGTGCTAATCACTACACCTATGGAAGTATAACAGCTCCAAAAATCCTTAAAGCAAAATAGCATGTTGCATTACATGCACTAAAAAAAACTATAAACACAATAAATATGTTTAAATTTTTCTGCATTGCAATTTCAACTGAATAGAAAAAATTCCTACAGCATTTACAATGTTTGACACTGACCTCTGCTGGCAAGGAGGAGTATGTGTTTTCTGTCCTGGGATGTTGTAATAGAACATTTTTGCCTATTTCAACGGTTGGCATTCAATATTGACATATAGCATTAAACTTTTGGAACATGTGTTTATATGTTGTGTTTCAATGCTAACATACTTTTTATGCATTAAGTTAAGTTGAGGGTCTGTATCAACAGAGTATATGTCAGCAGTAACAAGCACATTTTTTTAAGCATATCAATGTCTTGTAGCAATGCTTGATTTGCTAGCGTTTCACTGGTGCTTAGATACCATCAAGGTAGAAAGATTTCTCAGGATACCCGATCCATGATTGACCTGCCTGTTTCACATTGCTGTCACTGATGAAAAACTGGCCTCCCAGGAACTCCTTTAATGGCCCAAACATGAGAAATAGCTTAGAGCGTGGTCAGGACAGTATAGAGGATGTGGCAATAACTCTTAGCCGAGCTTTTGTAATGTTCAAGAGGTGAGGTGGGCGGTATGAGGCTAGGCATTGTCCTGCATAAACGCAACAGGACATTTTTTCTTGAGAGCGGGTCACTCGTACAACTGCAGTGGCCTCCAAGCCACCTCAGCCAGGATCACAGTGTCTGAGTATCATCACCATACTATGGTAGAAACCTTCTGTAAATATTAATTAGTTTTATGCATTAAGTTATTTGAAATGTCATTACAAGTCCAGGTTTGACTTGAATGCCCCTTTCAAAAGGTAGATACATATTTCTTGTCAAGAATAGACTCAACTGTTTGCTCCACCTTTTCTCTGCAAGGGGGCTTGATGTAGTGTGTATGTAGACTATATTGGGTATCACTGTCTGAGATCACTTTCTTAAGTGGCTTGAGATTTTAAGTGGCAGCTGTAATTGTTGGAATGTATTAGCTTCAACAACGGAAAAAACATTGCTGTAGTAGGCAACAGCTACTACATAGACTCCTCCATTCCATATGAGGTCTAGGAATGACTCACCATGGCTTTACAGTGGTAGAGGGTAAGGATCATCCCATTTTTTACTGTATTGCGGAAGGCAATCGGCCTTCCTTTTACTAAAAAAACAGTAGATTTCTGCACTTTTTGCTTTTTCTCCAGACCCATGTGCCCTGTAAGTAATTGTTAAAGTACTGTACAGGTATGTCTGATTTCAGTGCTTGCAGAACTTTTAACCTTTAAACTAAAGTTAAATTAACTTTTTCCTTGGTGTTTTTTATCTATGATTTTATCTCTAATGTTCTAGAATTCTACAATTACAAATCATTTGGCAAACTGAGGGAAAACTGATGACTACTGTATAATGTATATATATTCAATTTTTTAAAATTATTTATTTATATCCCTATTTTTTCTTTTTTATTTGCAACAATGCCCATTGCTAAAATCAAAATAAATTAAATTGAATTGAATCGTTTTTGTGGAGAACATGAACTGCAGGGTTAGTCGTACCAGGTTGGTGAGATATAACCCAATCATACCATTGCATGTGCAAGATTATTCTCTGCCAATATGATGGGGCTCCTGTGAGAGGCCAGTGTAATGAAAATTGCCTTATTTCTTAGATAAATGTTCTTTTAGTGGGTATTGCTCTCTCTGTGGTGCTCAAATCCATGCCTCATTCTTTTCTTACTGACTTACCTACTTAAGCCCCAAAAGCCCTCATATGAGGATATGACATTTTCTCCACTACATTGGTCATATATCCTTGTACAATCCTCATATGAGGACCATTAGATATAATTCTTGCCAAACTTCTTCAGGGTCAAGGACATTAATTAGGTTCATATTTATCAGTTGCAAATAAAGATTAACATTAAGAAGAATTTGTAATGAACACAACAGCTGTGTCTGGGTCTCAGGAGGTAAAGATAAGTTTATAGTGAACAAAATGTGGTCATGTTTCAGGGCATTATTAATGGTTTAGTTGCAAATTTTGACGAGCAACTTGTAAAATTTGCACTAGGCAAAAATATGTTTTTGCTGTTTTTGTCTGGTTCCTTTCAGGGTTTCTTCCTTGGGTTGTTCATCAGGGACAATCTGATCATTTTGATTCATAAATATTTTCTCACACATTTCATACACATTTTCATTATTTTCTTTTGATTCTGTAAATCTGCTTGTTGTTGTTGCTATTATGTACTTTTTTTAACCAATCATAATCCTTTTAGACATTTTAGCATTTAATGTTTAATGTGTTTGTCTGTTTCACATAGGTATGATAGATGAAGCAATCCAAAATGACACTGGTGTTTTCTGACAAACTCCTCACAAAATCCACAGGACTGTCCCCTTTCCCATCTACCAGACAATATAGGCAGCAACTCTGTTTTGTGGAGTTGAGTGGACTCTGTACTCTGTTGGTCCTCCAGGGCAGCTCAACTCCAGGTGTTATTTTCTGCAAAGAAAAAGAAACGGGTTTGTACAGAGAGAGATGGAAATTGGGAGAAATCGCACATCCACTCCAAATCCCAGGTGGACAGACAGACCATCTGGCCAGGTCTTAGTCCTGTCTTTGTTTAGCTCTAGAAAATCTAACATGTGCAGCTTCCCAGGTTATTTCTTTTCTGACTTTTTTTTTTACCCCACAGTTTCAACCAACATTTCCACTTATGCTTCTTATTATGATCATAATAAAAACCTTCCAACCGTATTTCCTGGTTAATTTACTGAACTTGGACAGTAGACTGGGGTAACAACCTGAGGCATGGTTTTATTTGCATATATTATTGCTTTTAGTATAACCCTAGGATAGTAAAAATTTTTAAAAAAAAAATAAATAAAAAGGGTTATTTTTATCAAAAATTAAGTTTTTACTATTCTCCTGGAAATAATTCACTACAAATTGACTACACATTCGTCTTAAATTGTTAAGATACCCAAATGTCTTTATGAGGACATGTACATTTCTTAACTAGCCCTTACATAAAAAACAATAGGTATAATTCTTTGGCCAAACCTCTTCCTGTTTGAATGCATTGATCAAGTTCATAGTTATCAAGCAAAAATAGAGAGAACATTGAGGAGAAAATGCAATGTACACAGCAGTAGAGACAGGGTATCACAAGGTTAAAGCAGCCAACTATAGAGTGTGGGTAGGGTTAAGTGATAATTTCTTTCCTTTAATCATTTATTAGTAATCCAATATAGTATTTTTGCACCATTTACTAATTATATAGCACATAATTTAAATAACTATGAATCGCATTAGCGTACTGGGACTATTTGCATAGCATAGAGTACTCTACTGTGCTAAAGTCATTTAATTTTTTCATATTTTGCTTCCAAAGAGTCAGACTTTTTATAGTCCTCTAGGCTTCTTGAAGGACTTTTTGGATCTCACATTTGACAAGGTTTTGGCTCTCGATTTCAGTCCAGTCCATGTACATGGCCAGACTCAGAGGGATGTTTTTGTTTGTTAAGCCACAAATCATTCAAGCAGAAAAATGTCAAATTTAAGGCATGAACCAGTGTGAAACAGGTACAGATGATGACAGATGATGTCAGGCTGGTGATTAGTATACTGATGATGCTGAATGCTTAGAGGTTGGAATAGACAAGAGGGGAAATGAGGTTACTGCTGAGATTGTTTAAAAAATATCTTTTTAAATTGTATCTTTATGCACTTTTCAGCCTATGGCTATTGCCTATTGCTGAAAAGTACTAAATTATTTTATTTATGTTAATATGAAGACTTTTGCACAGTACTGTATATATCAACCAATTTGTGTCTACTGTCATTAGCTCATTTTCACTTATTCTTTCTTCTGATTTCATAAACCATTTAGGTAAGCATCTCTAAATATACTTGATCTGAACACTGATTGCTTTTCAAAAGCTCGCAAGGAAGCTCCTTTTTTTCCTTTGTTGTAGGATTCCTTCTATAAAATGTAAGACTCTGTCTCAAAGGACAGGGTAAAGAGCCTTTTATGGTCCTTTTAGGGACTTACTTTATTTATAACATTCTATGACTGTAGTAAGATATTACATTTATTATTTATTCAGTATTTACTGGGTATTATATACAAATTTGGACAAAGACGCAACATTTGTAGATTTGCCTCTGTACACCAATCAATCGACATTGAACTTTAAACCAAGGACAAGAACATATTTCATTAGTATTTTAGGAATTAGAGCTTTTTTAACAAAGTCCATATATTTTCACAGAAATAATTAGACAAAACAATATAGTCATGCATATTAGGATTAATTTAAATCCTTGGATGCAAAATCTGAAACCCATGACCATGACCAAATGCTGTTTTCTCCCTTTGAAATCCTTGGCCAGACCTTTACTGCAGCTGCCTTTATTTGTGGCTTTCTTGTTGAAGAAGCCTTACCTGGACCAGACATCTTCCAATAATTACAGACAAATCTCTTTTACTCAAAAAGTTTTAGAGAAAATGGTCTATTCTCAGCTGTCACACTTCTATACATTCTAGACAAGTTTCAGTAAGGGTGAGTCATAGCACAGTGACGTCTCTTCTAAAACTAATTAATGATCTATTGGTTTCACTTAATTCTAGCTACTGTGCAATTTTAATTATGCTTGAGCCCACTGCTGAATTTGCTACAAATAATCACAACATCCTTTTAGATTGTCTTCTTCATCAGGAGGGCATTCATCCCACCCAAAGGCTTGTAGAATTGCTGTTCAGATGGGGAAAACATACATTAATTTTAGCTCCTATTGCCAAAGGAACACCCAAGCGGTCCATTTTGCATCCTGTATAGTTTTTTTTTATTTATATTTGCTTCTACTGGAATGAGTTTTTTAAAAATTAAAGAATTTCATATCACTGTTACACAGCCTAAGCTGTACTATAAATGTCAAGTAAATATATAAACAGAGGTGGATAGTAACGAGTTACATTTACTCCATTACATTTACTTGAGTAACTTTTTGGAAAAAATGTACTTCTAAGAGTAGTTTTACTGCACCATATTTTTTACTTTTTCTTGAGTAGATTTGTGAAAAAGAAACGCTACTATTACTCCGCTACATTCAGCTACACTCGACTTGTTACTTTTCTAACCATTTACACATACAGCCAGTAGAGCTTCCGCATGACTGTTCCACCAACCAGACGCAGCAACAATATACAATATATACTGTATATATACTGTGTATATGCCGAAGTGTTTGTTGTTCTTATGCAAGCGAAACATGCTTTGTATATGATTCCAGGGATGCATCATATTTTTGGGATGCATAGAAATGTACAACACGTGTGTTGGCGATGAATTCTAGACTGAAATATACTTATATATTCATAGACTGTTAAAGTAACATTATATGTACAATTAAAGTTAACATATAATCACACA
>JAOVVA010000017.1:13641844-13659113 GCA_028565275.1 Leiocassis micropogon | reverse complement strand
ACTCCGCCATTATATCGGTGAGTTAAACACTTTTCTTTGCTTTTTAATTTGCTTTTGATTTGTTTGTGACACACGCGTACAATGCGGTAATGAAGACAAAAGATCTGAGGAATGTTTCCGGTTTACTCCTATTTATAACCTGCAGGTACGTCTCATCAGATGACGTCACCTGACCAAGGTTATACAGGCCAAAATTTGGCGTGTTTGATACACACATGCTTCACAACCGGCAACACGAAAAGATGTTCCCATAGCGTTTTCACGTAGCATCGAGTGAAGCCTTTGAAAGGGAACAGTAATTGCTTCTGTTGTAGGATCCAACATATTAGCCACAGATTCCGTGCCTCAGTTTTCTTTTTGCAAATCATTATCCGCGTTTTCTGCTGCTGCAATATTCAGACATTATGTGGACAGTTCTGAATATGCCTTGTGATTGAGCAGTGATGATCATTATACTGTTCTACTCCGTCTTTTAAACTGTCCAACAGCAGGCTGTTTACAAACCAGTACTGCCATTCAGGGAGAATGAAGCGAAAAGTCCGTCTACACTGAAATGACTTCCTTTTACACTGAAATGGCTTCCGGTTACACTGAGAATCACATAGGTTTATGTGCGCGCATCTCATAGGTGTGTGTGCACGGAGAGTTTGTGTGTGTGTGTGTGTGTGTGTGTGTGTATTTGCGTGCATCTCATAGGTGTGTGTGCACGGAGAGTTTGTGTGTGTATGTGTGTGCATCTCAGGTGTGTGTGCACGGAGAGTTTGTGTGTGTGTATGTGCGTTAATCTCATAGGTGTGTGTGCACGGAGAGTTTGTGTGTGTGTATGTGCGCGCGTTGTTTGAGCAGTTAGTAGTATATATGTATGTGTGACTGTTTCATATATGTGTATGCAAGTGTTTCATGTGTGTGTACATGAGTGAAGTTTGATTTAAGCCCTATACGGCGCCTCATAGACACCTGTGTGTTCTGTAAGATAATACTGTATAACTGTGTGGTTGGATTTTTTTTAAATAAAGAAACTAGATTTCAAAATAAAATATTTATCCATTACAAAAAAATTTTGTATAGTTTAGTCATTACCAATCTACATATCTACATATCTTCATTGAACGCATTTGGGTACTTTATTTTTGCAATTGTAAAGCAGAAAGTTTAAATAGTTTCCCACAGGTGTGAAATATACCTGCAGTGGGAGCCAGCGGAACAGGCCACATTACCTACAGCACAAAGGTGGTCTACTCTACACAACTAACAACAAATATACATGACCTTTAACACAATGTTTTTATTTATTATATTTTCTGTTAATTTCACATTTCAGAGATCCAGCCTACTAACCCTCCCCTCCATCTAGCCGAAGGTGAATAGTAAGATGAAGCATAAAAGGACTAAAAACTCTTCAGTGTAGATGGCACTGTTTGTTAGAGAACCCTAGCCTTTAAACCCCAAAGCATTTTAGCCATTCTTTGCATTATTATGTTTTAATAAATATATAGGGGTCAGGATTTTGCAATATAGAGTGACATTTTTTCAGCACAACCTAGGCAATAAAATGAACTTAATTTTTATTTCATACACACATACTATACACACATGACTGAGCAAAAAAATAAAAAAGGATCATATAGGCAAAGAAATAAAACAGATTTATAAGATTGTGTGACCATAATAATAATAATAAGAAGAAGAGGATGCATACATTAACTATGTAGTCTAAAATAAAGTGACGTGATGAAAACCCTCTCTGTCAGCAAACATACATTTTATATCAAGAACATAATATATAATAATGTATCCGTAGTAGTAAAATGACCATTTTTTAAAAGTAATAATGAGTTTAATTCTACATGACATATCAGAAAATCCAAATGCACAGTTTACAAGCACTGTATACTTTATGCGTGGGAAACACTGCTTTGGGGAAACAAAAAATATGCGAGTCACACACAAGACAAATACAGTATAAACTATCTCTGAGATTTTGAGGTAATGAGCCACATTTGAGGTACATTGTAGAAGATTGAGAAAACGCCTAAGATCCCATTCAAGTCTCAAAGACAGCTTATTTCTGTCTACGAGAAAAAGAAGAGATTAACATGAGACCTCATCTTGGAGTTTCCTTGCTATGGGTTATCGGTTTCTCATATGAGGTCTGCATATGAGATGTAAGTCTTGTGTCAAACCTCTTCCTGTTTAAAGACATTGATCAAGTTCCTTAATTAAAGATGGTAATTAACAGAAACAGTGAGGAGAAATTAAAAGGTACACATCAATTGTTTGGGTTTGTTGAAGCTATTAGCTGTCAGATTTACTTAAATTTTCTTTTCTTGACAAGCAGTTGGTGGTGGTGGTAGTGTTGTAGCTGAAATTAATCTAATAGATTAAATAGAAAAATTTAACTGAACACAGTTTACCAACTGCAGGAAAGACACGTTTCTACAGAGTAAGGGTAAGTACAAATCTAAGCAGCTGAAAATCAACGTAAAAACAATTAAAACAAAAAAAAGACAAGAAAACCATTTAAACCATTGCTGCCCTTTAAATAAATCATGCACCACCAAATTATATTTTAAAAAAATGACACTGCACTGTTTAACTGTCAATACCTGACACCTGTTTAGACCTACAGTAGCTGTTTGAGTCCATCAGCATTGACGGCCCATATCAGCTGACTATGACCATTTTTTATTTCATTTTCAGTTAGAATTAACTGATGACTTCCATGGGCTTGAGATTTAAAATGACTTCCATGGGCTGTTTTTTAGAACATAATCTACCACTAGACCTAGTTTCCCCAGATTCTTCTCTAAAAGTAATTATTATATATTTTATACACAAGAAAAATGTTTCATCAACAGATAATTTCTAATCATTACAACAATATAATCAGTACCTAAAACAAGGGTAGATAGAGAATAAACTGGTATACTTTGGCAAAAATCCTACTTGATTAAAAATGTAATTATACAGCCAAGAAATGTACTGTACTCGACTGGAAAAAAATAATCTAAATAACTTTAACTTAGGGAAATTAATTTAGACATGTTACCAGATAAACACTCCCATAATGCCATATTTTCAATTGTTACATTTATCTGATTGTTTGCTTTAAAACCATATTTTCCTTGATTGTTGTGTTAGGTACTGGAATCAGTGCTAGGATTAACTGGAACTTTTTTTAAAAAAAGTTAACTTTGGAGTTCATTCCTTTTAGGGAAGCAAAGGAGATGCCTCATTTCATACTTCAGCATATTAAAATTTTACTTAAAAAAATTAATTAAACATTTTACTGAAATTGTGCCAGGACTGCTCATGAGTAGTTATAGCGCTGTCTAGACAGAGAGGGATAGAAAGGTTTATAGCCAGTATCATTTTGCACTATTCTTGAGTAGAGTCCATTTACAGTAGAGTCCATTTACGTTATGTATAGCATACAGTCACTGACAAGATAAGAGAGACCTTCATAGTTCGGACTGCGTAGTAATACTAAGGTCAAAATAAAATATAAAGAATAAAAAGTAAAGTTTTTTTTTCTTGGAAGTGTATTTAAGTATGTGTACTTAAATAAGAGTACTTAAACTTCAATAATATGCAAGTAATATATACATATACTAAAATAAGTATATTATTGAAGTTTTTCATCAATTTGTGACAGTATGTTTTAATTTGGTCTGGAAAAAAGAGAACAAGGCTGAGGTATGCTATAGTGTCTTAAAACTCTGTCCATCCATTATCAATAATGCTTATCCTCTGTATGATCGCATGGGGTCTGGAGACTATACAGGAAACTTAGGGTACAAGGCAGGGTACACCCTGTAATAACAAACACAATAACACACCCAATCACACATTATGGGCTATTTAGAAAATCCCATCAGTCTACATTGCATGTCTATGGTCTGTGGGAGGAACCCGGAGAAAACCCATCATATGTATGTTTATATTCTGTACTGTATGTAACTGAAAGTATAATTCAATAAAGATTGATTGGACACACATTTCACAACATTATAAGACTTTAATACAGAGTAGCTGTTTTACAAAAAAACATGCATTAACCAATAATGGTGCACACTAACTGAATTTTATGTGTCTTTATAGAAATTATTATAATATCTTTTGTATATACTGTTCCACTGTGACATTTAGTACTTGGCCTCCTTATATTACCCTACCCACTTTCACAGCCAGGAATCAAGGAAGCTCTAAATATAAAGTTAGATTTAAAGCTGAAGAAATAGGCGCTTTTAAGGCAGTTACAGAAAGCAACATGTTTAAAGAATAGTTGCAGTGTAGACTTATTTAAAAAATCCTATAAAAGATATATAAGCCATATTGTCACATTGATGTCATACTGAGTTAGCCATGGACGACACACACACACAAAGACATCTGGGGAAAAAGAGAATTTACACTGTTCAACCTGGTACCTCCTCTAAGTAATGTAGTATACTGTAGATGAGGCACATCCTAGTGTAAGAACATATAGTATAAGGAAAAAAGATCCCTTATTTTCTCAAATATTTTAAAGATTGTCGCATTTAATTTCAAACAAAACTGCTGTAGATTTAAATGCTGGTTAAAATGAAAATACATATAAAACCTATTAAAATCTTTGATCTTATGATCATCACTTACAGTAATCTTATAAAATCTTGTAAAATGAACTGACAAAAAATGCTTTTAGTGTGCTCATTAACACAAACCTATCGAAGTGCCAGAAATGACCGTAGGCTTGTAACATTCTTGATCTATGATGTGTGCTATTTTCACTAGGTTTGCACTCAGTCAAGTCAAAAAGCCATTATTTGCCGATGATAACATTCCTGAACCCTTTTACTGGACCAAGTTTGTCGCTGTTAAAATCCACCAGCAGTTTGCGCAAGCCATAATGGGTTGGTGTGAAGTTGATTTTGACCTTTCCTTCTTGTCCAGGTCCAATATTGGTTGAAATACTGAAAAAAAATTAATTATATAATAATTAGATATCACACTCATGTTTCATCACAAAAAGGGCACTGGTGGCTCAGTGGTTGGTGTTTCGCCTGCCATGCGGAAGGCCCGGGTTCGATTCCCAGCCAGTGCCCAAATCCCAGCCACTGGATGCAGTGCCGGCCCCAAGCCCGGATAAAATGGGAGGGTTGCGTCAGGAAGGGCATCCGGCGTAAAAAACCTGTGCCAAGTCGTAGTGCGGACTGCGTATTCCGCTGTGGCGACCCCTTGTCGGGAGCAGCCGAAAGACCACCAACAACAACAACTCATGTTTCATCACAATTTAATGTAACTGGTATTTAAGGTAAATGTTCAATACTATACATTGAATTCATTAATATTCTAGAAATGTGAGTCTAGTACATGTATTGTAGTTTATCAGCTACTGAAGTGTTTCTCAGGACGGGTGCATGGAGTTTGGTATAAATAAGCAGTTTACAAATCAGAACGTTTAACAATCTAGTGTAATCTCCTAACCAGAGATAAACATCTGCAATCAAGTGTTTGA
Organism: Leiocassis micropogon; assembly: GCA_028565275.1. Lineage (NCBI taxonomy): Eukaryota > Metazoa > Chordata > Actinopteri > Siluriformes > Bagridae > Leiocassis > Leiocassis micropogon. The sequence goes on along the minus strand of JAOVVA010000017.1, from coordinate 13,653,613 downwards.
TGTACTGTACCAAGAGACCAGCATATGGCCAACATGCATCACGTGATAAGATCTTTAGTTCTTTGTACCGCGACAGTTTCTTGATCCACTAGGATTTACTCACTAAGCATTCTAACATCTTGAGCCTTGTAGTGTTTAGAAAATCACTTTGGATTGTATCACGCACATATTCTTTCATATCAAACTTCAGCTGCAAACATTTTTCTTGTCTCTTAATATTTAGTCTCACATCATACATCATTAAACTAGATTAGCAGATTAACAGTAAATCAAATATTTTAGGGGTTTCAAAACAAATGCTGCTAGACCAGAGCTTAATATTGGCAAGCGTGCTTTAAATGAGTATGCTAATGGAAAAAACTGTGCCGCCTGCCTTGTCTGCAGCCAGCCTTGGTTTATTAAAACAAAGTGCTTTGGGGTAACACTGCGGCTAATTATTTCAGTTTTGTATTCAATTATTCTGCGTACTTTTACGTGCCACTTTATCTCAGTCATTATTTCTAGCCTGTTTATGGAAAAAATACAAGGTTACATAATATGTAAGGTTATTTTATAAACCACCGGGTTATTGTGATTTATGTTTTAATACCTCGGATCACAGCTCATGTGTGAAATCATCCATGCACAAACACAAAGTCATTAACACAGACAATGTCTGCTTAATGTAACGCACCTCTCAGTGATGGTCTTGCCTCCAGTGAGGTTGGCTCCCTCGATGCTGAAGCAGCATGCTTCCAAAGTCTCTGGCAGTGGGTTCGTCACCGTGATTTCTGCAGCCAGCTGGCGGTTCTCTTTGGGTTCTCCCAGGATCTAAGGCACAATACCATACAGATGATAATTAAGTGTACAATATTCTAATCTTAATTTAAAAAATCTTTAATTAATATGTGCTTTTTTTGTTACTATAGTTACAGATAACGCACATGGACTGCTCCAAATAACCTAAGTCTAATATCAAACATTTGATAATAAATTGTTGTTTAACAAAGAAAGCATGATTGATTTGTTGGGGCTTTTTGTTATAAGATGTTGGTTTAACATTTACTGTATGAAAGGAGTCATGACGTTTTCCGCCAGAGGCACATCTTTAAGACAAAGTCTTTTTTTCTAAATTAAGAGAGGTCTGTGATTGAACAGTTATTTACAGCCACAGTAACATAAATGCATACGTGATAATTGGTCTCATAAATGTTTGAAATTTTATATGTAACTATAAATGCTTAAAATTATCTTCAACATGCTGTGGTGTTTTATGGAGAATAATATATATCCTTGTCACTTCACAGTGGTAACAAGAACACTTTTCCATATGTGTGTGCCCCGTACTGTAGTACTGTAGCATTTTAGGTGGAGTTTTAGTCCTCCTACTTTATGACACTGCAATATACTTTTAAACATGTTATGGTTAGATTTAATGTTGTGTTTTCATTTATGTTATAGCAGCTACAGTATAAACAGTTGTCACCAGCTTCTTGTTTTTTTTTTTCCCCCAGTACCTTTATCTTGATCTCTGGGTTTTCAAGGACAATAGTGCGCATAGCCAGAATGCCTTCTCTGGTGCTGTAGTCGATCAGCAGAGCACCCAGACGGATCAGGTTGTCAGGGGTTATTGCATTGCAGTATTTACTGTAGTTCAGCCTCAGTGGGACCTTCCTCTCTAGAACACACACATACACACAAGCACACATATCGATTACATACTTTACCGTGAAAATACCACCCCACCACAACACATACACTACCAGTCAAATGTTTTGTCACACTTTCTAATTCTATGGTCTTTCTTATTTATTTTTATTTTCTACATTTTGCATTTAAATTTTAAATAATCTCTGAAAAGTGAGAACTGTAAATGGTGAGATGCATCTGCTACATGAGCTCTGTGAAGCATTTGTGTAGGCTCTAATCTAAGGTGCTGCAAATTGGCAAAAACAACAATCGACAACAGTCGATAATAATTGTTATTATTAGAAAGACTGGTACTGTCCAAACATATTGCAGCATCTAACCAAAGGCAGAGCTTTTCTCTGTTCAGGCACTCACACATGTGCACACACACACACACGCACCTCCTCCAGGTTGTAACTCGACATTGAGTAGGTCTTTAAAGCCACATTCTTTCCCAACAACTCCATCATAGGACATGGCACGTGAAGCAAACACTAGACGACACTTTTTTACCACCGATGTCTGGTTGGTTACCAAGGCAAGGACGTCAAAGTCACAGCCCTTTCTCATCTCGGTGGCGACCTTGATGGTGACATGTAGGCCAGTGTTTTCCTGCAGTTTGAGAAGTTTGTTTTGGTGGTTGGCTTTTTTAAATGCCTCTCGTTCCTCAGCACTGCCTGTATCAGAAAGACATTAAAGCAGGTCAAGTGTCTGGGTAAATATAGACCAGTAAATATAGAATCATAAACATTTTTCAGTATGTCCCTTGAGGTTCTACAACAAAGTGCTTGTCTGTCCAAGAGGATTGAAAGCAACAGCCCAAAAAAGTAACAACCTCTATCTATCCAATGAACCTAGATGTGTGTTTTTTATCAGTTTAGGAAATACAATATACTATAGTTTATATCGACAACAACTTCAAGGACAGCGGTGACACACAGCACATGTGGCAGGACATACAAGCCATCACCAACTACAGGACATCATCACCTGCCTGTGACAGTGACGGTACCACCCCTTCTCCGAACAACCAGGTGCTGTGTCTCACAACGGCTGATGTGAGTTCAACTCTATGCAGAGTCAACCCACGTAAAGCTGCTGGACCAGACAACATCCCAGGCAGAGTGCTCAGAGAATGTGCAGAACAGCTGGCAGATGTTCTCACCAACATCTTCAACATCTCTCTGAGCAGCGCCGTCGATCCCACATGCTTCAAGTCTACCACCATCGTCCCCGTGCCGAAGAAGTCTTTTGTGTCCTGTCTCAATGACTACCTTCCTGTTGTACTCACACCCATCATCATGAAGTGCTTCGAGCGGCTCGTCATAAGACACATCAAGACCCTGCTGCCCCCCTCACTGGACCCACTGCAGTTTGCGTATCATTCAAACCGTTCGACGGATGACGCCATCTCCACCACACTCCACCTGGCACTGACACACCTTGACAAGAAGGACACTTACGTTACGTTACGTTTCAGTTCAGCATTCAATACAATCAACCCCTAACACCTGATCGGGAAGCTGATACTGTTGGGCATGAACACCTCCCTCTGTACCTGGATCCTGGACTTTCTGACCGAAAGGCCCCAGTCAGTGCAGATCGGGACTCCAGGACTGCACCTCCAGCACCACCACAATGAGCACTGGGGCCCCCCAGGGCTGTGTGCTCAGTCCTCTGCTGTTTACACTCATGATTGTGTAGCGACACACAGCTCCAATCATATCATCAAGTTTGCTAATGACACAACCGTGGTGGGTCTCATCAGCAAGAACGACGAGCCAGCATACAGAGAGGACGTGCAAAGGCTAACGGACTGATCTAAAGACAACAACCTGTTTCTGACCATCGATAAGACAAAAAAGATGGTTGTTGACTTCAGGAGGACACGGAGCGATCACTCTCCGCTAACATCGACGGCTCTTCTATGGAGATTGTCAAGAGCACAAAATTCCAGGGTGTCCACCTGGAGGAGAACCTCACCTGGTCCCTCAATACCAGCTCTCTGCACAAGAAAGCCCAACAACGTCTTTTCTTCCTGAGAAGGCTGAGGAGGGCCCAACTTCCACCACCAATCCTCACCAGCTTCTGTAGAGGAACTATCGAGAGCATCTTGAGCAGCTGCATCACTGTCTGGTCTGGGAATTGTGCCATATCGGACCGCAAGACCCTAGTCTTGAGGACAGCTGAGAAAATCTCTCTTCCCTCTATTGAAGACATATATACCACACGCTGCATCCGCAAAGCCACCAGCATTGTGGCTGATCGGACACACTCCTCACACTCACTCTTTACCCTTCTGCCATCTGGAAAAAGGTCCCGAAGCATTCGAGCATACACATCCAGACTATGTATCAGTTTTTACCCACAAGCCATCCGTCTTCTCAATACAAAGGGACTGGACTGATATAAAACGCACACACACACACACACACACACACACACACACAAATCACTCCGACGATCTAAATAACATCAGGACTGAACTGATAAACACACGTGCACAAACACTCTGATCTACAACCATCTCACAATTTGTTCATACCGACCTACCTGATCTTCTCTTTTTGCACTATTTTGTACAATATTTACCTACTTGCTATTTTTTCACAAAGTATTTTTAAATCATTGCTGCTACTCAGGAATGTCAAATGTTTACTGTTGTCCTATCACTACCTCAACTCATACCAAAAGTACTGATACGTGTTACGTTGTTGTGTTTGTCACTCTGTAGCTCTTTGTTTTCACATGTGCACTTTGTTGTCTGTTGTCTATTGTTGTCCTTTTTTTGTATAGAAAAAAAAAATGTAAATCTGTCATATCTGAGCTAGTCAACTAATTAGCTCTTTTAGTTAGCTAGTTGGTTCCGGTAGAGTTGTGTTGTAAATTTATTTGTTGCATGTACTGTATGTAGCACCTTGGTCCTGCAGGAACGTTGTTTCATTTCACTGTGTACTGAACTGTATATGGTTGAAATAACAATAAAAGCCTACTTGACTTGACTAGTTGCTAAAGTGACTTTTACATTTTAATAAATATAAATGAAAAAAATGTCAGAGAAATTGCAATAATTTTGGGCTTTAATGTTGGCATTCGGTTCCCTAACAGAAGGCACAATTCGTACTAGAAATATAAATGATTATGACCAGGAGTTGGGATGTATATGCATTACCTTCTGGGTACTTGTAAAGGTGTGTGATGTCTTCGCGCTCGTCACTTCCAACACTCTTAGTGCTGATTTTCTGGCCAACACTAGTAGTACTGATAACCTTTTTTGTGCTGCCATCCTTGTACTTTAGGAAGGTCTCCACATCTGCATTTACTTCCGAGAACACAAACGGAGCATCATACTTACAGGTGATTTCTCCCTCCTTTATAGCTTTCACTGGGACTGGCCCACAGCAGAACACCCCTAATGGAGTCAGAAAAAAATATGGAATTTTATTTTTTTTTATCTTATTTGCATAATAAATATATAATATTCTCTGCATAATCTACTCTGTATATAATATAGAATATCTAATAATCTAATATATGAAAATGATAATAGTGTCCATACCATCGCTCTTCTCCTGGGGTGTTGGGTCACTGGCCTGCCAGCCATTAAAGCCTGCTTTCAAATCAGGACGAGCCATCCAGCTCTCCACCCAGCAATGGTAGTTCCTACAAGAAAAGAAAAATAAAACAAACACTTGTTTTCAAAAACAATCACTTAATATTTACATTTAGTCATTTAGCAGAAATAATCCAAGGTGTTACTGTATATACTGTATATATTTGCTCTTTTCAGATCTCTGAGTGTTCTAGACTGTTGAATGTTTATTGTTAACTGTAAAGTTTTCCAGTAAATTGTAAATTAAATTGCACATAAATTACAGAGAAATGTTTCGGGGTTTTTTTAATACAGAAACTTTTATATAGATGCAGCACAACTAGGATAATGTGTTTATTAAATACAGTATACCTCCCTTTTCTATAAATAACTGCTTAGTCAGTGCTGCCCAAATGTCAAGGCTTTCTCAATAGGCAGGGCTTGTGAAGGAAAGAACACAAGACTATTCATTCAAATAAGACTATTCACAAGCATGCACCATTGCATTTATGTATGTCTGCATAGGAACAGTTCTAAAGCCCACACAAATAATAATTCAAAATTGAAACAACTACATACTGTATACTAATGTTACACCTATTCCCGAACAGTTACACTGGCTCCAGTTTCAAAGCAAAGCAGAGGCTACACTTTAACCTATTATGTATAAAGCAACCATGCACCTCAGTGGCATAGTGAAAATAACAACAAAAATATAGTAAAATTTTATAATAAATGAACTAGCATTACTCATATCCTGCCTGGCCAAAAAGAGTCACGTTTCAGAAATGGTTTAAATGATTTGCCAAAAAACTAAGGAGTTTTGATTTAACTGGAATTGGGTGATGAACTGTCCAAAAAATTGTTTAAAAACCTGAAAGGAAATAGCTGAGCCAACAAGTTCACAGGAAAAAAGAGAAAAGCTGACAGTAAAAATCACAGCTATTTTTAATAGTGAAAGTAAGAGTGTTTCCACACACACACACACACACACACACACACACACACACATACACACAGTGTGACGAAAGCTCAAAAGAGCTGTGTGGCCAAATGTTTATAAGTAAGGTTAATTAGAAAAGATGTGATCTGTTATTACCAGATCATGTCTCTGCTGGTGTTCAGCAGCTGGCCGTTTTCATCCACATAGCGCTCAATCATCAGGTTGCTGTTGGTGTCATGGGCTGAGAGGTAGTTTGTCACCACTCTGCAGGGGATACCCAAAGCTCGAGACACTGAGGACAATGCCCAAGACATGTGGCTTTATTTATTCATGCAGACAAGTGAAATTGGTTATGCATTTAATGTTCTATTATAGACATCTTTTTTAATGATTCTCCCATAAGTGCTATGCTGTAATGCACATTTTAACACCAAATGTAATGAAATCAGGCTTACTGCAAGATATATAGTAAAAAAATAAAAATGAAAAAATGAATTCTTACCAGTGCAGGCAACAGCAGCAAACACCCAGCACTGTCCATAACGAACAGGCAGACATGAAGTAGAGTTCCATGTCTTGAGAATATCCACACTTCCTCTCCATGACATGGGACTGACTCCACCGTCAAAGGTTTGCTTCCAGCAGCCTTCCAGTACCCCATTATCTCTGTCATTACTGTTCACCTACGAGTGCATATTTGTGTGTAATATGTAGGCATTGCATCTTCAAAAGTTGTTAACAGTATATTAGTACATAGAATAGTAATAGTGAGCAATGTTGTAGAATTTTAATTCTCACCATAGCACTAAGCACTCGAGAAACATAGATAGGGTTTCGGCGGCCAGAACAATCTTTCCCATGGTCCTTCTGGCACTTAGGGTTCACATCCAAAATTTTTAGACACACATCCAGAATGCCTTCTTCAAACTAAGAATTACAGAAAAGCATAAACCAGCCAGTATTAATACCCTACTTAGGAGGGTTTGTTACAGCAATAGTAATGTGACAGCTGTGCCAATGTTTATCATATAATGTTTGTCTACTATGAGTTTTAGAATCCCCATGTGGTTTCAATCATGCAAGTGTTTTTTTTTTGTTTTTTTTTACATTAACACTAATTATATCACGCCATGACCATAACCCAGACCTTGTATGGAGTTAGAAAAAAATTACATATACAGGCAAATGACAAATAAAATTCAGCACCTGGAATCTTTTATAACAATAGTATTATTATTAATAAGACACCAGGGAATATATTTTGGAAGAATGGGGTTCATACTGTAGGTCTAGATTTTGCAAGGATTGCATAATCTGGTGGATTATTGTGACCTTGCTAAGAATGTGCATACTGTTTTTTCTTTCATTTGATAATGTACCATATTAAAAATCTCTTAGAAAATACATACATTCTAATCTCAGTTTCCTGTGTGTCTTCTGAGTAATTTTAATTGCTTTAGTAATTAAAACAAAGTAATTGCTTTGTCCTTGTCAAGGTCTCACACACACACACACACACACACACACACAGATACACATATGCACGTGCGCACACACACACACAAAGTACACACACACAGTCAGACACACACACACACACACACACATACACACACACACACACACATAGAGGCATGTTTTTGCAGGTGGGAAGATGTATTTAGAGTAAGCCAAAGAGTCATGGGGAGAATGTGTGAAATATGTGGGCTCATGATGAATTAATTCTCTTATCAGCGTTGAATCTGCTGAATATGTTCTGTACCATGATGTCCTTTCCCTGTAAGTCTCTACATCATCTCTCTTTTTTAGGTTGCAAGCCATATCTTTTTAAGGAGGTGAAGTGAGAGTTATTTTTGGGTTGTGTCCAAAAATTGGAGTGTATGTAGAAGGAGGTGATAACTTACACAAACTCCATTTGTGTGTGTGTGTGTGTGTGTGTGTGTGTGTGTGTGTGTGTGTGTGTGTGTTCAGCACCTGGCCAAAATACCATGCTAAAGGCACTGGATATTTGACGTCCCCTCTGAAGATGATCCCGTCCTGAGCCAGAACGTATTCTTCCAGATCCGTCTCACTGTTCATGTACACCACATCTCCTGTTCAACAAATAATGAAACAACACAGTTAATGGATTTTTGATAGAAACAACAACATTTCCTTAATGGAAACTGAACATATAAAATATGTTATTACTGAATGTGTGCTAAGGGGTTTGTGTGTGGCTTGCTGTCAGAATATAAAATAAATTGCATTTGTTCTGTGTTTGTACACAAGGATAATGATTTAAAGGCTTCTTTTTTGTGTGTCTGTGCTACATTTTCACTCACGAGAGCACCAGGGGTTGAACAGGAGTATCAATTCAAACCGAATTCTGCTGTCCAGAGTTATGGTGTAGCGGCCGATTGGTGCATCAGGGGCAGAACAGATGGACAAAGTGACAATGTCCGCAGGGGGACTGGTTACTGCCGCGCTCCACTTAGTATCATCAGTATCATCACTCAGACCGAAAACAGCCTTGGTACCATGTTCCTCCACAGGATTTGGTCCTTCAGAAATGATAAAGAAAACAACAAACATATATTCATTGATATAAACATTTATAGAATTAGGAAAACTGACAAAACTAACAAAACAATAACTAGCTTATTCAAAGTTGAAAATTATTGCCCGAATTGCATTTCTAACCAATAATGGTCACATTTTTCAGTAACAATCCTCCCCATAATTCCATAACACATACCATAAGTGGGAGTGTATGTGTGTGTGTGTGTGTGTGTGTGTGTGTGTGTATGTGTGTGTGTGTGTAATTACTAAGATAAAGGCATAGAAACAGGACACCGGGGGTCTTTGGGAACTCAGGATGTGTGACCCATGCCTTAGAAGAACATCTAATGAATACACACTGGAATCTGTAACTGGGAACCATGCCAGGAAATTGTTCCTTTAAACTGTTGCAGCAGGAGAGAAGCTCTTGTTCTTTTTGAACATGCATATGGGATATTCATTTCATGCGATGCTATGAAGCTGTTAAAGCTTTAAAGCTGTCATGAAGTAAGATCTAAGTAGCTATACATAAATTGGTAAACTGCTTTACTCTTACCAAAAATAGGCTATTCAAGTGTGCTATGAGTGTATTTTTTTTTTAAAGCTAAAAATAAGCGAGTATGTGAAATAGTGCACACAAAGTAATAGTATGCTTATATGTAGTCTACTAGCACACTAATATTCATAAACTTACTATGTAAAGTATAATTGGGAAATAAACAAAATATACCTGAAATGTATATTTTTGGTCAGGGTAATCAAGATTAGGACAAATGTTTAGCTATAGCTACTGTAGGCGAACTCCCGTAGCTAAACACAAAATAACGAACAGCTTTAGGCAAAGCAATCAATGTCGATGCATATATTTAACTGATGGTGACGTAAAAGCACTATATTTTTTGAAAGGATGTAAATATGCCTATACCCGATATACAGTTCTTCCCTGATAACGTGGTTATCATTGACCAAATGCTTTCCTTTTGTTTCCTGTGTTGCAACCGTTGAGTGACTTTACTGTTCTACAGAAGGCACTGGAGATTTCTGACGTGACCTCTTTATGATATTATGTTCATTCTGATTAAAATGAATTGAATTCTCTTTTGGTTTTATTTATAAATAAAATATTTTACTAATGACAATCTGGCCATAATATTCTATAATGTTTCTTGACTTTCTTCCTACTGTAAATAGGATTTTTTTAAGGTGGGAATGAAAAGCGTGAGAAGCAGATACACAAGGACTGGAGTTAGTCATCTCTGGTGATATTGCACACATAGTAAAACATAGTAAAAACTGTGTAAATCAGAGCTGTCATAATAACCAAAAAGAGACAAAGTAACTGTAGGTTTTCATTCCAAGCAAGCAAGGTCAGGCTTCTGCTTCGTCAGGAAGAAATTTTTCAGCCCCACTGGTTTTTGCAGATAAAATCTCTTTATAAAGTAATTAATCTATTGTTTATTATAACATAATATTGTTTATTGTGATGAAATTTCTGATTGCAGCATTTGCAGAAGACGTCAAGCACAGTACAGTGATCAGACTCTTAGCTGAAGTAAAACATTTAAATGGTGTAAATGTTTTCAAGAAAGCCAAATGTCTGTGAATGATGATCACGGCCGAGGTGGCTCGGGGACCCACTGCAGTCGATCCCGATAACATTCAGCAAGTGGAACAGCTGATCTTCGAAAAACAATAATTTGTCTCCAACTTGCAGAACAGACACATCTATCTGTGAGAACTGTATACACAATCATTAACAAACACAATGTGCACATTACAGGAACTTGGCTTGGAGTTATTGCAACATCCTCTGTACAGTCCTTACCTCGCTCCAAGTGATTTTCATGCCATTAAAGGAGCTCCTGGAAAGCCCAAGTTTCAGTTTTTACCTGAATGGTATCCAAGACTAGTGAAATGCTGAAATAAGTGAATTAGTGTAGCAGGAAATTATTTAAAAAAATAAAGGCAGTTTTTGATGCACAATAAAAAGTCCCAGTTTGACTTGAATGCCCCTCATGCACTCTTTTTTAAATATTTCTCACATGTGTAATCAAATGATTTTTTTATTCTTCTGTTTCAGTTTTTTGTTTGGATTTCTCTTTAACTGTCTTTCTTCAGCCTGATATCAGTAGGCCTGTCTCACATTATCACTGACAGCTCTTGAACCATTTATCTGAAGTGGAACTCAAGGAATATGGCCAAAGGTAATGCCTGAACATTAGTTTTATACACTGACCTTATTTAGCCTCTGTTCAGTATTTGATATAAACAAGGTAACATGTCCGGACTGTGCTTAAAGTAAACACCACATCTCCCTAAAAAAGTGAAAGGTTAGGAACCACCCACATGACAAAACCCCACTTACTAGTCTAGAAGCATTTAAGAAATATTACCTGTCTCTGCTGTGATGTGAAGCTGATGAACTCCAGGCTCGTAGGAGCCAGAGCGAAGGTTCAGGTTGATTGTGAATGGCTGTCCTCTCCTCACTATCAGGCGATCGGTGCCATTCAGCTCTGTGCGGTGGCTTGTGTTATTGAACTCACATGCAAGGTCCCAAGTTTCAATGTCAAGAGCTAAGAAGTCGGGGGTTGAACAAAGATGAATTCATGAAAAGTAGAAAGAAAAAAAAATCAGTCTGCGGCCCAGACATGTGAACCTACTATTCCATTTCAATAAATCAAATCTTTAAATCCCTACAAAATGTGCGCTAAAGCCACAGTATAAGTAGTATACTTAACTAATGAAAACAGAAAGTTGTCAGCTTGTTGATCTGATGGTGTGCTGTTCATTTTCAACACTTTAAAGATACAATGCTTAACAGTTTACAGAATAAGGAATGACGATAGTTTAAGGGCAGTGAGGAATGATAGAAGAAGTACTGGGTGGTGTAGTACATTCAAGAGAATAGAGAGTGAAAACACAATTAAGGTGCTGAAGACATTCCCTTTCCTGTTTCCTGATTCTCATATTGTGTTCGAATAACTGCAGAGAGGAAAATATATTCGCCCAGTTTCCGTAAAAAAAA
>JAOVVA010000017.1:13569064-13586386 GCA_028565275.1 Leiocassis micropogon | reverse complement strand
AAAGTTTGATTAGATCTTCCACTTCAGGCATAATGCAAAACAAGTGATGTCTGCCTAACCTTGTAAAGTGTATATGCGGTTTCCTTCCTTGATGGAAAAAAACCCACAGATTTTCCTCCGAGTTTTCATCTTGAAATTTTCGAGTTTTCATCTAGAAATTTTCGGTTTTAAACTCGGAAATTCCCTGCCCCTCCCCTTCCAAGTATTTTTTTTCCCCCCATCTTGGCCCTAATACTCCGTCATAATAAAAGTCCTGTGTTTGTGTAATCTCAGTTAATTAATTAATACGAGCATTAGAAATATTCTTGGGAGTGTGAAAACAAAAGTTACCATACATATATGGTAATGAAAGTTGATACTCACCAACAGGGAGTGTTCTTAGTTTTTCCAGGTACATCAACATCAAGTGTTATAAATGGACCTCATATCCACAGACACATTCAGACAACCATTATTGTGATCTAAGTCAACCGCAGATAAGAGCTGAATCAGACACCATGCATTTGGTTTAGCAGTCTTTCCAGTACAGGATAAGACTAAACCTACTGCTTCTACATGATGTTAACACATGCAGTCTGGAGGGAAAATATTGGCAGTGTAAACTTCAGGCTTCAACATAATACACTATTTCATATCTTCAAGCAATGATTTTATATCTGAATCTGCAATGATATGATCAGCTACAATTTGATTTAGCAGCTTCTGGTTGATATGTGACCAACCATCTGTTAAATGATGTAAAGAATGACTGGCATATTTACACCTCAGTATGCACCAATTTTACACACCAATTATCTGTCCTTCTTTCAATAATAAAAAAATTATAAGCAATTACTTATTAGTAATAAAAACAGTTAGTGATTGTTGCCTCAGTTCATTTTGATCTCTGCTTGAAATCAGCCAGTTGTTACTAGTACAGTACATGTACATGCATGCACACACATCAACAAATAAAATGAATGCTTTACTTGTGTTGCAGATTTTACCATGTTCCAACAGGGTAAAATACTGCAGTCTCAGATTATAAGGGCTTCCATTAAGCATAATGTATTTCCCCAGGTAAGCCTCTGTAACAAAATAACAATGCATTATGTACAGTATGAACTAGTATTATCCTTGTTGAATACACTACCTGGCCAAAAAAAATCACATACAGTACTCCTATATTTCATTCAAAAGCCCTTACTGTAGCTTTAGTAACAGTAGTGAAATATGGTGGCCAATTTATGTGTGAAAATGATTCCTTATTCCCCAGAACCACCATTTCACAATTTGAGCTCTGGGTTATGCCTGTGTTATCAGGTAATAAAAATGCATAGATGTGATACACTGGTCATTCAGTACATTCAGGACATCGCCTGAATTCATTTTTATTGCTACGGTACATAATGTTGCTGAGCCTAGACCTGATCAACTAAAGCAACTCCAGTGTTCACTATGACGCTGCCCTTCTTACACCCTTACTCATCAGACCATATGACTGATTTCCATTGCTCCAGTCTTTATGCTCCTCACCAAACTGGATCCTTTTTTAACTCTTGGTTTTGACCACATAGTTGTTTTAATGCCATTCCTGTGAGTTCCCATCACAATGTACATGTGAAAATATTCTTACTTTCTCTATTAAACTTAACTGTGATTACTACTGCCAATATTTTCAATGCAACTTCATCAGCAACTTCATTGCATTCCTTGCTTGATTCAGGCCAATAATTTGAAGTTTTAAAAACAATTTCTTTTTTTTTTAGCCGAGCAGTGTATTTTCTTTCATTACATCATGAAATGACGTAATGAAAGAAAATACATCATGAAAAATGAGATGCATTTTTCAAAAACATGATTTTTTTGTTATAATATCACATCATCCATAACTACAGGTGAAGGGACAACAATAATTAGTCCAGCAGGCCAAACCACAGTGACTGTATACTTTCAAAGCAACTGGATAATTCCCACAAACCAAACACATGCTAGACATGACAATACTCTACACAGATCCCAGATGGGGGGAGATAATAATGCACTTAAAGTCTGGGAGATGAGTAATACACGTGTGACAACACTTTAGATTTACAGATTAAATCCAAACTCACCAAAACAACTTAACAGCTCATTTGTTGAATGCATAATTCTTTATAATATAAATAAAAACCTTGGCTATATTAGTGTTGTACTCCATTAGTGCAGCCCTAATTTGTATTTGTTTGCTGAAATATCAGTGATGTTTTAAGAGAAGTAAGGGTTCGAGAGTGTTTTAAACATACTGTAATGGTATATGATGATAGATAGATAGATAGATTTTGCCATGTCAAGAAGTATAACCACGCACAAAAGATCACATTTCACATTAGGAAAAAAATAAAGCCTTTCCTATAACTTTATTTCTCATTTCAGCACTTACTTGCTGAAATGAGAAATAAAACCTCCACCTGTTTTTAATGAAAAGAAAAGCTCGGTCTTGTGTAAATACTGAGCCAGAGATATCTTTCAATAGACACGACCTCAGGCAATGAGTTTCCTGTGTGTGGAAACCTGTTTTATTTGCTTTAGACAAAACACATGCAATTTAACTAGTATAACTGGAAGAGACAGTCTGGGATTTAAAAAAAAAAAAAAGAAGAAGAAGAAGAAGTACCTAAAAAAAACAGAAAATAATTTCACTGCTTCCGGTTAATGTATGCAGGAACGAATAACATAGTCTATTTTTTATGCCAATATTAGTTTGTTAACCGTTTTATTTTATCCTTTTTTAATAAAATAAAATAAAAAATAAAAAAAAACCAAGCAAGAAAGAAAACACACTTACTAATCTTTTCTTGAAGCGGAGTCAATCCAAATCGCCCACCGCATCGTGTGTTCTGTTAAACTCTCGGATTTAAATGACACGCACGAGGACAGCGAGGAGCTCGCGCGACAGACGTTGCCAGCAGGTGCATGACGCTCGAGCGCCGCTGAGTCAGGAAGCGTCTTAAACTGCGCCTTGATTGGACGGTGGCTTTAGGAGCGGGAAATTATTGATGGCGTTAAGCACATCGCAAATGTTTTTTTTTGTTTTTTTTTTAGGATTTTTGAAGCTTTCAAAACGATATCAATCATTTGAGACATTCGATATCAATCATTTGTCAAAACTCACACATCACAAAATCAAAAACTTAAAAATCATAACTACTTTGTCAAAACTCCACAAATCTTCTTCAAAATTAAACGTCACTCAGAAACCATGTTTCCTCTTCTCTGTACTGATTCCTTTCATCAAAACAATGCACACAGCTATTACTGTATGTGCTTATGTCTTACAGAAAGTTCTATGATTACAGCACTACATGTGCAGTATATACACAACACTACAACATGAGAAGCACAACAAGAAAATCGGTGCACACATTCAAAAGGGTAATAAAATATTTGTTACTGCAACACAAACTGACAAAAGAAATAACAAAATGAAATAGATCACTCTGCATCCTGCCTCTGATCCTGGTCACACCAGAGGCATCAGCTGCGATGTTCTCTCTGGCCAAGCAGAAATATGCCTGGCATGGTGGATCCATCCCTGGCATTTATCTGTATGAATGGCATCACTTTTTTGAATGGCATCCTCAATTGCCTACAGAAGGTACAGTGGGTTGTTGGCGAACCAGTCATGGACCAAAGGAGCCTGGTGGGAGATTATATAATGGATGTTAAGCAAAATGGGAGTGTTATAGAGGTTAAGATGTACACTGGACAGGCTGATCAATTTCTGCAAAATTTACATTTTCTTCCAGCACTCTGTCACTGATTTCACTCAGAGTGAAGGTCTTATTTCCCAAAACCATGTGGATTATGGTGGTAATCTCTGCCACCTCTTGCTG
Source organism: Leiocassis micropogon (assembly GCA_028565275.1). Lineage (NCBI taxonomy): Eukaryota > Metazoa > Chordata > Actinopteri > Siluriformes > Bagridae > Leiocassis > Leiocassis micropogon. The sequence goes on along the minus strand of JAOVVA010000017.1, from coordinate 13,582,532 downwards.
GCTGTCTTTCCGGTCTGTAAAAAGTATAAACATACATTTACTGTATACCCATATGTTAACCTAAGACAAAACATTACACTATAGGGTACATTACTGTGAGCGCTGTAGATATCTATAGAAATTACTGTAGTATGTACTGTAAAACTTCTCAATTGTTTACTTCCCTATTCTCTTCTGTAAAGGCCCAGATAACTGAGGCTATACTGTGAAACAGCTCACATGTGACTGGACTTGCAGCCCAGCTTCAAGTCAATGTTAGGCCATGATTTATTACATGGTCCACCACAGTTGCACATATTTTATTGGAAATTTAAAATTCCTTTAATTTAACTTCCTTTTCTGCCCTCTGAGCCTTTTCATCCTAAATAGATTCCAGAACCTGCTAGGCTCATATCACTTGTCTGATTCCTCTGTGTTCTGGCTGCTCCACTTTTTTGCCTAACACCATTATGTCATTTGAGGTCTCTTTTATACTCTGTCACATGACTGAAGTGTTCTTCTAATTGAATTTTCACATGTGCAGCTGCACATATTTTATTGGAAATATTGGTCTGCCTTAAACTTTTTTTTCCTGTCAATTCATCCTTGTCATCCTAAACGAACTCCAAAGCTTGCTAGACTCCTATCACTTCTCCTGGTTGTCTGTGTGCTCTGTGTATTTCACTATTATGTCATTTGAGGCCTCTTTTATACTCTGACACATGACTGAAGTGTTCTTCTAATTGAGTTTGCACATGTGCAGCTAATTGGTAATCAGATGTTGCAGTTTGAAGACCAGTGATTCTAGGTGAACACAAGTGTGCTAAATGATTTGGTTTCTGTTCAGAGATTTGTAAAACAGTGATTTTGAATGATAACTGAGTGAAGCCAGTTGTTAGAGTTGCTTAGAGTTTAGCAGTTTGGATTAATTTTGTTGATACATGAGCTTCCAGTTTTCAGAATGGTGTGCATAATTTTTGTGTGTATACAATAGGGAAAGACTAAGTGATTAGGCTGAGAGTTACTGCTGGCACAAACAGCAACTGGGGAAATTCAAGTCTGTCTTTTATTATGATTTTTTATTAGCGTTTCTGTAGTAGAATATAAAGAGCCTTGATTTAGCTTGGTTTACACTCTGTGTGCATTTTTTCGAAACACTTTATCTGACACACCTTCCTGGTCCAAATTAACTATACAGATATAACATTCAATTTAGGCAAAATGAGTACTCTTCACCACAGGATAGGTTTGAGATGACATTGACTGTATACTCAAACCAGCACTGGCTATGTTGTTTATATCCCACATATCAATTGTTGCTTGTAAGAAAATTCCGAGAACAGATTTCTTTTTTAAATCAATCTTTAAATCAATGCCCATATGTGACTCGTCCTATATGGTTTTTATTACTGTACTCATTTGGTAAGATTATGTTTTTTTTTTATTGAATTACTATTCAATATGGCAGATAAAAACATTGCACAAGCTTCAAGTGGAGGTTAAAAAAAGAAGAAAAATCAAAGCATTACTGAGGAAAAGTGATGAAGAAGTTTAATGCAAGGTTGTATTCCTTTTTATCTAATTTACTTCTCATCTCTATTGCTTTCCATGTTCTGAAATAATTGATAAGGTTACCTGATACGGTTATCTTACCTTAGCACTGACATATGAGGAGTTTGAACAGGGTTTGATCAGTTTTAATTAAGTTTTAAGATCTTAGCAATACCTGTCAAAAATGTCCACTATCTGGGAAAAAAGTCCAAATCACTCTTTTCAGTTAGAATTGCTTGAACCAGTCAAATCCTAGGATTTTAATCTCTCAGTTATACTGGACTGGGAAAACCTGCACAGATGTCTACAGCCTTTTATAATGGGTTATGTGACTGGGAATAGAATTCACAAATCACATTAAAAGTCATGATTAAAAGTAATTATCATACAAAATTTGTCAATGAGATGATTCTGAGTTACACCAAATAAAGATCAGGTATTTTATAGGATTCTCTTGATACTTTATTGGTTTCGTCGAGCCTTTCAAGCCAAGTCAAGTATGCTTTTATTGTCATTTCAACCAGATACAGTTTAGTACACTGTAAACTGCTTTTATAAGCCTCAAACAGCTTATAAAACATGATCTCACTGGTGAAAGGTATTGATTAGGAGATGGATACAAATGCATTACCAAAACACGAGTTGAACCATAGAACGCAGTGAATTTTATCATCAATAAGTGGACAAAACTGCACACTACAGTAACATTACCATGAAGTTGAGCATTTATCAGAGGCTGCCAAGAGACCAATGGCAAAATTAAAGGAGCTCTAGATATACAGTATCTGGCCAGTATTGGTCACACCTTGCATGTCAGAACAATCTCTTGTATCTTTGCATGTTTAGACTGTGGGGTAGGGTGCCTAGATGGCATACTTTTCTGATTAAAACAAACTAACTAACTAACTAAAAAGCAAATAGCTTCCAGATTCCATTTACAAACCATTTGGCAAAATGTGTTATATGTTCTGAGCATAATTCTAAAAGCTAAGTTTGTCTCAAAAACAAAACAACATACCCACCATAAAAAAGTTAGATGGCATCATTGTGCTATGGGTCTGCTTCAGCTGACCCAAAGCACAAATCCTAATCAACAAAAAAATAAATATATAGGAATATGGGAATGGCTCACTGAGAATTTTGATCAAAGTGTGGAATGACTTAAGCAAAAGACTAACTGCTAAATTAATTACAAAAGGTGCTATTATAAAATGTTAGTCAAGGAATGTGAAAACTTTCTCGACAGCTCCAAAATAACTACTAAAAAATGAATATTTTGTATTTTATATATATATAGATATATTACCTAAAATTGTTTACTGCTATGTTACGTTAAATGCATTATTATTATTATTATATCATTGTTGTTATTGTTGTTTTATTATTTCTAAAACTTTTTATTTAGGGCTGGCAGCATGGTGGTTGTGTAGTGGTCTCGCACCTCCAGGGTCGGGGGTTTGATTCCCACCTCAGTGTTGCTTGTGTGCCCTGTGATGGATCTTAAATACCTTGTGCCCCAAGTCTCCCTAGTATAGAGATGGCTGAATAAGTGACTTTAGGTTAGGATACATACTATAGAACCTTTTCACAACCAAAGACACAAAAATATATTTTTATAACTATATTATATTATATTATATTATATTATATTATATTATATTATATTATTATGCCTTTAGTGATGCTCAACATACCGTCTAATATGGCTTAGCTCTTTTGATGGTCGTTCTTATTTTTCAAAGGCAGACACAATTTTCCTGTTTTTTTCACTAGAGGGCACCAATGTATGTGATATACTGCTGCCTAAGCGACTGAATTTTAACTAATTCTTTCCTCTGGTTGCTTATGGTACTGTAGGTGGAAAAATCTATTTATAAGACTAACACGACTATCACTTGACATGGAGTCAACAATATTTACAGTGTTGACGTATCATGTGAATTAGTATGGCTCTAACTGAGAGTATGTGAGTAGGTAGCAATGTATATGTATATGTGAATGCACTATGACTCGGCCTAAATCCCAGTTCCCAATGGGTTTCCCAGCTTTGCACAGAACTAGCTCAGCTGATCTGAAGGCTCTAGAACAAAACGTAGTGTCCTCTTTAGAATAAATATAGCTGGTTAGGATCACATGTGGAACATTGCGGCACGGTTGTGCTAGACCTCCACCTGTCTGTCAGATAGAGAGGGGATTCATATTTGGGTCAGAGAGCTGTGGGAGAGAGCACACACAAACACACACATGCACAATATGGTTTTTAAGTACTTCACTGCCCTGTTTGAGGCTTTCTTTTGTGTGCATCATATGGATGAAGATGAAACGTTCAAGTTCCTGAAGGAAGAGCATGAGGATGGCATTAGTGTTGCTGACAGTTGTTGAGATGAAAAAGGATCAGCTGTGCATGATATACTGTATGTGATGATAACAATTCTAATGATGATAAAGATGACAGTTGAGATGTACTGCTTCCAGATATTCAAAACGTCTCAACGTAGCTTTCATGAGCTTTTTATCAGCAAACAGTGTCACAATGGCATCCTGTGATTTGTTTAATAGTTCCAGATGTTTTACTGTGCTCTTCAACTAACGTGGATGGTGTTGGCCTAAAACTCATGTATAAGTAGGTCAGCATGCATACATGACCTAGCTCAGCTTTGTGTTAAAGTGGGACTTCTCCCATCTTTTGTTGTCTCATAAAAAGGCTGTACATTTCATTTCTCATTTGTCCGCTCTTTCATTTTGAGCCAGAGGGAGAACTAAGCTGCCCTACATTATTTATCTGATATTTATTCATATAATTTCCATTTAGAAGTCAGCAACGTGTGCAAAAGGAATGATCTACAAAATTCATTATACAGCACGTTTACAGGCCAATCCACCATGCATGCATCTTTTTCATACGAAAGGGATTTTCCATTTACATATTTACCTTTATTTAATGCAAACTACATCAGTTAGATTTTTCGAACCCATCCAAAGCAACACATCCTCAATAATGCTGTAGCTATGCTAACAATAATTTGTAAATGTCGTCTATATATGAACCTCCCCTCAGCCTGCCCGATATAAATCCAATTAATATATATATAAATATTCATTCTATATTTTTCTCCATTAACTCTTAAAAAAATAAAGAAAATAATCAGCCTCATATTTAGTACTGGGACAAGACTAATAATTAGTATAAATATTTATACAATAATTATGGCAAATCACTGTATATGTATACAATATAATTATGGCAAATACATATCACTGTATATGGATAAACATTTTTTTAAATGTTTTTTATTAAGATTTCATTATAATATAGAGCAATGAGTACAATACTACTTTTGTGTGTGACTGAAGGTATTCCTGTGTGTTTTCTTCTCTAATGTCACCTCCTACCTGTACCTCTCTTCTGTCTCCCTCCTGCTGTTTCTACTGTCCTGCATCCAAACCTTTCCCAATGAGCAGCTTGCAGTGAATAATCTTCTCAGTAGTCAAACTTGCATGGAAGCAACGTCTTGTTGTGGCTTGTGTCCTGCAATATTTTTGATGATATTAAAAAGCTCAAAGCTAAGATCCCTACACCAAATATGTCATATCTTCCCAGCCCACTCCAAGACAGCCTTCTATTCTACCTACTAAATATTTATTCATATTTCACATTTCTTTTGATACATTCATCATGATCATAATCCCAGCAATTTAGTCTATAGAAAATAATCATCTATTCAAAATGTAAGTGTATGTTACCATGTTTTTGCTGCACTGTGAGATACACTTTTTCTGCAGTACAATTGTACTGTTCTGACTTGCTCATGTGGGTCATCCTCACCTAATAACAGCACTAGCTATAGTAGGTTGGTGTATGGCTGAGTGGAGAAAGCTCTAGGGATGAATGAGTTTTACTTGGGGAGAGGGGAAGATGAATGATGTTTCAGTGAGATTTCAGGGATGTAACACACTAGGGGGTTGTCAGGGATATAAGCTCTCACTTGATATTTTGTATAACATTACTTATAATTGGCACGTGTTATCAATGATGATGCATGGTTAGTTACGAGACATTTTCATTTTAATGTATATTCTTTCTCCTTTTAAAGTGACTTTATGCATTAAAGTGCAGTACTGTGCAAAAGCCTTGAGCCACTCCAAATTTCTGCAAATTTAGCTTCCAGGGAGCCTTGTATTTTAATGTAGTTTTGAGAAATAGTTCTCCAGGCTTTAATAAAGAACATTTTGTCTCTCATTTTTAGTCCCGTCCCTGTAGCTTACCAGTTTCGGAGGAATGTTTTTTGTTTGTTAAGCAACACAGTACCCTATGAATCACTTAAACATTAAACAAAATCTACTTCAAGGCATAAACCAGTGAGAAACAGGTTCAGATGATGACAGGTGATCAAACCGGAGATTAGTGTACTGGTGATGCTGAATGCTGAGTGGTTAAAAACAGACGAGAGGGGAAATGAGGCTGCTGCTCAGGCTGTTTAAATTGTATCTTTAGGCACTTTACAGTAGGCAGCCTGTGGCTGTAAAATATTTGTTCCAATTTTTTAATTGAATCTACATAGTCCAGTTTCATTTAATATGAAGAAATGGGGGTCTTTCTCTTGACCAATGTTATACATACTGCAAATGCATACTGTATAAGCTGTGCTTGTGTTCCATTTAGCTTACACAGACAACCTGCCTTCTAAATCTATTGTCACATTCAGGGTTACTATTTTTCCCTCTAGTGCCATGTGTGTTTGAATATGCAAGGTAGGAAGAAACAATTAGTTAATGGAACATGAAGAGGACAGAATGAGTCCTCATCTAATCTCCTCTTAAAACTGCACCAGTTAATCCTGTGCTGGCCTGGTAAAAAAAAATAATAATAATAATCCAACTCAGTCATCAAATGAAATGTAAAACACCGTGTTGTGCCATTTTGGAATTTATTAAAGTATAAAAAGGTTCCCTGCTAAAGTGATGTCTAAGTGACCTCAAAATTTGTCAGCATGCCGTAATACGATTATTATTTGATGTTATATGAGCAGGATACCGCCTTCCTGAATCAAGAAGCTTCTAGTACTTCTTTTTTTTAGCAACACTAAATTGTGATTTGTGATTTTTATTCCCGTCAGGTCTGTGTGCATGGAGTTTGCATGTTCTCCCCTGTGCTTGGTTGGTTTCCTCAGGGTAACCCCCCCCCCCCACACACACACACACACACACTCTCCCCCACAGTCCAAAGACATGTGGATTAGGCTAATTGGCATTCCCAAATTGCTGTAGTGCATGAGTGAGTGTGTGTGCCCTGCAATGGATTGGCATCCTGTCCAGGGTGTACCCTGTCCCGTGCCCTAAGTCTCCTGGAATAGACTCCAGGTCCCCTGTGACCCTGTACACAGATTAAGCAGTATAGATGATGAGTGAGTGAGTGTATTTCTGAGAAGACAATAGCTTAATAATGTGTTTACAATTAATCGTGAAGTATGAAAGGAATATATTCCATACAGGTCATTAAACCTGCTTCAGAAGTAACAAGGTCAAGGGTTACTTACTGTAAATTTCACATTTACTGAGATTTGCATACTGTATGTGTGTGTGTGTGTGTGTGTGTGTGTGTGTGTGTGTGTGTGTGTGTGTGTGTGTGTGAGAGAGAGAGAGAGAGAGAGAGAGAGAGAGTATACAGTATAGAGTGAGATAGAGAAAGAGAGGCATCATAAGAGATGCTCAGCTGGGAATAACACACTTTTCTGACATCTGCTTCTGCTGACATTTCTAGTTGGATTGAGAGTAGCAGGGAGAGAGTGATGGAAGGAGTGGCGATGCGTTCCAACCTCTTCTCAAATTGCACAGCTATAATTAGAGCCAGCACTTATACTCACACACACACAAACATGTGGTAAAAAATGTTTCTGTCAGACACACATTCATCATTACTTGACAGGTTTAAATGCCTAAAATATGAGCACCGGCTATAAATTCTGAAGAAAAAAAAAAGACAGTGGATATTGTTAAGTTTTATTTTGGTTAAATGAAGATTTTCTCGCATTCTCTTTCTCTCACTTTCTATCTCTGTGAAATATGTGGATCTCACACTGAGAATAAACGTGTTCGACGAAGAAAAAGTGCAGCTTTGGAGGTGATAATTAATCAGATCTACGACAAGAAATTTATGATTTTTTTTCTAATCCTTTCAGAAAGGTGTTGTCTGTGTAATTTATAACTGTCTTTACACATGGGACAAGATGAAGTTTTTCCACGTACAGTAGCAGTGGTTTTGAACGGGCTGTATCACCTCCTTTTTTAAAAAAAAATTTATTTGACTATTTAAATGGTTAAAAAAAGGAGCATAATACGTACTTAAATAGGCAATAAATATAGCTATTGTTAATGATCTCTGGTATCTTTTTGCAGTGTAGGCTCTTTACACTGTTGAGGTACAGTATATGGTATGTATGTGGGTGTGGAATCAGCTATTAAACAATGAAATATTAAACAATATACAGTATAAATATAACCTGCATTACTGACTGAGATGCTTCCAAAAGAATTTTCCCATTTGTTTTTGTTCCTCTATTCCTTTGGCTGAAATTTTATATGTCTAGAGAGAAATATACACCAGAATAATGAATAAATCAGAATAGAGAGTGGTTAGGAATCTGGCATTTTTGTCTGTATATGAAAAATGGGAAAATTATTAAAAGAAAATTAAGTATTTTTTAAAGAAGGAGAATGCTAGAATATTTACCTACATATTTTTTAGAGTTCATATATATAATATTAAATAAGATTTAGGATTTAATATGCTTTTTAATGTAATTGCTAAACTTGTGGGCGGCACGGTGGTGTAGTGGTTACCACTGTCGCCTTGCATCTCCAGAGTCCGGGTTCGATTCCTGGTCAGGCTCGATTCCCGTCTCTGTGTGCATGGAGTTTGCATGTTCTCCTTGTGCTTGGTGGGTTTCCTCCCACAGTCCAAAGACATGTAGATAAAGTTTATTGACGTTCCCAAATTGGCCTTAGTGTATGTGTGTGTGCCCTGCGATGGATTGGCACTTTGTCCAGGGTGTACCCTGCCTCGTGCCCTAAGTCTCCTGGGATAGGCTCCAGGCCCCTCACGACCCTGAATACAGGATACAGCGGTATAGATGATGAGTGAGTGAGTGCTAAGCTTGATTTTACTTCATGCTCATCCTTCTGCAGCACAAGAAGAGTTTTTTTTATCCGTTTATCACAACTTCTTCAGTATCTTTCTAGCTCTGATCGTTACACGCTTAACTGTACATGAGGTCACTCTTCATTCCCATGGTCAAAAGCATGATCAGATGGTGACACAATCTGCCAGAAACTGCCTCTCTGATAGCCATTTCGCTTTCCTTTTCTGTAGACTACGATTAAAATTTGGCCCAGCACATCTGTTTCTCAATTGGCTTCAGAATCTCTAGCACTGGCAGCCATGTGTCTCGGTGCCATCTGCTGATCAGATGGCACATCACATTGTAAAAAGCCGTTCATCTGGTTTTGACGTCCCTATTAATTTCTCTTTAATAGAGCTTGAGTATTTGTGTAAATCGGAGGGAATGGAGAGTGATACAGAGAGTATTTGCCAGTGTTTACCAAATATACATATACGTATATTTATGCTGTTTTTATATATTTATATACATATTTATACTGTACATTCGTACACACTAAGTGATCTATTTTGCCAAAGCACTACACATAACCTATGATAGCACCTCCTGTAACATCTTCAAGGTAATATGTTTTTGACTTTTCTAAATAACAAGAGCTTTTCACACAGCTGCAGAACCACAGTTACCTTTGTATTGATTTTCATTTTTTGTGAGTGATTTATCTACAGTCTGGCAGATTTTTCAGTATATTTGGCCCTAGTGGCTTCAAATAAGTTTGAAAACTCATACATTAAGGTTTTATCTCTTATTTGCCCTTTATAAGCATTCATGATGCAGAAAAATGGGGAGCATTCGATTTAGTGAGGTCTGTGAACTAGCGTGTACTTGCTTTCTGCTTTTCTTCTTGTGTCCTTCAGTTTGATGGTTAAGGTTAAGGAATTCAAGGTTAAAACCATGGACAGGAGAAGTCTTATATTATTATCTCATTATTATAACCACATTATATCTGATAAGTGATCAGCTAGGTTTCTTTTAATTTAAAGCTTTGCACACTGATTTCTTGTAACATGGAGCAGTAGTGTGTTTTAAAAGCATGGTTGGGTAACTTTAGTGTCATTCTGCAAAAATATGGCATGTGGTAGGTTGAGATACTTTAACTAATTAATGATGTCAAGGCAGATCTCAAGAAGTGCTCTACTTTGACTTACCCTATATTCTGTGACCAATGTAATTTAAGAAGGAAGCTCAAGGGAAAACTCTCTCTCTCTCTCATACACACACACACACACACACACAATGAGTTTTAGTGGTAGTACACTAAACAAAGTATGAGTAGCACTTCAAAGCTGTGCATAGCTTGACTGAAGAAAGTAAACTTATTATTAAACAGTGAGTGAATTTCAAATATGTCAGCCAATTTCTTAAATTTCTTGTTTCTTATATTTTGGGAGTCTGCCATTTGTGTCCTAGTATGTACTACAACATACTATTTAAAATAGTATACAAATTATATTCCCTAGGAAGGTACAGCATACAATATTCATGATGTACAACATGACAAATCACTAGCTTGGATCCCTTTATTATGATGTCAAATTATTCTCATGAATTTTGCAGATCTTTTAGAAGTAGAAGCATCAATTCTCCATATCTAGTGACGGCGAGTCATATGTTTTTATGTAAAATGAATTCATACTTATTAACTGAATCCAAATCAATTGTTGCTAAAAATCCTAGTTAAGGTTTGCTTGATGTTTGATGATGAGATCTTCCACTTTCATGTTACAACAGCTATTGTTCTCATTTAACCATGATGAAATATATCAAACTGCTAAATAAATGAGAAGCAAATATGATCTTAAATAACTGAATTTTTACAGAGGTCATATTTTGATGACACATTTCCAGGTCTTGGGCACATGTAAGTTAATCTTTGGGGTAAATGAGTTCTGAATATAGTGACCAGGCAAAGTGTAACTTTTATGTTAAATTTTTTTAATGTAAAAAAATGGTTTGATATTTTCTCAATTACTGTGCATAATCAGCATTCTTCAATCACAATACATACTGTAAAAAAAAAATCACCATTTCAGAGCTGTTAAATGATTGGGCTGCATCAAGCAAAGAAAACAACTAAGGTGATTTGAATGTACTGGAGCTGGGTTAAGAACTCTTTATCACATGATCAAAACCTGGAAGGATAAACCTAAACAGTAATAAAAAAAATAAACAATAAACACATAGAAGCAAAGCAGTGTTTAATAGTGAAAATATGAGCATTTCCATATACACACATTGTGAAGAGAACTCACAGGGTTAGGATTTTCTAATGGCCAGCTGTGTGGCCATTAGAAACCCACTTGTTAGTGAGACTAATCAGAAAAAGGCTCCAAGTTTAGAGCAATGGAAATGTGGACTGATAAGTCCAGACTGACCCTAATTCAGAGCAATGAGAACATCAAGGTAAGAAGATGTGCCCATCATGAAGAGTGACCACTGTACAAGCCTCTGGATGCAGTATTATGATCTGCGGTTGTTTCACTTGGTCAGGTCAAGTTTCAGCAAAGTTATGTAGCAATAAAATGCAGTCAGCTGATGACCTGAATGTACTGAATGATCAGTTTGTCACATCAATGGACTTATCTTCCCTGATGGCACAGGCATATTCCAGTACTCAAATTGTGAGGATTGTTTCTATGAGCGTGAGGAATAATTTTCACACATGATCTGACCACTATATGTGTGCTGCAATCAAAGCTTTTGAAGATTGAATAGAATCTTAGAGTGTCCGACTCTTTTTTTGGCCAGGCAGTGTATGCTGTTATCAACTGATAAACTTTTGTAACATGGCCTTCTTAAGTGGTGTGTGTGCCAGGATTTTGTCCTGCCTTTATTGCTGCTTTGACCACAATGAACCCAAAACATTTTGTTTGAGTTTACAGTAGCTCACTAAGAGTTGTATTTTTTTTTTTAACTAACATCTACTTTACACACATCTTTGTTGTTTTCATTTAGCTAATGCATAATCAGCATAACCCATCCCCCAGGGGTCAGAGTCTAAACTCTGTAATGGTCTTACCTCCTCATTTCTGGATTATTGCAAATATAAGAATTTTCAGTATTTGTTAGCAGATTAATAGCACACTGCTATCAATGACACATCAGTTATGCTAATTTTGATTTGAGACAAGGTGTTGATTAAAATGAATGTAGTTTTCTCACACAAGTTAATGAAGATGTCCAGTAGTTTGCTGTTTTGGCTGTTTCATATGTGTGTCTACATCTCCCTAATGTCAGCGAAACATCCCATGTGTCAGAAATAAGTAGTCTAATAAATGCAAATACATTTGTATGGAGACACCTTGCAGATCACACTGTCCTGGAACAGAGAACAGCTGACTTTGTAAATAGCCAGTTGTTATCAATATTGTTGCTGGATCATACACTGTATTGCATTTGATAAGAGGGTTTAATGTGTCCAGCTTTGCTCTAGCATCAGCACTCCAGAGACTTATAGCCGTCATGTTCAGAAAATATATTTACAGCTTTATGTGAATTTAATCTTGTGGTTATGTGAACAACTCACATGAAAACTTTGGTTATAAGAAAATTAGAATCAGAAACATAGTAAAAGTAGAAGATATGATGGGCTTTTAACCCTTCAGGCTAGAATGCAATAGTAGAAATCTACTCTAGTCGCCCCTGTCCATGGTGCTGACCTAATCTCTCTCTCTCTCTCTCTCTCTTCTATGTGTGTCCCCTTTCACTCTCTCCCCCTCCCCCACTCTTGCTCTCTCTTTCTCCCTCTTTCTCCGCCTTTCCCTTCTCTCTCTCTCTCTCTCTTTCCCCCAGGCCCTGAGTGAGGAGCGTTGCAGCATCACTGCTTGTTTTCAAGCCCCGTCTCCTCGCTGCAAACCTGAATGAACTGGGTGCTGATGAGAATCACTGGTTTAGCCGCTTTCCGTTCGCTGGAGACAAGCCGACTCAGAGACGAAACGAGTTCTCTCTAGTACTCTCTAGTACACTCGCTTCTTTTTTTCTTTTTCTTTAAAACATCGTCAGTTCTCGAGGTTTTCGGAAATCGGAACAACCTACAAGTGACTTGATCACTGACTGAAATGCACCGCCGACTGTTACCGGCTTGAGACGAAGGACAGCAGCCTCAAGTTTGCCTTCACACGCCCGGGATAATTAACACGTGTGACACACTTGAAGCACTTGATGGTCGCAGCGGTAAGGTAAGTCTGCATTTATCCTATAGATTGATTTAGCATCGCAGTGCTATGAAAAAAGACCGCAAAGTGGAGGTGAATGCGAAGTGTGGAGCATGCTCCACTGAATTAAGATTGTTGTTGTTGTTGTGTTGTTTATGTGCGTGCCTTTGTCTAATGTGTGTTAGTGAGAAATCTCATGAAGTGAGAAATCCGAGCGGCTGAAAGTACTCATTTTAACCAGCACTCATGTCACAAGCGGTCTTTACCCCTAAACCCGACCTATCGCACTGCAGAGTGATCAGCGCGGATAGCCAATCAGAACCTATTAACTAATATGAGACAGCCAATCAGCGATCGTTTCCGTTTACTTCTACCGTCGCCGGCTGAAAGGTTGGTGTTAGGACATCTAGCCATGGAGTTGGAAATTAGCTCTAATGATAACAATAAACTTTTAATATTTTTTTTAACATTCAGACCCTGTCTGTGAAAGTCAATGTACTTTAATCCTCATGCTCTGTTCAGGCACAAGTACAGACATCTTACTCACTAACTCACTCTTATCTATACCACTTCATCCTGTATTCAGGGTCGCCGGGGGAGGGGGGG
>JAOVVA010000017.1:13542287-13564788 GCA_028565275.1 Leiocassis micropogon | reverse complement strand
TATATATCAATTATGTTTAATTCAGTATGTCACATCAGCGATCAAGGAAAATACAAGGTTTCCTCAATTCCTCCTGTCCTGATTTCGTTTCCTTGCTTCAGTGAAGGATGAAACAATGAAGGGAGGAAGGGAAAAGAAAATGAAACGAGGAGGGGACAATTTAGCAAACAAAGAAGCATCCAGGCCATAGCGGGTAGCATTAATGTACATACCCTGACAGTGATTATTAGAGGGTAGACCCAAGTTGTGAGTAAGCTGAAGGAGTATACTAAAAGGCCCAATTAAGCTGTCCAACACATATACACACACACACACACGCGCACACACACACACACACATGCATCAATAGCAGAATAAAGGTATGGTTGGATGTGTGTGTTATCTGACTAGTACTAACAGATTGCAGACAGAAAATGTCTTTGGACAAGATGGCTTGGCATTTAGTCAATGTAATCACTGCTGAAAACACACACGTACGCACACAGTGCAGGAGCATTACATGACACAGACAGGTTAGCAGGCACACTGCCACCACATGAAATGTGAACAGAAACACACAACACAGAATTTAAGTCAGGAAGGCTCAACTGTGTGATGTGTTTTATCACTTTGTTTTCATTTGATAGAGAAGGCTGATAATTAAACCTCTTTTTGCCTCATTTACAGCCATCAAACAGTAATACGGCGACGCAAATCACAACCAAATCTCAGTTCCCTCATGCTTCATTACATCTTTATTTGAATGACCGAGCATTGTGCTTGTTTAATGACAGTCTTTTTGTTTTATTTATTTATTTATTTTTTTTAAATCAACTTTTGAAGGTGAACGTGCATATTAGGAGTTATGAAAAACTGTTCGTCATAAGGTTTTAGTTTTCACAGACAGCAGGTTAAACCTGACACCCCTTCTATCTGCTCATTTAATTTACAACGGTAAAGTATGCAGTCTGCTGCCCTTCTCAGGAAGTGCTGAACAGCAGAGAGGTCAAAAGGGCTGTGAAATATGATAATGACTACAGACTGAGGTGGGATGTGAGATTGTGTTTCTGACCCTGGAAACTCTATTGCATTGTTGTGAGGGCTTGGGGTAATTTGTCACTTAATGGGAAGCAGTTGTCCCATGATGACAGGGGGGAAAAAAACTTTCAAAAAAGCCTACTTTTACATGAAAAAGTTTCATTACTGTTATAGAGGATCAGGTTAGTGCAAGGCGGATGTATTTAGTTACAGTAATACACAATTACTGTTGAAGGAATAAATAAGCTTGGAGGGATAGAGTGTGATTTCCTGCATCAGTAGTTTTATCCCTGCTTTGTCAGACTAAATAAAAAAATGCATTTTCTATGGTTAGTAAGTCTACCAGTATTTAAAAAAGATATTACATATTCTACCAAGTAAACCAAACCAGTAGACCTACAGTATGCAAGTACTATACAGTAGAGTTCAATGATAGTGACTCACACTATTAATTACGTTTTATAGTTTATTGTTGGCATTGGGGATGGCACAGTGGTGTAGTGGTTAGCACTGTAGTCTTGCACCTCCAGGGACCGGGTTCGATTCGCGGCCAGGTTCGATTTCTGCCTGTGTGCATGGAGTTTGCATTTTCTCACCGTGCTTGGTGGGTTTCCTCCGGGTACTCTGGTTTCCTCCCACAGTCCAAAGACATGCAGGTTAGTGAGTGAGTTTATGAGTGAGTGAGTTTATTGTTGGCACGGTGGTGTAGTGGTTAGCACTGTAGTCTTGCACCTCCAGGGTCTGGGTTGATTTCTGCCTCTGTGTGCATGGAGTTTGCATTTTCTCTCCGTGCTTGGTGGATTTCCTCCAGGTAATCCAGTTTTCTCCCACAGTCCAAAAGACATGCAGGTTAGGCTAAATGGCGTTCCCAAAAATTGCCCGTAGTGTGTGAATGAGTGTGTGAGTGTGTGTCCATGTGTGTGTCCTGCGATGGATTGGCACCCTGTCCAGGGTGTTCACCACCTCATGCCCTACGTTTCCTGGCATAGGCTCCAGGCCCCTCCCACAACCCTGATTACAGGACTAAGCGGTACAGATGATAGGCGAGTGAGTGTTTTCATTGGAAAATGTTTTTAACAGACATTGGCTAGGAGTGCAA
Source organism: Leiocassis micropogon (assembly GCA_028565275.1). Taxonomy (NCBI): domain Eukaryota; kingdom Metazoa; phylum Chordata; class Actinopteri; order Siluriformes; family Bagridae; genus Leiocassis; species Leiocassis micropogon. The sequence goes on along the minus strand of JAOVVA010000017.1, from coordinate 13,562,672 downwards.
ATGTGGAGTCTAGCATATCAAGGAGCCACCGTCACCCTCAGCTTAATCATCAGGGACAAACACAAACTCTTTTCCATATTTGTTGATACTGTAAAGGCCACTTTGTGACAATGACCATTTTTAAAAGCACACTTAAATAAAATTGAATTGAATTACTTTATAAATATTACATATAGAATTGTATACAAAAATACAGTAAACAAACCTTCCCAAGTATGTGTGAAATCAAATAAATCGCCTGAGCAATAAAAACTTTTTTTTTTCATTTTCATTAGCTATTTGAAAACATTTTGTGTATCAGTCATTTTCTTTTAGATCTATTTCATACATTTTCTTTTTCTTCTTTCTTTGCTCCAAATTTCTGGGCCAGATCTTCAAAACTAATTAAATAAATAACTATCTTGAGTTGTATGGCAGCACATATTGTTGGTGCATCTAGAGTCAGGTGTCCTGAGGTCCAGTTCCCATCTGTGCAGAATTTCACATGTTCTCCATGTGACCATGTTGGCTTTCTTTGAATACTCTGGTCCTTTCCCAAAAGCATTCTGGTGAGTGGATTGTTTAATCTAAATTATCCCATGGTGTGAAGGAGCATGTGTGCTGTCTTGAAATTGACTGGTGTCTAGGGTGTAGGCTCCACCTTCACCATAATCTTAACCAGAAGTGAGTGGTTAAAGTTAAAATGATTGAATGGATGGGCGAATGGATGAACTCAAAGCTAGCGTTGATGACAATTTGACATGTTAAGGATTATTTGATTTGCATATATAAGTGGACTAGATTGAAGCAGACAAAATTAGTCATACAGAAGGAAGACAAGGCAATTTGCCTAATGATTGTAAATATGGAACAACAATGATCCCCTGGACAGCTGTTTGTGAAGCAATGTGATAGAAAGAAAAGCATAGTGTTATTATAGATTATTTTCTCCTAATGTAAAGGTCATCCTGGTAGCCGTCATTTGATTTTTATTTTGACTAGAGCCAAAAATAGTGCTAGTGGTCTGAGCTATTAAGCATCTGTCAAATCATTCTGAAAGCGTCCTTTGAGGATAATCAAGGAAAGATGAACACAGATGTATTTTTAGTAGTTGGACCATGGCTTGTTTATAGATGTAACTCATTAATTTAAATTAAATTATTTACACACAATTAAATGGTTGAGCAAAAAAAAAAAAAAAAAAAGCATGAACCAGTCTGATTTTAGGAAGCCAGGGCACTTGTACTTTTAACACCTTCTGTCATTGCAAGCCTTTGTGATAGAGTACACGATGACATAATTATATCCTGCAGTTGCTCAACAATTTCATGTCTGTTTTTTTTCTTTCATTTGTCACCTGCTGAATTTTGAAAAAGAAGTTCATTGGTTGTAAAAATGTTCTGATTTAGGCTACTTGCTAAACATGATATGAGGGCGACGGTGTCACCATGCAAATGTCCAATGTCCAACATCTTCTATAGTCTTCCTACTTTGGTGGACATTATACTGTAGGAAGGTCCCCTGTGCTACAGGAAAGATATTCACCAGATATTAAATAAAATGCTGATAATAATAATAATTTTGAAAAAAAGAAAATTCAATGTAAAATAAATTCCTTTTCACTTTAATGACATCCAAAGTATGGGTTGCTTTGTTCCAGTCTCTTGTCCACAGACAGACTCCTGCAGATCGACCTACTGTAATATCCCTGTCATAAATATCAGCCCTAATTATAAGGCTCGACTTCTTCCGTTTGCATGTTGTTTCACTATAGGTTCCATTAAGTTTAAGAAGACAAAGTTATTGTTGTGCCTGAGGAATGTGGTAAAAATTTGTCACCGTGAAACTGCACATCTACAGTTAGCATAACAGCACCAATAAATTAACACATAGAGTCTAATTATAGTTAATTGCAGGGCATGTCTCTTTGTGTTTGCACTTTATCAGTAATGGAAACACACACACACACACAGACAACCACACACTTAGTCTGTGCCTTAATTTAGCTTCAAATTTTAAGTAGTGTTATCATCTGAATGCACAATTACACATCTTTTAAATGTCGATGACGAACCTCTTTCCTTTCGGTTGAGTGCGTAACCTGTTAACAAACTGTCTCAGATAATATGGCAGAAGTCAGCAATAAAAGGCAATTTGTGGAAAAAAGAAATGTTTTACGTACGCTTTACGTTTTGCTATATCCTAATATAGCCTATTAACTTTACTTTAAATATAAAAATATTACAGCCATGTAATCCTGGTGCCCTGTTAAATGCAAAGCTCATGCATACACTGATCAGCACATTATAAAAGTAACACATTATGCCTAGTATTGTCTAGGATCCACATGTGTCACCAGGGAGGCTCTGGCCTCTCAGGCCATGACTCCACAAGACCTCTGGGCGTTTACTCTGGTGTCTGGCACCAGGTCATTAGTGAAATATTCTATGGGTGCTATGGATTGTTGGGTGGGACCTCCATGGAGAAGGCCTTGTTTTGTCCGGTGCGTCTCAGTCGGACTGGGATTTGGGGTGTTTGGGGGCCGGTTCAGCAATTTTGGGTTCTTTGACCTGACGTGAGACCTGACGTGCACTAGGTGTTCTGGTGCCTTTCTATTATGGCCAGAATGGACTTTTTCAGCGATTTGTGCTGCATTGGCTTTTCTGTGGGTTTGGACCAGACAGAGTAACTTTGGGTCCCTGTGGGCATGGATGAGCTTTGGGTGCCCGACATCCTGTCACCAATTTACTGGTGTATAATTGATAATCAGTGTTAATGTGTTAATGTTACATTGTGTAGATTTGGAAAAAAATTTCATGCATAGCATAGTTCTAGAAGGTTCAGTAAGAGAAAAAAAAAAGATTTGCTGGTAAGATGGAAATCTTTTAGCTAGTTTATTTTGGGTATGTGTGTCAGTAGCAAGCCTTTTCACCCTGATTAAATGTTATCTGTCAGAGCTTTCTTACAAAACTCATATAAAGATCCCCTTGCCTTTTTCTGACCATGCGGGTGTCTGACAAATCATGACAAAATTCAAAAAAGACCTTCTCAATCTTCTGGGAGAGTATAAAACCAGAACATTAAAGTTTGATGACTTTCATTCACTTATCTCTCAGCACTGGCCCAGCAAATCAGGCCAATTAGCCTGAGACCGGGGACGTACATCTAAATGAGATGTGCGTCTCATTTTTTTTTTCTTTAACAAAATGTCCTGGCATATTCTGGCTGCATTTGATTTCTGTAAAGCGAACAAAGAGGTCATGCTGTGATTTTAAACGATGGCCCTTATTTCCCTTTCATCTTCAATTACATCTGATATGCTACAGTGCCAGTGTTAGTTATTTGATAATTCTTGGTCTTGTTGTTTAACTGATTTTGTGACCCATTCTCATTTTACCTAGTTATTTTTTTTGTTGATCTAGACATCCCTAGTTATTGCCAACATTACATAGTGATTGACATGCTTTACTGATACTTTCACTGAACATTTACTCATGTTCAACTATTTATTCATTTGATTATCTAATCAGCCAATCATGTGGCAGCAAAAAGCCAAAAGCTTCTCGCAATGTTCACATCAACCATCGTAATAAGGGAAAAAATGTGATTTTGACTGTGGCATGATACTGTAGTTGGTGCAGGGTGTCTGGTTTGAGTATTTCTTTAAGTGCTGTTGCCCTGTGATTTTTCCCACACAATATTTTCTAGAGTTTACACAGAATGGTGCAATAAGGACAAAATGTCCAATGAGTGACCCTTCTATTGATAGAAATGTCTTGTTGATGAGAGACTGAAGAGTGGCTAGACTGGCTCGAAATGACAAACTGGACACTTGAAGACTGGAAAATGAGTTTGGCCCCAACAACATTAATCCATGGACCAACTCTGGTTTGTGACCCAACTGTCCAGGTTGGTGGATGTGGTGTAATGGTGTAAATCATGCTTTTTGGCACATTTTGGACCTGTTATTTACCAACCAATCAGAGCTTGAATGCCACAGTCTATTTGAGTATTATTGCTAACCATGTGCATCCCTTCATTGATATAATTCACCCATATTCTAATGGCTACTTCCAGCATGATAATAGACTATGACACAAAGCAAAAGTAATGTCAAACTGCTTTCAGGAGCATGACGATGAGTTCAGTGTTCTTCAGTAGCCTTCCCATTCAATGGATCTGACTCCACTAGAATACCTTTGGGATATGGGAGAACAGGAGAGTCACAGCATGAACACCTGGAAATGCAATCAATGCGACATGGACTTCTACAAAAGAATGTTTCCAACATCTTATACAAACCATACAATGAGAATTGAGGCTGTATTCAGAGCAAAGTAAGACCATGTGCAGTATAAGTGAGTGTAGATGTCTAGCTGAAGCTAGGAGAGGTTGCCTTTATGTTGCGAAGTTTCTATATATGTGTTTCATTTTCATTAATGCATGTTTATTTCTTTATTGGTGATAAAAGAAGTAGTCAATAAAGAACACATGCTTAAAATAATAAAGAGATAATCTAGTTGTTTGTTCATGGTATGCTGGCATCGTTTGAGTTTATTAGTCTCCTTTAAAGGGGACCTGAGCACCAGATTTCATGCCAGTTAAACGCATATGATGGATTATAAACTGAAGTGCTTGTGATCTCCATCACCATAATTTAAACATTGCCATACTGATTTCATTCCTAGTGCGTTTCATTCCTTCCTGTATCTGATCTTATTACTCTGTCATCCATTCATAGGCCTTTGAAACTGACTCTTTCAACTCAGTCTTGATTCTACCATCTTAAATATAGCGATGTTCCTGTGACCGACAAAAGCATCCAACAGAATAGTTTTTCCTGTACAATATTTCACAAATCTACTATACATTCTTAGCGCACCTGTGAACCGGCTACCCTTGAAATCATTTTGATCACTCTCTCTGCTCCAGCTGAACGTAAGATCCTGCCTTCAAAAAGAAAAATCAGAGCTTATGTTCAAGGCGAAGGAGAACGATTCAAGGTTGTTTAGTGAGCTGTTTAGACATACTGGCGGTTAAGTTTATAGAAAGCGACAAAGAACAAAAGTGCCCAAGAGAGGAATCTCATTAGCATGTCGGTTGTAATGCAAAGAGGTCTGCATCACAACATGTCATTACTGAGTTAACAGACCTTGGAAAATATCACTGCCTTTTCCCTATCGTTATAAGTGCACTAAATGCTGGATTAAAGCATTCTTGTCCTAACTGTATGGTGTAAAGATCAAAAGACCATAAGATTCACATGACTGTTTGACTGCATTTTTGGATTATTCCTAAAATAAATTTTGTTCACAGTTTATACAGTTTGCACATGGACATATGGCAATGTGAAAAATGGAAATGTACTGTAATATATCTGCCTCTTTTCCTCATCCACACACTGGCAATGTGCATTAGTTGGTAACAAGTCTAAAGGCTAGAATCAGTCTCCCTCTCTATCCCAGATGGCCTTATTGTGCTGTGGTCATGCAGCTTAAGCACACCAAAAATACACAGCAGCTCGAATGCTCCTGAGATTAGTCAAATTTGTTACAACCTGGATTGGCTCTCTATGCGCTGTGATATATACAGGGAGGGGACTGATTAAAATGCAATCACTGAATTAACGATAAGGGGGGAAATGTGGCTTGTTCTTCATGCTGTGTAAGGCATTGAGGCATTTACAGTAGTAATATGACACAAACTACATTTTGTGCTCATTTATTATTGCTTAGAATATTTTTATCCTGGAATCCTGTTCTTGTTACTACAAGAAAACTACACTGGCCAAAAAGAATAACCACTCGCATACTCTAAGATTTCATTTAGTCACCTTTAGCTTTGGTTCCAGAACACAATGTGGTAGACAGTTCATTTGTAAAAATGATTCCTCATGCTCCCAGAACCACTCACAACACAATTTGAGTCCTGAGATATGCCTGTGCCATCGGGGTCAAAATCTGGACTCATCAGACCACATGACCGTTTACCATTGCTCCAAAGCCCAGTCTTTATTCTTTCTAGGAAACTGAAGCCTTTTATTCTGATTAGTCTCACTAACAAGTGGATTTCTTATGGCCACATAGCTGTTTAGTCCCAATCCTGTGAATTCTCATCACAATGTGTGTATACGTAAAAAAGCTTTTACTTTCACTATTGAACATAGCTGTGTTTTTTTACTGAGGATTTTTTACCATGCAACTTCACCAAGTGTTTAAGTGATCTCCATTCAGGGTTTTTTTTCTGACCTCATTTCTTCCACGAAGTTGACGGCTCAGTACTATCCATCCAGGTCTTGCATCAAACTAACCGTATACAAACAGAATACGGTTGTCAGTATATGAGAGTAAAAACGTCCTTTATTTCTCTATATAATCCCCTGCTACACTATTTGCACTTATCCCAGCATTTCACTAGTACCGCCGTGGCCAAAAGTCAGAATTTGTGGGTTTTTGTTTGTCCTCTGGAGGATTGACCACAAGTCCTCAATGGGATTAAGGTCTGGGGAGTTTCCAGGCCATGGACCCAAAATGTGTTTTGTTTTGTTCCCCGAGCCACTTAGTTATCACTTTTGCCTTATGTTGGCAAGGTGCTCCATCATGCTGGAAAAGGCATTGTTTGTCACCAAACTGTTCCTGGATGGTTGTGAGCAGTTGCTCTTGGAGGATGTTTTTGTATTATTCTTAATTCATGGCTGTCTTCCAGGTTTTTGCCCTCATACTGTATATTGTAGCATTTCCATGCATAACAACAGTCCAGCATTGTAAAACTGCAGATTACCATACAAAATGGCGGCTTGTTTGGTTTTACATCTGATCTGACATCGCACATAAGAGCTCTATACAGCATATTATTATACAGACCTACATTGTATACATATAATTTCATACAGACCTTTATATTTTTACAGTGACTATACATATTGTAACCCTGCCAAATGTACATGATTATATGCATGTACAGACCCAAGCAGTGAGTCAGCCTGGTATTTTGCTTGATTCTGCAAAATTTCAGTTTTTTTCACTATAATTCTTTTATGATTAAAAATTCTTATTCTTAAAATGACTCATGAACCTCCAGTTATTCCATAAGTCTTACCTGAGAACATTAATTCACTCTTTTTATTCATTTTCATTTTCATCTTCATATTCATTAATTCATTTTTTTATTCACAGTTTTTTATCGTGTGCTCTACTGATCTTACTAGACACTTTGCGTAATTTGATATACAGTACTATACAAATGCAATTTATTTAGTAAAATCTTATTTTTTCTGTTTTCAACACACTGACTTCAGGAAAAAAAGGTTCACTTGCTGCCTAATATATTAAGGAGTCAAAGTTTTTAAGGAGTCAAAGTTTCTTACTGTTTTAGTTCTTAAACAAACATAAAAGAAGTTGTATCCCATGGTCGTGGAAATTATGTTACTGTTGCAGAATGGTCAAATTATTGACCTGGATCGAGCAAAGACAACAACTAAGGAGACTGCTGAAATTACTGAAATTGGGTTAAGAACTATCCAATAACAATGTGATGAGAACTCATCTAAACAGTTGTATAGCCATAAGAAAACCACTTGCTAAAGAGAGTAGTCAGAAAAAAGGCTTGATTTTGCTTAAGAGCATGAAGAATAGACTTTGTGTCAATGGAAAAAGGTCATGTAGTCTGGTGAGTCCAGATTTACCTTATTCCAAAGCAATGGGTACATCACGGTAAGAAGGGATGCACATAAAGAGGGGCAGGCAGTGTATTTTATAATAGAAATTTTAATTTAGCTGCAGTATAGTCTACATGTAAGCAACCAATTGAACCCTATTCCTAGAAATTTGGATGAAGATTATTATTTTTATTTTTATTATTATTATTATTATTATTATTATTTAAAAACTTGTTTTTTGTATGGGGTAAGACCTCCCGAATTCTGTCCCTGCATCTTCCCCAAAAGCATAAACAGTAGAAAAAAGAGCCATGTGGTGTGCGTTTTTCAGCCAGTGCACACCACTGTGTTTCATTCTCTATCCCCATGCAACCTGCTGTTTTAAAGTGAAAACCCACCTACTAGCTGTAATAGTAAAAGTGGAATGTAGGCAACGTGTTTAAAACTTAACAAGAAACTGTTCACAAAATAAACAGCATCCAGTCCATTCATAACACTTAATGTGTGACAGACTGTGTGTGTGTGTGGGAGAGAGAGAGATAGATAGATAGATATAGAGAGAGAGAGAGCGTTGCAGGGCTGTAGCTCAGTGGTGGCTGCATTGATTCATTCATGCTGCGAGCAGAAGCATGAGTCCAGAGAAGAAGAGGCCCATTTTCTCACCATAACAAGTGGGGATTGATGCTCTTCTTGGCCTGGAAAAAATACTAGCATGCATCACACATGAGAGACACCCTTATTGATTTTTTTTTTTCTGAGTGCATGACACTCTTAGACCTGTGTGTGTCTCAGACAGTGCAGTTTCTGAAGACTTATTTAAAGTGGGAAACATTCCATGTCATTTATTTTCAGGCAAAGCGGCATGACGCCTTTGTGGTCAGCACTGTTGCCTTGCACGTTAAAGGGATGGCAAATCTGGTCCCTAGTTTGTGTGTGTGTGTGTTTGTGTGTGTGGTCTTTTACATGTGCTCCTTGTGCTTGGTGGGTTTACTCCTTGTTTTCTTAATGTCCAAAGACATGTGGTATAGACTGATTGGTGTTTCCAAATTGCTGGTCCAAATATCCCTTTTAATGAGATCATCATTAAAGCTATTTGCTGTTAGCTCAGATAAATAAGTTTAAATATAAAATGATACATTTAATAGTTAAATCTCTGAGTTTAAATTCAATTCGCAATACATGTTAGAATAATCGCAGTGTGTGTTTTTACACCATTTTACACCCAATCAGGGTGGGAGTATAATTTATATCCATAAAGAATGCTAATAAGAATGCTAATAGCTGACCTGACCTTTTTCAGTATGTACATGTCCGGTTTGGGTGAGTCTGAGCCCATGATACCCTCAAGTCCTGATCTTGGCCTTCCCTCCATAAGATCTCCCAATGAAGCAATGAGAGGAACCGGACTCAAAATGTGAACTCATCCTCATCTGGACATCACTGGATAGTGTGACTATAAATAAATCCCTTATTTACAGGTGTTTATAGTTTTTTTTTTAATGTATTACAAAAATAAAGACTGAAATATCCTATTTACATAAGTATTTGTACCCTTTGTTATGACACATGCAATTAAGCTTTGGTGCATCCTGAGTATAACATGAGTGAAGTCCATCGATGAGTAACTGAAATGCAGGCCCCTTTCTATATGAGATTTCACAGTAGATTGTGCATGTCAGAAAGAAAACAAATCCACGAGGTCAAGAGAATTATCTGTAAACCTCAGAGAGTGAATTGTGTCAAGACACAGATCCAGGGAAATGTTACAAGAAACTTCCTGGAGCATTTAAAGCACCCAAGATCATGATAGCCTTCATTCTCAAATGGAAAAGAGATGGAACAACCAACAGTCTTTCCAGATCTTGCTGCCCAACCAAACTGAGTAATCGAAGATGAAAGGCCTTGGTCAGAGAGATAGCAAAGAACCTAAGGGTCACTATAAATGAGATCCTGAGCTCCTTTGTGGAGAACACAGAGACTTACAGCAGGCCAGCCATTACTCCACCAACCAGGCCTATGTAGTACAGTGACCAGACAGAAGCTATTCCTCACTAAAAGGCATGACAGCTGGCTGGGAGTTTGCCAAAAAGCACCTGAAGGTGCTCCTTCAAGCACCAAATAAGATTTGGTTTATTATCGACCATAAGAATCCAAATCCAAATACTCTGGTTTTATGAAATAAAGATTGAAATATTTGGAATCAGGAATTTGGGCACTGCCCATCACCTACTTAAAACCATCCCTACAGTCAAACACAGTGGTGGTAGCATCATACTGTGGGGATGTTTTTCTGCGACTGGGACTGGGAGATTAGTCAATATAGAGGGAAAATTGATGAATTGAAAATAAGAGTTATTACTTAGGATCTCAGGTTGAGATAAAGGTCTACAGTTCAATAAGACCAATAGCCAAGGCACTAATGGCAAGAAAACATAGGAGTGACTTCAGAACAACTCTGTGAAAGTCCTAGAGTGACCCAACCAGAGCCCGAATCTCAACCCCCTCTGAACATCTCTGGAGAGACCTGAAAATGGCTGTACACTGACACTGCCTGTTCAACGTAGCATCATTCACAAGCAGGCTTGGGGCCGTCAGTGCTGCCAAAGGCGCTTTGACCAAGTATTAAGTGATGGGTCTGAATACTTATATAAATGAGAGATGTCAGTCTTTATTTTTAATAAATGAACAAAACCATCCAAACACCTGTTTTTACTTTGTAATTGTGGAGTATTATGTGTGGAATGATGAGGGAAAGAAGGATATGAATCCATTTTAAGATGAGTAGGAAACATAAAATTGATAATTTGACACATTTTGACTCATAAAATGTACATTTTAAATGCTTAAATGTTCATTGATGTTTAGACACAACCATTGAATGATCTTTAGCACATCAAGGTTAAACAAAATTTTATTTTTAGCATTCTTCATGTATATAGTATATACTACCACCCTGATTGGCTAGAATTAGTGCTACATGAATTGGTCAATTTTATTTCAACACTTATTGGATTGCAATTTAATGTTTAAACTACAATATTTAACTATTACATGTATAATTTAGTATTCAAACTTATTTATATAGACAAAAGTCAAATAAGCAAATAATGGCACTATAAGTTGTCCTTTCCATCCATCCATCTAGGAACCTCTGTAGTCCAACTAGAGACCGTGAAGGCCAATGGTGTCCACTGTATTTATTCCCATGTTAACAACCGTGGTATTCACACACTGTGGGCAACTTGAGAACGCTAATTAGCCTAATCTACACGTCTTTGGAATGTGGGAGGAAACTGGAGTACCCGGAGGAAACCCACCAATCACGGGGAGAACATGCACACAGGCCCAGAGGCGAGAATCGAACCCAGACCCTGGAGGTGCAAAGCGATAGTGCTAACCACTATGCCACTGTGCCGCCTTGAAGTAGTTGCAAGAAGAAAACTCATATTTCTGGTTTCCTGTGTTTATTAGTTTTTGAAATCCCTTTTTCAAAGCATGGCGACCATGTCCTTTGCTGAGTAATGTATGACAGCATATATGATTTTCTTGTCTCTTTGACATTTTCTTATTTGGACTCATGCCTGCAAGTTTTTCATATTAAATATTTATATTAATATTCAAAAAGCACCAAATTAACCTTTCCTGGTCTCCAAAAGCACACGCACATGTCATTACTTTAAAATAAACAATGCACTGATGAGTGAGGCTTTTGATTGGAGAGTTTTAGCATGAGTGTCTGAGTCCATAGGTCATGTTCAGTATACTCCACATGAATTAGTGACTATGCATGCATTACCTGTTATAAATTGCACCTTTTTGCGATTAGATAATTGCACAGGTTCACATTGCGATTTTGCACCAGCTGAAATGATGTTTCAGCTTAAAGGTCAAACTAATGTCATCTCTCTCTCTCTCTCTCTCTCTCTCTTTCTCTCTCTCTCTCACGCACACACAGAGATAGATGGATGAGAGAGAGAGAGAGAGAGAGAGAAAGTTAATGTCTCTTATATCCATTGCAAAAAGAAAAAATGTCTAACAAGATTCCTTTGTAACATTATATGTGCACTTGCTCAGTAAATGCAATGTCTAAAAGGCTGCATTTCTTTTTTATGTCAAATGGACTTGCACTTATGACATGCTTTGATCACGGTGCAAATTTAGACATTTGAACTTTTTTCATTCCTGCTCAAGAAGAGAGCCTAAATAGCTTAAATAGGCTAAAGTCTAAAGCTGACCTAATTTGTGTCACAGAGAGAGATGAGAGAGACAGAGAGTAGAGGGGACATTCAAACTGAAATATCTGGTGTAAGGAAAGAAGGACAGAGTGAGAATAAAGGACAAAGAAATGTCTGTTCAAAATGTAACATTGCAGGGCTTCCTCACAAATGTGCACATGTACCAAGAGAGGCCTCAATTGGCCAACAGCTGATACAGAACCTGCCATAGACACAGTCTTAACCAAAAATAGACCCTTCTATATTGCACATGTTTTAACCCCCCCTCCCCTCTCTCTCTGTATGGGGCCAGTTCTCCAATTTGGAAGTTATTTCCTGTAATCCCTCATCATGTTAGACAAACAAAATAGTTCTGAGAGTTAAAAAATGCAGGTCGGTTGCATTATTCCCAACTTCTTCACTCTGCACAATGATAAAGAGCAATAGAAGTTATCAGCTGGTGGACCTGTAGGAATTAATCAAAGTCAGTAGGACTGCCCCTCATCATAAAGATATGTCAAATAAATGTCTTTTTGGATTTGATGCTCACACATACACACTCCCCTATTCTCTGCTTGTTTGCCCTGTTGTCTTTCTCTTTCTGGCTTCTAATGTAATAATTAATGGCAAATAAGCTGCACTTGCATTAGATCATTAGGTGATTTCTGCTGTGAGAACAAAAAAACAATCTATATGATGGATAAAGACAATTTAAGTCTATTTGATGTCTTTTAATGTCAGTCACAAACATATTAAAAACCCAGGGCCAACAGCAACAGATCTGGTGAGAAACTGTACCATAAACATTATCGAGTCCCTGATTATCTCAATAAGCTTGCTTGTACCTTAGACAACCTTGCACACCTGAGTTTTGAAAACAGTCAAGCTTTTTTAATGATAAGCTGTATAAGGAGTATCCAGATTTAACAAAGAATGCACCTACATGGGAACCCAAACTTACACCCTTGCATCTGTAGCTCATAATCAAATGCTGTAGTACAGTAGTTTTTGTCTAGATCATTCTACAGTATACAGTAGGTAAAAGAAAGAGGCCAATTGTATGAGAAACAAGAACGCAATCATGGATAAGTTGATTTTTCTTCAATAATTAATTTTTAATACATTTTAATAAATAGTAATGATTCATAATTAAGTATATTGAATAAAAAATAATCAATCCAAATGCTCCATTATTACACCCCATTACACCTGACAAAAACCATTCGAAACAAAACTCTTGTTTCTAAAGACAGGATTCTATGAACTACAGTATTGAAAAATCCAGTGACAACATCTTGCTTGGAAAAGCTCAAAAAACTTTCCCCCCCTCAGGGAACCATCACACTTGTATGCAAATACACTGAAGTATGGTGAGTCATGCTAACTATGAAATCTAGCTTGGCAACCTTTAGCATTATAGCTCCAAAACTGTGTTGTTAGCATGTTGTTGTTGTTATTATTGTATATGTTGTTTCATGAAAATGACATACGGTATACAGTACGTATTAAATGTAAATCACATCCAAGTGTTAGGAGAGAGTTCAGTCGGGCAAATTCCACTTTGTTTTAATGCTGCTAAAGAAAAAAAACATCTGTAATTGCATGTAATATCACTAGCATACTGTACAAATTAATGAACCTGACCTTCATGTTTCATGTCAAGTTGAGAGACAACAACAAGAAATAGTAACACTAAGTTACTATGTAAAAAAAAGTAATAATAACAAGGCGTTAAACATTACTGCTAATTATAATAACTGGTACAACCATGAAAGTATTTCTCCAGGCTAATTTCCTCTCTTCTCATGAAGCTTCCTGAGCACAACTACTGAGGTTTTGTGTTTCATTAACACAGACTGTTGGAGCATTTAGCCATCAGAGCACAAGCCCCCTACAGTCTAAGTACTCATTCATTTCCTGTGCGTGTAGTCAGGATTAGCTGCATCTTTTCTTTTGATATGTGCCTCTCAAAGTGTCCTTATGTTGCCTTAAGGTGTAATGATTCATTAATACGGTATATGGGAACAATATAGAGATTAGTGCTAGCAGAATTCTGAGACAACAGAACAATAGTGAAGCATACAGTACACCACACACATGCACACACACTGTTTTTTATGTTCATCATGAAAAAGCAACTGAGTGTTTATAGTCGTGTCCGTGTGCAGCTCCAGGGAAAAGATCAGGTAGGGTCATGTTCAAACTGCTCTTCAAAAGCAGTACAACAGCTTCCTGTACCAGATGCACAGAGCAGCATGTGAGCACAGTTGCTTACCTTGCGGTTCCTGGACTCAATACATTTGATGAAGTGGGACGTTTTGTTTTGCTGTGCGTTAGATGATTAATGTGCATGATTGATATGTCACTGTTTGCAGTATTTCTAGAGACTCCTGTAGGTTTAGTGGATAACGCTGCTCGCTTCTGATGGAGATAAAAAGAATGCTCAGCTTTCTTCTTTAATACAATACAACACAATACACAATTCAGGCTGGTTAAAAATTCATGTCGAAGAATAACTATAGATCTTAAACTACCACTGCTGAATTTAGAAATGAACAATGCAATAAATCAAAAAAGCCAAATTGTCAGATATTGAAGGCAGATGCAAGAGCAGATCTTTTATTCAGTGAAATAGAATAAATAAATAAATAGAATACAACATGGAAACAATAATCCTGGATGCTTACAGTGAACATGAGGGAAAACCATACAGACTATTATAAAAACTGTAACTGAAACACACATCTGCAACACCATGACAGTAAGAATCTGAAAACAGGAACTTAAACACTGATGTAAAACTAGGCCTAATGAAACACAAGTAAGCGTGATAAGTGATATGTGGCATGCTAGGGTTGCTGGGTAACGTTGTTCGGTGGTACCATGACACAAATGTTACTAGTTAAGGTATACCAATAATGTCCAAGGGTCTGAATATGAAATATGAATCTGTAATATGCATATAAAAAAAAAAAGCTAATTGATCAGCAACACTTAGTGAATAAAAAGTAGAAACTTGTATAGGGCCCAGGATTGTGCAGTACAGAGTGACATATCCAAAATAGGCAAAATGATCAACTGAATTTTAGTTAACCGACTAACCAAACATTACTGAGCGAAAAAAAAAAAATGGGTCACATACATGTAGGCAAAGAAACAGCACAGATACACGCGATATTAATAATAATAATAATAATAATAATAATAATATGCTAATTCTTTGTGTCATCATTTCCATAATCCAGTAGTGATAAAATTTACCCTTAATAAAAGTAATGATACTGTAACTTTTGTTCTACCTGACATACACGAAAACCCAAATATACAGTTTAAAGTCTGAAGTCTCCCCGTTACCGCACACCGGCAAGGCTCCCATATAAGCACTTTTTTTTTCTTAATCGTCATTGGCCTATGCTGTATTGCTGGCACGTATCTAGTTTTAATGGTTTTAAATGATCAAAATTAATAGTAATAATTGTACTCTCCGCTCATACATCAATACTGTTTTGATTACACTGTACATACTGCATAATTGTCATAAATAACATAAGTCATATTATTTAGTATTTGCTTTATAGGTGTTTAAAATGTATGAGTAGTAACAGGAAATATAGCTATTGTTTAAGTGTTATGAAGAACAAAATGGACTTGGGAGTGCTGTGTGCATCCTTATTGAGAGAACTAACAACAAGTGATCTTAAAAAGAAGAACAATGAAAATTCGGTTGCATACATCAAAATGTGAATAAACACTATTGTCTGGCTCATAAAGATCGTTTCCTCAACGTGATCTCCTGACAAACATGTATGTATTGTGTTCAGACGGTAATGTTTACTTTCAGATTTTATTCTTAAATTGGATACACAATATTTCTCTTTTTCTTTAGATTTTCTTTGTCAATTTATAGAGTCTCGTAGATTTTCAGATGACTTATGCATTCATAGAATTTTTTTTATTTTTATCTTTGTACCCTGATGAAGGCTTGTGTAAAAAGGGATTTCACAAAGAAGGTTTTTTTTTTTTTTTTTTTTTTTACAAAACAGGCAAGTTTTTATTCACATTGTTTAAGTTGTTTATTTTATATCTTAGAATTAATGGCAATTGAAGACGAGAAGTTGACTAAAAAACATGACAATGGTGTTTGAAGTCACAGGTGCAATGTACTGTAAAAGTATTTCCTTTCTGTTCATGTTTTCCCAGTTTTCCAGCATCAGCAGTTTCAAGATCCACACAATAACCATATCAGAGGTCAAATGTAAATAAATTCCTGGTGCAAATTGCAAATCACTCAATGCAAAAGGATATACGAAACAGAGTATGCATTTGGTGTTACTTTTACTTCACTTTATTTATTTAGGTGAACTTAGCCTGTACATGTTGCTAGGACTGAATAAGTCAGTTGATCAACAGGAAATCTCTTTCATGGAAATGGTATACAGATTATCGTTCTTAACATTACAATACAGCTGTGGACTGCAGATTGGACATTTACTTTTTAATAATGTACTCTTGTTAAAAGTAAACTCATGCACTCAGCCGTTTACTTACAAATTCAAACATTCCCCGTTCTATTTTTGCTATTAGCATCGAGCTCTCCTGGCCCCTGGTTTCTCTCTCTCTCTCTCTCTCTCTCTTTCTCTCTCTCCTTCCCACCCATTCCCAGGCTCGAGCCTGAGGCGCAGGTGTTTTGGAGAGCTCTTCATTATAAACTCTGTCCTAGTAAAACGCCCCCAACCCCTCTTTGAGTCTCAGACCACACTGATAACTTCCTGGCTCATCGAAGCTGCCTCACCGATGCTTCTTTAATGGAGCAGATACACTTGGGCTCATTTCACTAGCTGGGGCTGAGGTACACTTTAACTGCAGAACACACAGGGGGTTTTATCGAGTAGCAACTCCAAGGAAATGTACAACGTAAGTTCAAATAATTAGATGGTTAATCGGAACATATTTATATATTAGCATGAAATAGATTGGACTTTCAGTAAGGACACACCAAAAGTAAACCTTATAAAATGTACAGATTCTTTTCCTTACATTAAGAACTAGATATACAATCACCTATAGGTTGACTGGTGCATTTATAAAGCAATGAGTGATGATCTTCAGGGTAAACGAATGAAGCTTCTAATATACCCAATTTTCATTCATTTTTAAAATATATAATTATTGCATTTTATCTGAGAAGAAGTGACAAAATTATAAGTACTGAAAATTAATATGTAAAATTAATTTTCCAGGTATCTGGGGTATTAATATGATGTTGCACATATGCATATTCGTGCTCCATGCAGGGCTAAGGGTAACCGAGCAGAGGGGAAAAAAACAATAATTGTTTTATTGTTTTGCTGCTGTGGCTGCATGAATACACACTGCACATAATGGATAAAATAAACGAAATTAAATCATGATGTCATCCAAACATTTATTACCTTTTGATAGACATGCTTATAAAGCGATGCCCTTTGTCATGTAACACTGTAGTTTCCAAGCTTAACATCGATGTTTTATGATGGTTGTGGCTACTGTAAGTCTCCTGAAATGGTGGAAATAATTAATGACAAATGGTAGCACAATGTGTGATTCCCTGTGATTAAACATCTTTGTCAGGCTTTTCAAGTTTTCACATAACTCACAACTTGTCAAGTTTGCACCACGTCGTGCAATAATTAAGCAATATCAGAGTATACAGTATACAGAGGTTGTGCTGTTGTGCTGCATCTCATTACAGCTGTTCTGACATCCAGCACAACTGCACATAAGTTTGATATTGCTTTTATACAATATTTTCACAAACATAATTTATTATTAGCATTGTCCTTACACACCTGGTGAAAAAAAACTAACCAAAACAAGTTAGCAACCGACAGGATTGAACGTAGTTTTAAATTCTTGTACCAGCTAAGGAGAGTACCATGGAGGTGGTTGACAGTCTTGTAAATCTTCTAGGTTTCTCTTTATATTTCCATCTATTCCACTTTACAGTATCTTTAATCTTTATGGCTGAGGTTACAGTAGCTTCTTTCTAATCTTTTTGCACAGGTAGTTCCGTCAAAGGTAGTTCCTTCACTGGTGTGTTTCTCCTGAATGTAACATGAGGCAGTGCATACAACAGTCAGAATTAAGAGCTCAACATTGGAGCACACTCCATTTGCAGGTAATGGTAGCATGCAATCATTAGGATCTTCATGCGAATGTTAAATATAAAAGTTAAATATCCCTATTTTACTCAATTCATGCTCATGCTGATGGTTGACACCTAAATCAAGCGGTTGCACTTTTTCCCAGGTTAGAGCAACAGTCCCTCAAAAGTCTGTTCAAGTCTCTGAATGCATAATTCATGACTTTTTGATATGATTGATAGTTATTTAGTTATTATTATTATCATTGTTCTTATGAAGAGTGCCAGTAATTCTTGAGATGGCTGTAAATGATAAAGTTTAAATAGTAAAGTTAGTAAAGATTTTCTCAAATAAAAGAGGCAAACATGCTAGCTGTATCTCCTACAATCATAATATAATATTATATATAGTATATTATATATTTTACTTAAATCAGTTTCAGATTGAAATGTTATGATTTAACTGGAGCGATAACATTACGCTCTTGGCAACGAACAACTGGCATGAACACTGAAGCTGAAATGGAGAAGGATGAAGTACCTTCTTGTCTGGATAGAATTTGTCAACAGTGTCTGGTCTAGAAGATAATACCATTGCTGGCGCTGTGTGAGAGAGAGAGAGAGAGAGAGAGAGAGCTGTATTATAGTAATCTAAAACAGATTGATGGATGGCAAAGCAATGCCAGATCTCTCTCTCTCTCTCTCTCTCTGTCTCTCTCCATGCCATCTCTCTATCATTCTCTAGCCCTCAGTTGGAACACTGCCCTCTTTTATGATTTCTTTTTTTCTCTTCAGTTTTACTCGCTTCCTCTTGTGCTTTGTGTCATTCCGTCTCCCTCAGTCACTTCCCACATTTTTCTCTTCCCATCTTCCAGACACTGCTTAGGACTTCTGCAACCCCATCCCCCTCCTCTCTCTTTCTCTCACCCACTGTGGTCTAGAATGGGCTGGTTTCTATCTCCATGACGATGGCTGGAGGCTTCTCTGTTCTTTTCAAGGTCATCTCAATATGTGTGAACCAGCATGGAGCAAACTCCTATGTTTGGATTTAATTTTAAAACGTATTTAAATTACATTTTGACTGATTAAAGATTGAACTCATATTCGAGAAACAAGTGCAGATTTGAGTGTACAGAGTGATGCACAAACAAGCGTCTGTCTTAATAGTAATTATTTTCACTTCTCTAGTCAAAGTATACTTCCTTTAGATATCATTCACCATATACACTATTGATATTGATTTCATTAATTTAACCTAATTTATCCATAACTCACATATTTTCATGTTTTCAGAAGGACACTCTGGGATTCACACACACACACACACACACACACACACACTCTGACAAAACATGAACTTGCTCATACAGATACACCAAAAATGAATTGAACGAATGAGAAACCTGAAAGTGGACGCTCATTTTACACTCAGATTTGAAAGCATACAGATACAGATCTGGTGCAAACCAGTGTTGGTATTTGTCCTGTAATTGAGGGCACGCACACTCTTTGCTAAAGAAAGCATAGGCTCTACAAACCAGACCAAATCAGATCATAAAACTAGAGCATTAAGTGGGGCAAAAAACTGGAGCTATGCTACAACAAAACCAAATACAGTATTCCCCTAGCTGACTGCTTTTCCACTACACACACTTCATCGGAACACTCTGATCCAACCTGAACTAGTAATGAAGGCAAAAAAAAAAATGTATTTAGAGTATTGGCTAAAGTCACAAGTCTGGTAATATACAGTATGTGCTCATTGTGAAGCTTCTAATTTTATCCCATACTTTAACAAAACATATATAACAGGCACAGCTACTTTAGATATTTAGTGCGCAGTGATTTCATGCAACACAGAAACGTAATACTGTAAGAGTGGAAATAGTGGAATTGTAACAAAACCAACAAGCAAAGTAATCCAAATACTTTGTTGCTACATCATGCAACATTCAGTACAGTATTTATCTCCTTTTATCTTAGTCTTCTTGATGATAGAATTCTCTGTTCTATTGAGAGAGACAGGAGACACTTTAGCTTTCACTAATTCAAATTTATTTGTAAGAAGATACCTCAAAGGCTTATGTAAACAGCAAAACACCAATATAATCATATAAAAACATGATCCTATGTTTGGATTACATTTGTATTCATTTTTTTATTAATTGAACTGGGAAACAAGTACGGCTGGAACTTTGCCCCGTCGACAAAATGCACATGCACGTCGAGACGCAGAAGTTTCAGTACTGAATATTTTGCTGTATACCGTATATTATAATTATACCATACAATGAACACAATACTCCAGGGCCCGTATTCACAAAGCTTCTTAGAATTCTAGCTGGGAGTCCTAGACTAAAAGTGATTTAGGAAACTTCTCAGAGCAACTCTGAGTAAGGAAAGTACAAAAACCT
>JAOVVA010000017.1:13520202-13531470 GCA_028565275.1 Leiocassis micropogon | reverse complement strand
ATAATTATAAAGGTCTTGACTAAAACAACATGCATGAGGAATCACAAAGGAGTTTTCATTTTCTGCAATAGAAAAGTCCTCTAACTAGTGAGTTTTATCAGAAAGTACCACAGTAATGTAACTGATTACTTTTTAATGACAGTAATTTTGTAATATAATTAGTTACTTTAAAAAGTAACGTCCCCCAACACTGCTCATGTAAACCCAATGATCAGCAGCTTCAGTGTTCAGTGATACCGTCACTGCAAAGCATTCCTTTTGCGCAGGTCTTGGTGTGGTAAATTGTATTTGGGCTTCATTTCTCATCATACTCTGTTCTCATTATAGCTTTCCATCAATGGTCGTTTACCCAATCTGCTGTCAGGAAATGGCTGTGCTTATTCAGTTAAGTTAATTTATCCTCTTTTCTAGAATCCATACTCTGTCTATCCAAATTACTCAGCAGTATTTCAGAGAGAGAAGGAGAGAGAGAGAGAATAGTATTCTGAGCATATGCACTCATGTCTTTGTCTGACAGTGGTTTCCTCCCACACAAATGAGAAACGTGGTCTAAGAGACAATATCTTCGAGAGTTTCCCACTGCCCTCTCAGCCCATGTCAACTCATGTCACATGCCCTTTCATGACTATTGCAGCCTATTTAGCCTGCATACTAATTAGTGGGGACAACCTCAATTAAATGGTCATAGTGGTACAGCATTCCTACTCCAGAAAGCTGTGACTGAAGAAAGAGAGTGATGCACCATTCCTCACATTTTATTAAATGTTTCATTGTCAATTGTACTGTTCTCTGGGTTCCTTTATATATTTCTTTTTATGTTATTTGACATCTTAAGATCAGTGGTGGTGTTTTTTTTCCAACAAAAAATCTTGTCACCACATTCCTCTTATTTTTATGTGTAGTGAACATGTAGTAAGTCTGTGTAACCTGTTAAGATGATGACACTTATAAGCTCTCCCGAGAGTTGATTTGTTAGGATCAGTAAAAACTTTTACTTAATGAGTTGCTTATAATTAGTTTTGTTAGCATAATTAGTTCTGTCATAATTAGTTCTCAGGAACAAAGCACTTTCTATGTGCTTCACGTTTCTAGTTTGGACTATTATTGGTATCTTGGTAGGGTTGTACAAACAAACAATAAATTAATGAATGAATGAATCAATCAATCGATCAGTCAATCTAAGATAAAAAAAAATAAGGTAATTAGCTCCTACAAAATTGCATAATATCACAAAATTTTCATTGTAATCAAAGTTGTAATTTTAGATTGTAAGTTGTAGGTTGTTGTAACCTGATTGTAGGTTTCATCCAACATTCCACCCTCTCAAATGTTCTGGGAGTCTCCCACATATAGATAGCAGCTCCCTGATGCCTGTAAGTCATATATAATATCCCAGAAATCAATTTTAGAG
This sequence comes from Leiocassis micropogon, assembly GCA_028565275.1. NCBI lineage: Eukaryota > Metazoa > Chordata > Actinopteri > Siluriformes > Bagridae > Leiocassis > Leiocassis micropogon. Next base: position 13,530,059 of record JAOVVA010000017.1, on the reverse strand, counting down.
AGAGAGGGAGAGAGAGAAGGAGCCCAGGAGGGGATTATAAATTAGGCATTTTTAGATTTGCCATTTATATGGTCCAATGATGTGGGTCTGACATGCTAATATTAATATTTACAATTGTAAAAAAGTTTTCACAACTTTCTAGCTGTCCATATCTGATCAGAACAGTTAATAGTAAATTTGACCTTGTTGTGCAAGTAGCAGGGTTAAAATTACCTGGTCAGTAAAAAGGCACATCTTAGATTCTACCCATCCACCTTCATTTGTCTGAATCTTTCCATACTGATTCAACTTTTGCTAAGTGAACTTTTCTTAGTAGGCAGGGCTTCACATTAAACCTCTCTCTCTCTCTCTCTCTCTCTCAATCAGTCCAGGTGTGGAGGTGGTGTCCAGAAGGATCTCCCTGAAAAGAGTTCTGAGAATGAGATATTTTCAACAGCCAGACTCAACTCCAAAGCTGAATCCTTCTTCTTTCTTCTGTCTCTTTTTTTCTCACACTCTTTCCCTGTCCTCTATTTTATGGTTTAGTGCTATCCTTAGCAGTTTGAGCTTTATTGTCTATAAAAGTGTCTTGCTGTATTTGTGTTTAAAAAAATCCTTTGTAAATCAAGAATCCCCTCAAAAAAAATCATTGACTCCAGTAAATGCGTATATTTACAAAAAGCTTGAAATAATCTTGACAGGAGTGAGATCAAGCATATAGTGCTAGGCTCGAAGACATATTATTCCACCTCTGTCACCTGATACCTGGAAATATTGCACCAGAGACCTGAGCAATAGAATGAACAACACACTAAGACCCTGTCACTGACTAGTATAATCACGTTTTTGGAGGAGTAAGAGAGGTATCATTTGTTTCCATGATATGGGATCAAGACATTAACAAACATCATATAATAGACATAAATTACCACATACAATATTATTTGACAAAACAGATGAAGAAGATCCCTCTCTCTCTCTTTGATAATTTTTTTATATTATTTTCTCATTCAGGATGAGTCATATGAGTGAGGGCTCTTATTAATTAATTAATCTCTGATTTGCTTGAAAATGGTACTTTGGGGTTTGCTGTAAGTAACCTCTGATAAAAATCTGCTACTGTAGTTATGTTCTAGTTATTTTACAATGATTGGGAAAGGGTCTGCAGAGGAGGGGGGAAGCTAAATTCTTTTTTTTCCCATACACCAGTTAGCCATAATATTAACAACACTGTCAGGTGAGTTAGAGTGAATAACATTGATCACCAACTATATACCAGTAAAATAGTGACATATCATCGGCACCCAAGTCTCACCCATGTCTGCGGGGACCAAAGGCCAACCTGTCTGGTCCTTTCTCACAGAAAAGGCAATACGCACAAATCCCTGAAAAAAGTAGTCATAAGAGAAAGGCAGCAGAACACCCAGTGCACAAGGCCAAAGACCCAACCTCCAAACTCCAAATTCCAAATCTCAATCCAATCAAGCACCCATGCCCACTGCGCCCAAGTGCCACTGACCCAGCCTCCAAATTTCAACCTCCAAATCTTAGTCTAGATGCACTAGAAAAATAAGCCTGATACACATAGGCTCCACCCCTCAAACCACAGCACTCAAAGGATCTGCTGCCAATGTCATGCCAGGCATGAAAAAGTTCCACACCCCAGATGCCCTGCAGGAATAGGTCCTGAGGGGCCAGAGCCACCTCGGTGGCGTCAGGGAGACCCAAAACCTAGGTGGTTTTAATGTTAATATTCTTAATGTTATGTTATGACAAGTTAAATAAACAACCCATGATTATATGATTATGTGGGTTATGTCAACTGTCCCATATGATTCATAAAAATGATTAAATAAACTTGCTGGTGCAGTGGTAAGGTGCTCACCCTATCACCCGGAAATCACGAATTCGATTCCCGGGTGATGCTGTAACCTCTCGCAGCCCGAAGTCTAGAGAGAGCTGATTGGCCGAGCTCTCTCAAAGGGGAGGGATGAGAGGTACTTCGTGCTCCCACAATAATCACGGCTCTACAGCCAATCAGGGGCATCTGTGAGCTCACACAAGCGGAAGGAGTGGGTAGCGCTGTCCTCCGAGTGTGTTATGCCGCCCCCCCAACGGTGCGTACGCGAGTAGTTCGAAAAGATGCGGTCACCTGGTATCAGGTAGTTCGGAGGAAACACGTGATGGTCTTTGGCCCTCCCGACTGAGTGGTAGTAGTAGCTTAATGTGGGAATTGGACACGACTCGACTAAATTAGGGAGAAAATCAGGGAAAAAAATCCAAAACAAAATAAAAAAATAAATAAAAATAAACTTGCAATGATACTGCCTCCTAAATGCATCCTATGTGTAATACTTTCCTATTGACTTTCTAACATGCATTAAAAATGTGTGAGAGAGAATGTGTAAGCAGCTTTTTGTTTTTGTCTAGAATGAATGCACATGTGGAAAATATGTTGCATATAAAGGATAAAGTTACAGTATCATCCATTTTACAAAACTTATTTATTTTAGCATAATAGCAATATTAGTCAGACAGCTTATTCTATTGCACCTTTGCAGAATTAGAGAAAAGAGTGCAGACATAATTAGGGTAGAAATGGTCTAACACGGTTAACCTTTATCCTTTGACCTTCACACATCAATTAATGGCAGTTGTTTCTGGACTGTAACTACAGTAACCTTGCAACATTCCTGTGATTGTCTGTCTAGCTCTTAGACCACTTGTTTTTTGCTTTAGCTGGGGGGAAATACTAAATCAGAGTGGAGAGCTATGGACGGAGGGATATGCAGTAATGTTTTGATGTTTTGGCATGCACTAAAGCTGACCACACACCTGTTCAGGCCAACTTATCACACATCAGCACCATATTACAGTATACTGTTTACATGGAATATTTTGTACTTTACTTGTTGCTCTCACGCTCTCTTTCTCTCTAAAATTTGGTGATTTCTATTTTTTTATATACTTCCACTGATACTTCTAATTCTGATACAGAATCCATTTAAATTAGATAACAATGGAAACCAGTTACTGTAGTTATACAGTATGACCTAAACACTATCATATGCAGTATTTCATTATTTTGGCTAGCCTTATTTTTTTTTCCTTTCACATATGCTTTCTTGTAAGAAAAAGAGCAAAACAGGCAAGTTTTACTGTATTATGACTCTAAATGCAGATTAAGAGCTTATCAACTTCCAATATGCTAATGTTGGAAAAGGAAACTGGGCATTCATGCGAACAGGTTTTTTCCAATTTGAATAGTAAAAGGATATGGACAAATTTAAATAAGACCACTATAGTATGTAATTTTATTAAATTAAAAACGTTTGTCATTCAGCAAGATTGTAAGTGGGTTTTATTAAGGTTTTATTAAGAGATAACGAAGTACAGAAAATAGATGGTTAGGGTTTATTATACAGTTATTGTAATACAGCAAATGGTTAAGGTTCTCAACAACTACTCACTCACTCATTCATTCTCTATACCACTTATGTCGTACAGACTCATGGGGGGCCTGGAGCTTATACAGAGCATGAGGCAGGGTTCCAATTCATTGCAGGGCATAAACTCACACACACTCACACACTATGGGCAACTTGGAAATTACAATTAGATCACTCTGCATGTTTGTGTAATGTAGGAAAATAAACAGAGGACCCCTATCACGCATAGGGAGAACATGCAAACTCCACACACACAGACCAGGAAGCAGGAATCAAACCCTCAACCCTGGATGTGTGATGGCACAGTGCTAACCACTATTTCACCATGCCAACGTCTCAACAGTTTACACTTGTAAAAATGTGTGTAGCATATTTTTATTGTCCTCTTGACTACAGTAAATTAAGTTTGTAAATATACTCAATTTTATTAATTGAGTTTAACCTAAAGTTAAAAAGTTTTAACCATTATTTACCTATTTTTTTCAAGTTACTTATCTTACTTGAATTGAAATTCTGCACTTAACCTTTATAGTTAACCCTTTATAGGGCACTCATTAAAATAATTACAAATTAAAATTTTCTTTAAATTTTTAATCTTGCAAATCAAGGTCCATGCAACTTACCATTTATGTTTTTTTTAGGTTAATAATCTTTTCAGAAAGTGTAAAATATTTTATGAATGCAGATAAAGTTAAAGACCCATTTATTTAAACATAAAAACATTAATAATTGCTATTTCTACAAATATGTGCTTTTTTTTTTATAGGTACTGGCACTTGTAGGTCACTGATTAAGGGTTACTTAATGATTAAGAGTTAATTTAAATTTCAAGCGACTTGTGGGTTTATCTTTAGTAATAATTTTTTTTTAATCATTTGTATATTTTATTGTGCATTTCATTTCATTTGCATAATTTAATAGTTGACTAATGGATTAACAGATAATGTTAAATCCACTTTTTTAAATGTTAAATCTAAAATTGCTACCCAGATTAATGCAATAAAGATTATATTCACATAAATGTAAAAAAAAAAAAAAAAAAAAAATTGTCACGAAGTACTGCCAGTCTGTCAGGAAATGTTACCTCTGATAAAACTATACTTTGTTTCAGTGCTACAATCATTCAAAACTATAGGTACAATATATTTAGAAAGTAGCGTGGACTGATTAACTATAAATTTCTGCTACTGATAGGGAATTTTGGTAGGGTATAAATAAATGATAGAACACAAAAAACACAGCAATGGTCAATGACCAATTAAAAGAAAACCTGCTTATATGGACATTCAATTATTAGTAATAGAAACAACCATAAAAATATGTGATCATATTTATCTGTCATAGTTCTTTGGCTACACTATGTGCTCATTTTTTTGGCAATTTTTGCTTAGTCATGTTTGTATATTTGGATAAAATGAAATAAAATTCAATTTATCATATTGATAGTGCTGAAAAAAATATATGTGACTATATGTACTATATGTACAATCCTAAAACATTTAGTAAAACATAGCAATGCAAAAGATTTTATTTCATGACAATGTTTGCATGATGAGTTATTCAGAGCATTTAGCAAAACAAAAGCTATGGATTATATTATGGATTATGTTCTGATGTAACAAAACAGAACATGGGTAAGTGTCCACTAGGTGCTGTGTCTGAAGCGCTGGGCTGGTTTTTAATTCTGACCTCAGAGTCACATAGCTCTCAGTAGCCCTATGTGTCTTTTCGAACTACGTTTTCTCTACAGTAGCATGAACTTCCCAGTCACCACACTAATTTCTTTAGTCTAGTTTGAATCCATGAAAAAGGGTTGCTGTGCACAGAAGTTACTTTTTCAGAAGCAGAAGTGTCAGCTTGGTTAAACTTAAACCTTTATTTCACTTTACACAATGAAAGCCATATTTTATGTCAAACCATATTATAAATCCATTGTTCAATATTAAATGAAACAATATGATACGCTGTGCTGTCACACTTCTAATAATATGTTGTGTGTGTGTGTGTGTGTGTGTGTGTGTTGTACATTTTGACTGTGGCATCTTAAGTTTAAATTTATATTGTACCTTTATATAATTTCATTTTCTCTCAAGAGACACCAGTTAGATCTTTTCCACCTCTCGTCTCCAGGTTTGCATTCATGTGTTCTATCTGTCTCCTGATGTTTTAGACATAGATGATAAAATGAATCTGACAGCCCTGCCCAAGCCCATTCATACATTTGTATTCACATTGCTACTCTATCTTCTCATGTCTGCAGCCTCTATGTTCCTCTGTTTCCCTGATCATATATGACATTTCATGCCACAACTGCCTCCTTTCTAACAACTTTCACAATCTCTCAAAAATAAACACAACAATGTAAAAATCTGTTACATGATCTACAGAATTTCTATGTGTAGGTGCTTTCACTAATGAAAACTGAGTCTGTCGGATGCTCTTAAAATGTTTTCCCCCATATTGCTTAGTTGTGTTTTGAACTAGCATGACTGAACGAACTGGCATACTGAATGCCTTTAGCTTCTGCACAGATGCAGATCTATCTTTAGCAGATCAGCAAACAGCTTGTCTATGAGTCAGATCCTGTCATTGTTTTGTTCCACAGCTGCCTCAATCTCCAGAGATTGTTGTGCCACTTGCTACTGCTTCTGATAATGTTACTCCCAACATAGCCACAATTAGTGAAGTTCGCCATCTGTCAACACACAAGTCCTGCTCAAACCTGTAATCTGTGCAGTTAATATGTGGTGCATTTCAGTCAATAATCAAAGCCTTTCTCCAGATGCTTGTTTTATAATAATCAATTTGCCTCCTATGTATGCCATCAAAGAGATCATATTTCATTTTAGCAGTAGGATACCAATACTGGCAATACTTTTAGGGTAGTATTAGAAATACAGAGTGTATAAATAAATAAATAAATATGCTCAATTTAATATCATTATTACATTCATATCAGTTAAAGTACGAGGGCGTACAAGTCAAACCAGGATTTTTAATTGTGCAAAATAATAGAATACGTTATTAAAGTAAAAACTACTTTTATTACTCATATAATCCCCTTATATAATCCCCTTATATGCTAGGTTACCATCAAGTAGAAAGATTTCAGTTTTTAGAGAGTGGGCCTGTCTGCATCATGTCTGAAACGCTGGCTGCTCAGGAACTCCTTGGTCATGTAAACATGTGGAAATGGCTCAGCTCAAGGTCAGGATTGTACAGGGGATGTGGCAATAATTTCCAGCAGACTTTCTGTAATATGCAAGTGGTGCAGTATGCAATATGAGGTCATGCATTGTCCTGCAAAAAATGCCTTTGGTGGTCAAACTAGGTTTTTTTTTTTCCATTAGAGGAAAGGGCCATTAAAGGAGTTCCTGGGGGCAGCATTCAGGAATCTTTGCTCTGGCATACTGAGAAATCTTTCTACCTTAGTATAGCAGGGAATTGCATAGACAAATAAAGGCAGTTTTTACTTGCATAACTGTTTTCTGTTCATTTGCACAATCGAAAGTCCTGGTTTGACTTGAACACCCTTCGTTCTTTTTTTTTTTCATGAAGTTACATTGAGACAAAAAAACTAATGAGATAAATACAACCCCAGAATGATTGCCCACCAAAGAATAATTATTTTTAAATATGAAATTAAATACAATCAGGACTTTAATAAAAAGTTGATAAAATTTAATGCAGCTATATAACAATCCCATGATAGTACATGATGGTGCAAAAGTAATAACACAAAGAATTGCAAGGTTGCTCCTGAGTGGTGCAGCAAAAAAGCATCTGCCCTATTATGTGGTAATCATGAGTTCAAATCCCAATGATGCCACAGCCATCTCTGGCTGGGAGTCCAAGACAGAAAAAAAAATGGTTGTGCTCTCTGGGTGGGAGGGCTGCCATATTCCCTCTCCTGGAATGCCATATTCCCTCTCCTGGAATGCCATATTCCCTCTCCTCTCGCTAGTGTCATTGTATTGAACAATGACACTAGCCAGTCATGTGTGCAAAGGATGGATGGCTTAACACTTTCCTCCAAGTGTTTTGTACTGAACCGTGACACATAATAATAAAAGCTGTAGTTGGCTTCATAATTCTCAGAAAAAGCCTGTGTTTGCCTTCACCCTGTGTGTCTTGTGATATGGGAGAATCGGGTTTGAGGGGTCAAATAGATGCCATCGCAGGTTAAATGGTTTAATGGTTGTAATCACAGGCCTAAAAGTCAGAACACAAGGCAGGATAATAAAAAATATTATTATTATTATTATTATTATTATTACTATTATTTACTATTATTACTATCATTATCATTAGAGTGAAATCTCTGAAAATCTGATACTTCACAAACTGCTAGAGTCTGTTCTTATAGAGTGTAGGTGTGAACGTGTGCTTGGTGTGTTGTGCTGGGTGTTACAGTTGAAGACGGCCATGTTTGTAAGCAGAAGTGTGTTGTGACGAGTGCAGTTTAGAGTGGATTCACATGATATCATTACAGGGAGAGCTGGCTGCTGGGTGGGAACTGGCGAGCACCAAATTGCAGAGAAACAAGGTAGTTTATCTGTGGGTGGTAGATTAAAGCAAAAAAAAGGTCAACAATTAGACACCACCTGTATAAGAACAAGCTTAGACTGGAAAGGTTGCATACTGTAAATCTCACTTCAAATGTCACTGGAATTACTTTTGGACACTATGGCAATAAGAAAAAGCCGGGTAAAAACTGATTTAACATTTTTAAGCCGAAAATCCACATCATCTGCCAGCCAGTGGTTACCCCAAGAGCCTTCATGGAGAACTACTAAGCAGTGGTCAGTCTAAAAGCAATAATAAAGAAGGTTATAGGAAAGTAATATAAAAGAAGTATTCGTAGCCATGTACGTGAGTAATCACTGCAGGAATATAAGCCACAGTTGATGCAGATTTTTTTTTTATGTATAGTACTGTGCAAAAGTCTCGAGACATCTCTCATTTTTTCCTATATCGCTTCCAAAGAGCCTTTTATTTCTTGTTTTGTTTTGTTTTTTTTATGTAGGCTGGCAGAATAATTCTCTCTTCTTTTTTTATTGGCTCTCATTTTTGGCCAGGTTTTGGTTCTCATTTTCAGTTCAGAACATGCACCCAACCGGGTTCAGAGGAATATTCACTCTATGAATCATTCACACAAACAAAAAACATCTAACTTAAGGCATGAACTAGTGAGAAACAGATTCAGATGATGACAGATGATCAGGCCAGTGATTAGTATACTGGTGATGCTGAATGCTAAGTGGTTAACACAGACGAGAGGGGAAAGGAGGTTGCAGCAGAGGTTGATACATAAACAACCCATTTTAAAATTGTATATTTAGACACATAGATCTGTTGCAGTAAAACATTTGTTTCCATTTCTTCCATTTCATTTACATCATTAAATTTTATTAAATTTTATTGAATAAGATGTGGCGGCACGGTGGTGTAGTGGTTAGCACTGTTGCCTTGCACCTCCAGGGTCCGGGTTCGATTCCTGGCCAGGCTCGATTCCCGTCTCTGTGTGCATGGAGTTTGCATGTTCTCCCCGTGCTTTGGGTGGGTTTCTTCCCACAGTCCAAAGACATGCAGATTAGGCTTATTGGTGTTCCTAAATTGCCCATAGTGTGAGTGTATGTGTGTGTGCCCTGCGATGGATTGGAACCCTGTTCAGGGCGTACCCCGCCTCGTGCCCTAAGCCTCTTAGGCGACCCTGAATACAGGATGAAGCGGTATAGACGATGAGTGAGTGAGTGAATATGAGGGATGGCTCAAGACATTTGTTAGGTACTGCAGATTTTGGAGTCAGTGTTAACTGTTACTCAAAAAATAAGAAGTGGGCATTTGAAATGTGTACAGGAAAAGCAAAACTGTACAACAGCACAGAATTTTTATTTCCACTGCAAAAAAAAGCTTAAACTTATGTCTGAAGTTAAGTTACAACAGACTTTGCTGATGATTAGAGTTAAGCCCTGCTTGAGCAGCCAGTCCCGGGAGTGTAACAGAAATGCTACATAAAACTTAGGTGAACTGTGCTGATTAAGCAGGATTTAGTCTGTCTACCAGGTAATAAGGAGTCTTATAGGAAGAATCGCAGCAGTCAAGCTCTTGGTCCGATGGATTAAAAATCACCTGCAGAGCTGCAGTCAGTTTATGAGCATAAATAAACTTGTTATACATGCTTGCGTTCCTGAATATAACTCCAGTTTAGGCCTATTTCATATAAAACAATTATTATAAGATAATTCACCAGCCACCTTCAAATCCATTCATCATCTTTCGACCATACTATTTAAATCAATAGTACACTGAACAGGTAAGTCACAAATCTTAAAGATCTTTTAGTAAAACATACCCAGATAGCACACACACGTCGCGGAGACGTCTATGCGACGTCGTCTTTTTCATCTGGCAGATGTCTGGCAGAGG
>JAOVVA010000017.1:13485973-13496231 GCA_028565275.1 Leiocassis micropogon | reverse complement strand
ATAATGTGTGTGTGTGTGTGTGTGTGTATGTGTACATAAATATGTATACATTATTTATGAGTGTCTACCATGAGATGAGATCAGGGTCTTTCTGATGTTGGCAGAGGCAGGATTTTGCTGGTTGGATGTGTTCAAAGTAATTTCGTGTGGGCACGTACTGAGCACGATGTGACATAACAGTGTTTCTCGATGCATGATTGGCCATCAGTACTTTCTGTGGAGGAGTTGGAATATCCTATGAGTACCAAGGGGCTGCATGCCTGGAGAGGTATGAGTCCAAGTTATAAGGTTTTCACCTTAGGGCAATGTGCAGGAACTCTAGTCGTCACCATGTGGATAATTTCATTGTCAAAATCCCAGGTGATGCTGTCTATGAAGCTTGATGCTGGCAGAATGATTTTTTCTTTTTTCTGTGGTTTCCCAGGGAGCAGTGTGATATTGACATGATATACGATATATGACAGCTTTGGTGTTCTCTGACTTGGGCTGGTAGGCAAATATTAAAAATAAAACCTTGTGAAAAAAAAAAGTTCACATTTACCTTGCTATGCTCACTCACTCACTCATCTTCTATACCACTTTATCCTGTATTCAGGGTCACGGGGACCTGGAGCCTATCCCAGGAGGCTTAGGGCACGAGGCAGGTTAGACCCTGGACAGGGTGCCAATCCACCGCAGGGCACACACACATACACACACTCACACACTACGGACAATTTGGGAATGCCAATTAGCCTAACCTGCATATCTTTGGACTGTGGGAGGAAACCCACCAAGCACGGAGAGAACATGCAAAATCCATGCACACAGTGATGGGAATCGATTTGCCGGGAACCGAACCTGGACCCTGGAGGTGCAAGGCGACAGTGCTAACCACCGTGCCTCCACCTTGCTATGCATTAATGTGTTTAGCAGTCTTTACATATTTAAGGTTTCAGTGTTGGTCTAAATTACAACTGGGTGTTGGGGGTCACCCTTCACTAGCTCTTGATTGCCCCAAACATAGTTTTGGTGAGAGAAGATACACCTTGCAACAAGAGGTAATGGTGCCTGTGAGGAGCTCAATAGCATATTCATACATGCAGTGATGTGGAAGACCCTAGGGCTTTCTATGGTCATGGACACCACAGTGATCGCAGGTCGATGAACACTGCTGAACAGTGTGCAATCTCACATTTTTCCAGGAAACTAGGGACTCCTGCTGCTGCATCTAGAAAAGGTGCAAAGATATCTGAGAAATTACACCATCCCTGGAGGACAGTTCCTCACAATGCAGCGCTAATGCAGGCCTGCTTTAAAGTGCCTGCACATGAAGGGTCTCTGAAGCCGAATTAGGGTTGTATCTACATTGGAATCAAGCAGTTCTATAACAAAGAACAACTATTGTAAGTGGTGTATCTGTACAGGCAGCAAAGACTCATATGAAGAAATAAATGGTCAGTCACTCCCCCATCAGAGCAAGGAATGGAAGGCCCTTGCACCAACTTGACCCTGTTTGGCTGGGACAGAGGTCTTCTGAGCACTTGACAATCAGGTGATGTGGGCTTCTGCAATAAATACACAACTTCTCTCTTCATCTGCTCTAGCACTCTACCAGTCTTTCCAGAGCCGCCACCAATGCATGGGCCTACCACAAATCAGAAGATTTAGATGGATGGACATAGTTATCAGTTTGTCTGTTCTTCCCTGCATCCGAGCTCAGTTAATACAGTATGTCCTCATTTAGACATTGTCGACAAACAACCTTGAGAGCAGGCTTGTTTCATGTGCTGCTGGCTGTCAGGGTATGAAACTGGCACTCAAGTCCCTCTGTCTGAATGACAGTAGTTTCTCGCCCATCTTTTTGCCTTCAGGGGAATGATCCAATAATCTCCAGAACAACTAAATGAAGCTGTCTTAGGCTGAGACATTCTCTCCTATCTGCTCCCAGACAGCTGTAACCATTTTAGTGCCTTGCCAGTAAGAAAAGCAATCAAGTGAGCAATCTTGGTTTGTTCAGTAAGTCCCTCCTGATCTGTGAAGTAGCATTGGGGGCATTGGAGCAAGAATCCCCTGGATTCCATGGGCTCCCTGGCATAACTGTCTTGCCTAGCAGGCTGCAGGTGAAGGTTGTGATGAGGGTCCTACAGCTTGGAATTGAGCAAGCTGGGTGGCAGGCTGTGCGGTTTGTGTTGCAGCTTGTGTAAGTAGTGTCCCTGAGCCTCCAATGTCAAATTATTCCTCTGCACCTATAGTGATGGTATAATATTTTATAAGGCAAACACTGGAAGAGCCAGGTACAGTTGCAGACTGTTTATTATAAAGCCAAATAGTTTATTAAAAGGAGAGACACAGAATCCAAAACTGTAAACAGTGAACAGGCAAAGATCGATCAATCAGCAAACATCATTCAGTAGGGGTTAGAAGAAGTGGAAATCTTTAATACACACATATGATCATAAACTAATCAAAACCTAAAGAGGACCACCCAGCAGTACTGTATACCTCAATGGGTAAATACAACTGAGTGTGTTATGTGGTGTGTGTGATTAAGTCCATGTGTGTCTCATTAGTAATCAGTAGACATAAAATGGTCAATCTGGGAGTTGGAGGGCATTACAGCCATATATGCATGATCACTAAACTCTGAGGCGGCTCTAGCGTGTGCCTTAATCAATTATAGAAGTTTATATTATAAAAGTATAAAAGGTCAAAACATTGTGCGTGTATAATTTAAAACATGCGAATAAGTATATAAAGAAATAATAACAATAAAAATGTTCAAATACTGAATTCCTCTCACAATATGCTCCAGAAAGAGAAAAAGAAGCATGTCTTGGCACAAGTGCCTGTGGATATACACCAATGAACAAAAAAACACGCTCACACTTTCGGATACGTTATTATAATGATAATTCCGAAAAGATTATTAGCCAGCCTATATTTGGATCCCAGATCTTTGCTATTATTCTCTGTGTTGAGAACTATAACTATGGAGTTGCTGTAATTTAAAAAGAGATATTTAATTATAGGCCATCATGTGTCCTGCGAATGTGAAGAAACATAATGTGCGAGCAGCTCCAACAGCTTGTGGTGATTTAGCTGCTAATGTTGCGCTGTATTAAATGTCATAAATGCGGTTATGTTCTAATAATGACACTTTCCTGTTATGAGCATTGGAAATGAGCAGTGATGTGCTAACGGCTTTTGTCATATCCAGGCAGCAATAATTACATTTACATGCGGAACAAAATGTGCTGGTGGGAGTGGTGTGCTAGTTCAAAGAACTACAAAGTAAATGTGCTGTTTCACCATCTGACACGGGTAGAACATGTGAAACTCAGTAACCTGAGATCGGAGTTAAATGAGAGGCCCTGGAGCCATGAAGCATCAATTATCTGCTGTAAGGAAATCCCATGTTTGTGTTTGTTTACATAGAATTTACATACATTTTAATATGACATACAAGTGGTACCTTTATCTCAGACCCCTAACATTCACAGTGAGACTAGATATGTATGGGCATTCGTAAACTTATGTATGTGGAAGAGGGCAAATAGCACTTTTCTTTGACAGGGTATTGGCACCTTGTAATGTAGAATGAGCAGAAGTTTAAAAAAAACAGCTTCCTGCTTTATGTCAATCAGAGGACACACATGATAGCTTGTGTTAAGGCATTGGACTATGGTTCGGAAGGTCCTAGGTTCAAACCCCACAAACACCACGTTGTTACTGTTGTGGCCCTTGAGCGAGGCCCTTAACCTTCATTTGCTCAGATTTATAATGAGATAATGTAAGTCACTCAGGATAAGAGCATCTGCCAAATGCCTAAATGTAAATATTTGGGGCAAAGATTGAACTCAACCAATTAACGTGTACACAGTGTAAAAGTCATATATTTAAATATTGCCACACTGACTCCAAAATCGATTTTTTCAAAACAATTTTGAAATTTATTACAGAATTGGCTCTTTTCCAGTTTGATGGGCCCACTTTAGATACAAAGATTCTGTACTGGGTGCAGAATTTTTCAAGTGGCGCAACAGAAACACAATTTTATGGCATTACATCATTTAAAATCGCATGCAATAAAAGTCTCTAATCAGATTTTTTTCCAAACTCTGCAAGTGAATTAGTCTCAAACACACTCATTACACAAGTCTTAAGACACCGCAAGTGTAAATTAGTCGCCACGCACTCACCCTGCATGCCCACTGTTAAGTTGAGTTTTGAAACGCCATTGTTTCTTTTTAAACCTACAGGCAGTACTCCCTGAACTATTTACACATTTTTATTCAGTGTGGTAGGAGTGAATGTTTTGCTTATGTGCTGCCCAATAATAATGTAGCTTTTTGTTAAATTTAATTTTGAATTGCTATTTTAATCGAAAAATTAAAATAGGCCTAGTCGTCGAGGCATCATGATCATATCGTATCTGAACTGGTGATTGGTGATTCCCATCCCTACTTAAGCAGCTTAGTAATAGCAGCTTAACAGGAACCCCGATTGAGAACACTAATGAATAAGCCCAGAGGCTACAGTGATGAGGGAAAAAACAGACTTTAAAGTGAACCCATCCTCTTCTGAGTGACACTGAAAGATTGTTACATCAAATCAATGTTCAAAGTGAAGCTGTCTATTGAAGTATGAGTGTGTTTTGGACATAAAAGATTTTTGGTAAGAGCAAATCTTTAGGGTGTCCATGTGGACTATTGTAAGCAATTTTAGTCTATCCATGTGGGACCATCCTCAGCAAAAGCAGGAGATCCCTAAGTGAAGAAAGCTCTAAAAAGAAGTTGAGGCAAGTCTGGAGGGCAGAAGGAGTCACCGGCATCCCAATAAGGCAGCAGGAGTATTGTGCTTTCACAAAGAGCTTGACTGACATAGAGTTTTAACCCAGATCAAAAATGGAGACATTGCATTAATAAGCCTTGAGAAGTAAAGTAGAATAACTGTACCATTGGAGAGCTAGCACTGTCATCATCTCTCATATTCTCCCACATCATGCCTCGTGATTAGTCTGCAACTGTGGAGGCTTATCTTTCTATTCATAATCAGGAATATACCAGGAATATAATCAATGCAAATAGAATTACATATTTAATTAATTTTTTCTTTTGATTCTGGAATCTGTCTTTTTTTTGTCTATTGTGTATCTCTGGTAGTGTGTTAGTTCGAGATTAGGGTTGCTATACGATTGTCTGAAATACGATTGTTGCTTTATGAAATTACCAGTTAAGAACATCTTATTCTTTAAATACAGTTTAATGATATTTCTTATTTATAAGGGAAATGACAGTTTCTTTATTGTCAATAATATAAAAAAACAAGCCATACAAGGATTTTTTTCAATTTAGGATACATCAAGATTATGATTTATTTCTTAAAAATGCATGTTTTATTATTTTATACTGTTCCAACATGAGAACTATTCTATTCTCCACCTGGAATGACTTTCGCCTGCCTGTTTGAACAGCTAAGACCCTTTCTGTCTGCACCAACTAAACAAGCATAGAGTAAAGACCCCTGTATTCCTACAGTATCCATGTGCATCACTGTGTTTATGCGTCAGACTTGATTCTGGTTTCTGGTAGAGCTTGAGCTTGCTGTTGTGTTTAAACTCTGCGCAAGTATGTATTTTCAGGATGAGTAGGATGAGTATGTTTAACGAGCTCCTCTCTAATTTACACTGAATAAGAACGATCACTTAAAGCTGCTGAGAGAAATGTCATTCCTAAACTAGCTATGTAACATTAAAGGAAATTCCCAGTTTTCTACAGTTGAAAATGTGTGTGGTCCCCATGATTAATCATCAAGTAGGTTTTGTTTGTACATTTTTAAGTAAGTAGGAGAGATCAGCACTGTGTTCTTTTGCAAGCATATTCGCACAGAAAATGCACAGTAATTCTACTGTAGGTCCTTTAAAGCTGTTTTTAAATTGCAATTTGGTTCCTAATAACTTTATAGGGAATTTCAATCATTCAATCATTCAGAACTGTTTAGACACCAGAGTGTATTTCCTGACCATCTAATCTCTCTCTCTAATGATGATGATGATGATGATGATGATGGTGATGATGATGAACTAGTTAATGTGTAGGACTGCAGCTTGGTCGACAGGCCCTTCTCCTTTATCAAGGTTTGTATTCATGTATTCATGTACTATGTGCTGAGAAAATCCGAACAGGATTTAAAAAACGAAGCTGAACTCAAAATGAATTCTAATCACCGGAACGGCGCAGTTTTTTGCCCTATCCTCGGGAGGTCTAAGTTCAAGAAAGCATAATTGTCTGTGCTCTCTGGGTGATCAATTAGAGGATATTAGTCAAAGGTGGGCATGTGTGACCGTGGCAGTTAGCACTTTTCTCTGAGTGTGTTCAGGTGCAATGTGAGATTGTGCTAGCAGCAGCATGAGTTGAATGAGGTTTTGTGTATTTTGAGGGATGTGTGTGTATTGCACTCATCAGTTTGTAGGTGTGATAGGGAAGAAGTATCACATGGGTGTGATATAGCTATTATTATACAGAACAGTTAGTTCTGACCAAGTAATCTGATTGAACAGGAGACATTCTACAAGTGGTGACATAAAGCATAATCATTCTGCATCGATTAATTACACTAATTGTCGGGCACCAGCAAGGGTAGGTAGGTAGGTCAGTGTGGTCTGCAGTACTGGAAGGAGGAGAGAGCAGCTGCCTGCCAAAACCTACTTTCAAAACCAGTCACATGAGCACTTTCAGCAAGAAAACACATCTGATAAAGTTATGTCGTGTATTGTCTCTAATAATTGCTAGAGAAAGCTGATTGGCTGATCTCTCTCAGAGGGAAGGGATGGGAAGCACTTAGCACTCTCACATCAGTCGCAGCTCTCACGTCAAGCTCGGCATCTGTGAGCTCACACAAGCAAAAGGTGTGGATATCAAATGTGTTACACATCTTAAAATGGTTCGAAAAGATCACCACATGCAAGTCTTCGGCCCTCCCTTAATTGGTATTTGTAGCCTTGATGTGGGAGTCCTAATTGGCTAAGTGGACATTGGCTACTACTAAATTAAGGGAAAAATAAATAAAAAAAACCCCAATAAAAAAAATGTAAAACAAATTTGATATGAAAGGGAATGCTGTTGTGCTGAATATCACCATGACTGCGATATTTCCGGCACTCTGGGAGGTGCCTGTGTGTATTCAGAACGACAGCACTCCCTCTCATGTAATATATCTAGTATATCGATATACCCTATATGCTTAATTATATCTTAATTAAGAAATAAGTAAAACTGTAAAGACACAAATGACAACGAGTAGTCTGCCTAGTCTGCCTAGTGATCTACCTTCTTTTTATTTTCCCTATCTTTGTTCCACGATGTTCTATTAACCAGGCCAGTGAAACAACAACCAGACTTAAGCTTAAAAAAGGCTAATATTTAATGGATTTATGAAAAATCATCACTTACAATAACAACTTTGTAAGAATGCTTACAACTTAGATGAAAAAGTCAACTCAAACTTGAGTTTTATAATTATCCGTAATTACATTTTGTTGGCTGCACGACATTGAGGGACCATTAGCAGAAATGAACAACCAATGAATAATAAGACACAAAAATGTAATAACATAAAAAGAATTGAAAATGAATTAATTTTTCATAAGCAAGCTTGGAAATGATTAACACCTACTTCACAATATTCACTTTAAAATTCACACAAGATGAGAATGGTTGTTCTGTGTCACTATAAAAACCGTGGTGCAGAAGAACCCCAGTGCGCTGCAGTAATGGGAAGCGGAGCAGCAGGTGGCTGTCACTGCGTCTCTGCGAGCAGATCACTTCAGCTTCATTACTTCTGTTAAAATAAACGTTCAGTTGTAGCCTACAACCTGTTGCACATCCGGCTGCCTTTAGGTTTAATATCTTTGGATGTAATTTTGCAGTTTAATAACTTTGGTTTTAATCTCATCCTCTGCTTAAAACTAAGACATGAACAATTAACCAAGAGAGGGTTAATCCTGCTCTATACAATTGTGTGTGTGTGTGTGTGTGTGTGTGCCCTTGTATGCATGTAAGTGTGCAGTTAGATTATCAAATTTTATAATAATTATTAATATTACCAGATGACATTGAAGCATTTGACACCCTTATCCAGAGCGACTTACATAAGGGCCTTGCTAAAGGCCCCCACAGGGACAACTTGGCAGTCGTGGGATTTGAGCCTGGGACCTTCCAAAGTGTAGTGCAATGCCTTTACCACTGCTCCTGAAACAGTTTGCTTTAATATCCTTTACCTGCCGGTATGTAAATTCACAAATGGAATGAAATGAAAATAATGATTTCTAAAAAAACTGTGACCTGCGTTGCATTGAAAATTGTACAGCAACCCATTATTTACTGTTATACCTCCTAGATTTTTTTCTTTGTTCAAAATAAATACTAATCTTTATGCCTGTAACATAAAAAAAAAAAAGTTAGGATCGTAAAGCATTCACCATGGTGTATTGTTACTGTATTGTTCCTTTTCACAAGACTTTAAAGGTGTTTAGAGACCAAGGACATCAAGTGATAAAGTGTTTTAGGCGTAATCTTGTCCCAGTCTAGTCCTGGGTCTTCATTGACACAATTTGCTTTGACACAGTTTTTTTCAAAATGCTCCAAAGTTCTCCACTGGGGACAGATCAGAATATTAGGTTATATCACTAATAGAGAAATAACGTTTCTTGATAAAGTGATTTCTGCGGGATCAGGAGCATGATTATCCAGCTTAGGCTTACACCCGTGTCCTACTGAAATATTTGAATTATGTTATGCACTAAAGAGGGTGGCATGTTTATATTCTATCCCTCCTATCTTTCTTGGAAGAACATTGTTTTTTCAATAATTTTCTTAAGCATATCTTGGATATATTCAAATTTAAAATTCAAATTCATATACACACTCATACATAGTGAGATATGCAGTGAAATGTTTCTACAACTGCCCATGAACTAAAAATTAAAAAGAAATTAGAGTATATAAAGAATATCAAATAAGAATATAGTAATAAAAAAGAAAAAGAAAGTATGAAAAAGAAAATATTCAAATAAGGAATATAAAATATGAAATCAAAATATAATAATTAACATTGTACAATATAGAAAATATATCAAACTTTTTACAATACAATTTACACTATGTACAAGTAATAACAAATTAATGCAATTGAAATTTAAATGTCCAGTCATGAACATTTCACCATTCATTTACATTTCTATTGCTGTTTTTTAAAGGAATTAATTAAAAACTGATTTAAAAATTCTCATTTTGCAAGCTGTAGGGTACAGAAGAAAGGGGTTTTAAATGGTAAGGCGTGCACCTGCTTCTTGCCCCGCCCGGTTGGGTTAGCAGATAAACTCATCTTGTTTACCCAGTGGAGAGAGAGAGAGAACAGCATCTCCGTGGCCGTCTCACAGATTAGATCTATAATAGAGTTGTACTACTTGGGAATAAAAACAAATTATATTCTCATTTATTTATTTATTTAGGTAGATTTACGTAAATTCATTGATACAGTAGGGCTCATTTGTTTCCGTTCTGACTGAAATGGGTCTGGGACACAGAGCCTGCTTTTATTAAGAAGAGGAATTGTGTCCTTGTTATGAATATTTTCAAAGCTGGGAAGATGACCCGTTTCGTTTTGGATCTTGGGTTGTATCTGCGTCCCTAAATAGTGCTGTGCCATCGGGGCCTCATAAGAACAAAATGACACTGGATTACAAGTCTCTCTATATAAAGGAAATTAACACTTTTAAGCAAAACGTAACATAATCTACAAACACATGCTCTACAGCAGGGTTTTCAAACATAATATTCAAAGGTCCAAATCTGACCCCTGACCAGCTCCCAATGAACAGTTTTGGTGGAAACAGGAGAGTTTACATTTAGCAGATGCTCTTATTCAGAGCAAATTACAAAATTTTATCTCATTACACATCTGAGAAACATCAACTTGGTGATTGTGGGGTTTGAACCTGGGATCTTCCAAATCGTAGTCCAATGCCTTAACCACTGAGCTACCCCTGGCCTTGACTACTGGAGTTAAGGTGGACATTTAATTCTGCAGTGAGTTGGGCAGCTGTGGTTTTATGTTTTTTGGATACAATGCAGGTTAGCACCCAGACATCCCTTTCAGACAGCTTCCTCTGGCGTCCACAGTTGGATGTGGTTCCTTCTTGGTGGTATGCTGACATTACCATGGATACAGTGGCTCTTGATACATCACAAAGACTTGCTGTCTTGGTCACAGATGC
>JAOVVA010000017.1:13471138-13485873 GCA_028565275.1 Leiocassis micropogon | reverse complement strand
CTCTGCTCTTACTGGTGGAATGTGCAATCAATGAAGATTGGCCACCAGGCTGGTCAAATTTAGCCATGAAACCTCCATTACTAAATTGGCCAGTGTTTCAGTTTCGTTGTCCAACCCCTATTTATGGCATTAAAAATGAGTATATTAGAGTGACAGTGCAGGTAGGACGGTTTAGACCTACTGTAGTTAGAGAGACCAGATTAAGGTGGTTTGGACATGTGCAGAGTAGGGATAAGGGGAATATCGTGAGGAGATTGTTAGAAATGAAGCTGCCAGGCAAGAGGAAAAGAGGAAGGTCCAAAAGGAGATGGAGGGATGTGTTGAGGGAGGACATGCAGGAGGTTGGAGTGACAAAGTAAGATGTGGTAGACATGAGTTAGATGGAGACAAATGGTCCGCTGTGGTGATCCCTAACGGGAGCAGCCGAAAGAAGAAGAGAAAAGAAGAAGATTAGACATTCTGCCATGACATTCAACCAAGTTTTTTTAAACAAAGGACACCAACTTCACCCTGCCTTCCCATGTAATGGTTCTGACAAATCAGTTTGACAATGCTATGATGAGCATTTTCCGGGTGGTTAATCTTACGATCTTTTATTAGAAAGGGAAGCTACCTCGGCCTGGCTTCCCTTTGGACATGACGATAAAAGTGCGATACCGTATTTTCTTTTCACTCTCTGTAAAATACAGATAAGATATGACAGTCAGCAACAGCAGAGAAGAGTTTGTTAAACAAGTGTGTTGACTAAGAGAAACTAGGGAAGCCTAGTTCCAGGAAAGCTCGCCAATATAACGGAAACAATTACAAAGTTATTGATGCTAAAGGTGAATCTACAAGCTATTGAATCATGGGAAATACTTAGTATTGCCTGCATGTTTTTTTTTTTTTTTGGGCTTAATTTTTGTTAAATGAATATTGGCACAGTGAAAAAAGTTATATGTTGTTCTTCATTTGAGGTTGCATTTGCCTAATGCTGAGACCTGCTACGATAAGATGAATTCTATTATGTTTTAATCGCCCACCCCTCCCAAAAACAAACATAGACATTGAAACACTGAAAAAGGGGGCAGTAACTTTTACACATGATTTTATTTAATGAGGGCGGCACAGTGGTGTAGTGGTTAGCACTGTCACCTTGCACCTCTAAGGTCCGGGTTTGATTCCCGGCCAGGCTCAATTCATGTCTCTTTGTGCATGGAGTTTGCGTGTTCTCCCTGTGCTTGGTGGGTTTCCTTCAACAGTCCAAAGAGCAGAGGTGGAAGGCAATGAATTACATTTACTCGCATTACTGTAATTGAGTAGTTTTTTTGTGTACTTCTACTTTTTAAAGTAGTTTTTAAAATATGTAATTTTACTTTTACTTAAGTAGGTTTTGTTTGAAGTATTGTACTTTCACTATAGAGTAAAAAATAAATGAATGAAAATGAAAAATAATAAAAAATAATGCAACAGGGAAGGAAAAAAATTGAACCCCGGAAACCACTGCACTGATTGATTTAAATTCACAAGAACGATGGAGACGGACAAAACAGATGCCAGTGATGCAGATCCAGCTGAATGCTATCAAATTCTTATGAAGCAAACCCCTGGCCATTGTAACGGCTGTTACAATGTTATGTATATACCACATTATGTATGTATGTTGCCCTTTTAAGAGTTGGAGTCTTGACACATGGAGTAGGAGCTCAAGTGTGCCCCCGAAACTTCTTTTACCCTTTTCTTTACTTTTTTTAAATTCCTTTTTTCCCCCCGATTTTCTCCCTTATTTAGTCGTGTCCAATTCCTCCCCGTCACTAGGGGGCTTCCACATTAAGGCTACTACTACCACTCAGTCAGTCGCATCTTTTCGAACTGCTCGCTCACGCACCATTGGGGGCAGCATAACACACTCGGACGACAGCGCTATCCGTTCCTTCCACTTGCGTGAGCTCACAGAGGCCCCTGATTGGCTGTAGAGCCGTGATTAATGTGAGAGCATTAAGTACCTCTCATCCCTCCCCTCTGAGAGAGCTCGGCCAATAAGCTGCGCCACTCGGAGGCCCCTTTACTGTTACTGTATGTTTTGTATTATAATTTTGTGACGGTGAAAGAGGCCGATAAAGCTTTTGTGCTGAACGTTACTTTTGGCTCTGAGCTCTTTTTTCCCTCAGCTATCCGGCGCAAAGCGTCACATCATATTTAAGCGACCACTTTGATTTCAAGCACGAGAAAGGCAACAGCTCTATTATGCAAAGGTGTTCCTTCAATTAAAAACAAATGGTTATGACTATACCCTCCGTTCCCTGAGGGAGAGGAACGAGGTACAACACATAACGTATGGAATATCACGCCCTCTCGTGTCCTGGCTGAAACGAACTATATTCACGCCGTGAAGGCCGTCAAACCTTTGGTAATGTACCTGTAACCCCGCCTATACCTACTGTATAAGCCATCGTCACCACGGTTGACTCTTAGTTCGACAGCCACTCTTCGCCAAACTAAGCTATGAGCCAGGGCAGCAATGTGTTGTACCTCGTTTCTCTCCCTCAGACAACAGAGGTTATAGTAATAACCATTTGTTCCCTTTCAGTCCATTCACTCAGTACAACACATAACGTACAGTATGGGACATATATTCACTCTACCAAAGTTAGGAACAAGAACCATGATAGCTACTCTAATACATAATGGACCCCGCAGAGAGGACACAATGGACACAATGGATGCACGGACAAAGCGTGGCGATCACCCACTCGTTTAGCAGACGCTAAAGCAAGAAGAAGTGCCGTCTTATATGAAAGAATTTTCATATCTATAGGCTCAATTGGCTCAAAAGGAGGACCACGGAGGGCCACAAGCACTAACAATAAATTCTAAGATGGAACACTGGACCTCACAGTGGTTCGCAGACATCGTATTGCTTAAAAACCGTACTGCCAGCGGATGAACCGGTGACACTCCATCAAAACCGATATGAAACCAAGTATACTTTAATAGTAGAGAAGGAAAGGCCTTTTTCCAACAGTTCTTGTAGAAAAGACAAAACCTCCACCATAGAGCACTGGAATGGAAGAACATTACGTTCTTGACACCATTGCTCAAAAGCTCGCCACTTGTAAGCATATAAGCCTCTAGTAGACGAGGCCCAAGCACTTTGAATTGTCTCAATCACATTCAGAGGAAGCCCTCTCTTCAGAACGACAACATAACACTTCCGCCAGAGTGCAGCCTCATAGATGGCACTGGGCTTTTTTGATTTGTAACATCGTAAACAGGAAAACTCTTTATTGGTTTTAATAATAGATCATTCACACAGTTTACTAAAGGCACTATTTCTGGGGCAATCAAACTGTAAACATCAAGGGCACTTGCTGTATGTCCCTGAGAATTTTTTAACATGAACAGTTATTTAAAGCAAGATGAAGTTTTGGTATTAAACTTTAAACTGTACATGAATCTCTTAAGACTGTCACTGTACTTCCTCTAACAGTTTATGATCATACCATACCACAAATGTAGTTCAGCTGTTCTACTGTGTTGTGTCAAAAACAAAATCTCACACTGGTCAATATCTTATGTAGGTAAAAATTTAACTGGCAGCTCAATAAAAAATGAAATGCTCTTTTCTATGTAGATACCAAGACATAGAGTAGCTTAAAATATAGACCATAGAACAGATGAATAAGATGGTGAATAGAGTTACAGTTAGAGAAAAGGTTTCTGTAACGCGAGAGCTGTGTCTTTAGGCAATGTTAACCGTTCACTGGGGCTCAAAGTAAAGCAGTCCCTTTTGCATAGACAGTAGTACAAGAGTTTTCTTAAGACTGATACATTTACTTAGGCTAATAAAGCAATTTGTCTTTCAACAGGAAGCTGCGAGTTTGTTTGATCTCTGCCACCTGTGTGATGAACTCCAAATGTAAGTACAGTCTAGTCCAGTAAGTGATCTGTGTAACAGGATGTATTTTGTGCCATAGCAAATTCTTTCTGTTGTTTGATGTTGTGTGAGAAGCACTTGAGAGTTGAGCTGTTTCAGATCACACACCCTTACCTTCACCAACAGCAATAAACACCCATGTCCACGGCCATAAAGCCTGTGCATTATGCTCAGAGTTGCCATGGAAACAGCTTGTCCTGTGGTGACACGTTTGACAGGTATCCATTAGAGGATTACTGACAATAGCACAGTCTCTGAGTCAGTTAAGACAAGTCTTCAAAACGACTGGTTTTTCATATACTGGTAGCAGTTTTATAACTGCTTCCACTTCATTGGACTGCTTTCCAGTTACAGTGTCCCTAGTGGAAGTTGAATTAATATAAAAATATAACTCTATAAATAATTCCTTTGGGGCATTCAATTTTTTGCTACACTCACATTGGCAGCCTGAAGTGGCTCAAGTGACTCACCATGGACAAACAGAAAAAAACTGCTGTTGTAAACAGTGCAGTGAGCAAAACTGACATTATTTCCACTGCTATTATAGGCAGAAGTACACTTTACTCTTCGTTTTGATTTTCACTTTTTTGATGACCCCATAGCACCGCAGGACACTAAACTGGACTGATGGAGTGAGAGAGAGAGAAAACACAAAACCCTGTACACTAAGGAGACAAATCAGTATGAGAGAGAGAAATATTTTATTATCATAATTTTTATTATTATTATTATTATTATTATTATTATTAATTGATATATAAAATCAGTAGTTTACATGAGTGTCACGCTATCTTTGACTGCAGAGCTAAATTTTTGTACAATATACATTTTTTTTTTTTATTACAATTTTGATTACTACATTTTTATCCCCATTTTTATCTCTATGACATTATATGCTACAGAACTGGAAAGCCTATCCATTGCTCAAAGACATTATGCATTATGACATATATTTTCATTTCATATCACAACATTATATACAGTATATATATATATATATATATATTGCTTATTCTCAAGTTATTGCTCTCATTATTATTTTGAGCCTCTTAATAAGTTAGAAAGCTTCACAAATTCATCTGTTTTCTTTTAAAAAAAATTCACACTGGTAGGTTCATTCAGTCTTCATGTTTTCAGAGTAAGCTATTATAATTCCATGCAGTGTAAATGCAGCATCAAACACAGCAGCCTGATAAAGACACAGAAGGCACACCTCATGCTTAAGGCTCACTGTGGATAAAAGTGCATCGGGCTAATCCTAATTTCTCTGCTTTGTTTAAAAAAAGATAAAAGAGCAGGAAGGCTAAAGAAAAACTGTTGTTGTTTTTTCTTCCTCTGAGCCTTTTTTTGTTGAGGGGTTATATGCTTAAAAATTAATTAGCCATGAAAGATCTATTTGGAGCTGGAAATGATAAGCTGATTGGAAGAAGAGTGGAAGTGGGGCGAGAGTGATTTTCAGTGAGATAAACAAACGCAGGTTGTATCTTTCAAAAAGTAAAGAATTGAATTAGTAACAGCGCACTTCAAAGGCAGAAAGGTAAATGGCATTTGCATTGTAATCTAGTGTCATTGAAAAATCTATTTTCTGCCTTATTGCAGAATATAAGCGTTTTTTCAGAGCTATTTACAGCTGAATTTATTTGAAAACTCACTTGCCTCGTAAAGAAAAAAAAATTGCCCACTGGTACCCAGTCCTAGTTCTGTGTTCCCTCTTTCCTGTAGATTTTATTGTTCTTCTGGAACCTACCTCAGCTCAGGAATAAGCTAATTAGTTAAATCAGGTGTGGAAGGAAATCCACTAACATGTTTCTGACAGTTTGTATTCGAGGACCAGGGTTGGGAAACATTGATCAACTCATAGTAAAAATATGAAATGTCCCATGAAGGCATAAAACCGATTGTGCCAAGTGTAAAAACTTTAAGTACAGTACGGTGATTTAGCTGCAGTAAAGCATTTGAATGGTGCAAACATTTTGAAGAAGGCCGTGGGTTAGTGAATAATGATCCCAACCGATGTGGCTTGGAGCCCATCCCATGAACAATCAGTGAGTGGAATGCTCACGTGAAAAAAACTATTTGGTTTCATCTCCAAAGGCATTCTGTTTTTGCATAGCAATGCACAACCTCAAACTGCACACAACACCACTTGAACGTAATGGGAGTTATTGCCACATCCCACTTACAGTCCTGACCTCACTCTCATTTCCAAAGTCATTTCCACGTGTGGGCCAATAAAGAAGTTCCTGGGAGGCCAGTGTTTCAGATGGGAAGCAGGTAGCCGGCTCCATGACACCAGCATACTAAGAAAAAATTTATACTTTGATGGTATCCAAGCATTAGTGAAATGCTGGGATAAGTGCATTAGTGTAGCAGGGGATTGTATAGAGAAATAAATGTATTTTTACATTTTACTTAATTTTTAAGCCTATAACTGTGTTCTGTATTCTGCACAATTAAAAGGCCTTGCTTTGTGCTCTTGTGTGCAGTCATGTTGGAATAGGAAGGAGCCATCCCCTAACGGTTCCCACAAAGTTGGAATTATGAAATTTCCAAAATGTCTTGTCTTATGCTGAAGCATTAAGAGTTCCTTTCACTGGAAGTAAGGGGCCAAGTCCCTTGACTGAAAAACAACTCCACACCAGTTCCAACAAAATTGCACACCAGTGCACAAAGCAAGATGTATAAAGACATGGATGAGCAAGTTTGGTGTGGAAGAACGTGACTGGCCTGCACAGTCCTGACCTCAACCCAATAGAAGACCTTTGGGATGAATTAGAGCGGAAACTGCGGGCCAGGCCTTCTCGAGCAACCTCAGTGTCTGACCTCACAAATGCGTTTCTGGAAGAATGGTCAAAATTCCCATTAATACACACCTAAATCTTGTGGAAAGTTTTCACAGAAGAGTTGAAGCTTTTATACCTAAAAAGGGTGGGCCAACATCATATTAAACCCTATGGATTAAGAATGGGATGTTACTCAAGTTCGTATGCATTTGAAGGCAGGCGGGCAAGTACTATTTTAGAGAGTGAATACTTTTGTCAATATAGTGTATATATACACCATATTGACAAAAGTATTCACTCTCTGAAATCAAGTCATTGAATTCAGGTCTTCCAATCAATTTTTCCTCGCTAGTAAATACTCCACAGTCAACCGTTAGTGGTACTATAACAAAGTGGAAGCGATTGGGAACGACGCCAACTCAGCCACAAAGTGGAATAACAAAGTCAGTGGATGCTGAGACGCATAGTGCAGAGAGGTTGCCAACTTTCTGTAGAGTCAATTACTGCAGACCTCCAAACTGTGGTGATAACCTCAAGAACTTCATGGAATGGGTTTCCCTGGCCAAGCAGCTGGATCCAGGCCTTGCATCACCAAGTGCAATCCAAAGCACCGGATGCAGTGGTGTAAAGCATGCCGCCAATAGACTCTAGAGCAGTGGAGATGTGTTTTCTGGTCCTTTAGTTCCAGTGAAAGCCAGGAGTCCTGACCTCAACCCGATAGAACACCTTTGGGATGAATTAGAGTGGAGACTGCAAGCCAGGCCATCTCATCCAACATCAGTGTCTGACAGTGTCAATGTACTGTCTTTATGGACCTTTCTTTTTGCACTGGTACGCAGTCATGGCGGAACTGGTGTGCAGATGTTTTTCAGGAGTTGATCTCACTTCCAGTGAAAGAAACTTCTTAATGCTTCAACATACCAAGACATTTTGGACAAATTCATGCTCCCAAAGTTCTGTTCATGTTCATGTTCAAGCAAGAACTGGATGTTAATGAAGTTCATTTGCATGTGAAGCAGGCGATCAAATACTTGTGCCAATATTGGCATTACAGTTTTTCCTATTAGTGTTTTACTATTACTCTTTTCACATTTTCCTGATTCAGGAGGGGAAAGAATTACAAAGAGAAGAAACCATTCATCATAACAGAAAGCTAGTGGGAAGGGGTGGGGGGTTAGACTATGAGTAAATTTAGAGGTGTGAAATTAGAGCAAAAATGGCTCCACCCAGTGCAGAATATAATTAGGACAAGGTTAGATTGAGCATTTCTCTCTCTCTCTCTCTCTCTCTCTCTCTCTCTCTCTCTGACGCCCTTGGTCTCATTCTCACTTGCTCTTTGATAATCTGCACACTGAGAACATATGGCTGCTGAGCGTTTCCTTCTGGTCTGTCCTTGTGTATCATCTTTCCCTCTTTGTGTCTTTATTTCCTGCCACATTACAGTTATGCCTTTGTAGCTCCCTTTTTTGTTTATCATAGAAGCATAAGCTTCCCCGTCTACCACACACACACACTCACACGTACATACATACAGAGAGAGAGAGAATGAAACGCCATTCAGTTTGTATACATGGATATGTTTGTATGCAGCATGACACTGAATAGATATGGCAGTATCACAGTTGGTGTTTTGTGCAATATCACACTCAGTAGTTTGTGCTCTAAGTTGCATCATTCACCAGGCAGCAGAGAGAAAAGCAAGGGTAAGGATCTACAGTGTGACAACACACAAGTCAGAACAAGCCATGAGTCAGAAGAACTCATTCTGACTGAATCCAGCTTTCACAATGAACTCTGGTTGTTCATTAAACAGGGGTATAGGTGCTATACATGTGAACATGAAGAACAGTATATTTGATATTTATTTTAAAAAGATTTTAAAACAGTTATCATAACGAAGGGAATATCTTTCTGGTTGTATTTCTAGTGTGGATAAAATCACTAGTATGATGGATAATTTCCTGTGCTTGCTCTCAGGGCAGTTCTTTCTGCATAGTTGTGCTACTTTGTGGTTATGGTGCTACACCGTGTATGTGTGTGTGTGTGTGTGTGTGTGTGTTGTTTATATGCATTGCCCCTTAGCACCCCCTGCTGTTTGGACAGAAAAAAGGTATAAGTTGTCACAATTTCTTCTATATGGCATAAGGAACTAACTGAAGTTAATAACTAACTAACTCAAGAAATACATTGCATGAAATTTCTCCTACATCCACATGAACTATATATACAGTATATGGGGCAGGGGTAGCTCAGTGGTCAAGGCATTGAACTATGCTTCGGCAGGTCCCAGGTTCAAACCACGAAATTGCCACTGTTGGGCCCTTAACCCTCAACTGCTCGGATGTATAATGAGATAAAAATGTAAGTCGCTCTGGATTAGGGCGTCTGACAAATGCCTGAATGTATATATAATTACATCTACCCATTCTGTTCCGCACAATCCATTCTCCTCCCCACATAACTGCATCACTTCAAACACGAAACAGGTGGGCCGACTGTCTGGTTCAACCATATGTCGTTGCTTGTTTTCAATATTATTTTAATATAATATAATATTATATTATATTATAATATATTAATTTAGGCACAAGCTAAATTTACACTGCATCCAGTTCAAAGCTTCAGACTATCATCTTACCGTCACTCTAGAGGTTTTGAACCCTAAACGCTGCCGGTTGAAAGCTTTTGCGTTTTCTCATCATCTGTGTTCAAACTTACATTCGTAAATACAGTTATGCCCATGCCTCTCATGATGCCCCATTTTGGGTTTTTCAAAACTATGAAATAACACATATGGCATTGGGTGATTAAGTAACAACAACAACAACAGAAAAGGACCTTTATTTTAAAGGCTGTTATTTTAAAACACAATTAAGCAGTAGATGCTTATAGTTTAAATGGTGTATCTTGAGAGGAATCTCTCTTTTTGGTATATCCTTTTAAGAAAGTCTCTCTTTTTGGTATATCCTTTTTGGAGATCATAAAGAAAGTCATTTACTCAGTGTGCACATGTTTCAGTAGAGACTGCATTAGCCATAGTGTCAGCTGAGTTGACTGGCCTGGAGTTTGTAGAGACAGAATTATGATGCAGTGTGTACACAATTCAACATCTATCAGGCCAAAGGTCCCACAGTTCCATCAGTCAGGTCAGATCTGACATAGATTTTGGGAAAAGAGCTGATGTCTACACTTTCCATGGGAAATTACACTGAAATTGAAGAAATTGCTCATGAGTTCTAATTTAATGAAAACAGAGTCAAAAACGAAACTCTACAGTGGGGTCAACAGGAGCACTTGTCCATTATTGGTTTATTGGTGTGTCAGTTGGTTGAACAATATGGCCTTTAGATAAACATGCCAATAAACACGTCTAAAAGACCATTTAAATTTGTAGAAGTTCAAAGAATTTAGGGTTAGAGATACACTATATGCCCTAATGTTTGTGGCTTCCAAACCCATGTTTGCTTGTTAAGCATCAACCATCTTTGTTGACTTATAATAACCTCCACTCTTCTGTAAGGTTTTCTACTAGATTTTGAACGCTGACCGTGGGATTTGCCTATTCAGCAACAAGAGCAATAGTGAGGATTAGGATTAATGTGACTAATGTGGAGACTAACTAACTATGTGGTCGGTGAGCTGCATAGGCACCATTCCAACTCATCAGGGGTTCAGTTTAAACATATACAGTTTTGTCATGTCTGTAGTTTTGTCAGGGGTTGTATAACATATAAGCATTCAGAAGGTATTTCAGAGACACTACTGCACTCGTCTAGAGAATGTATAAAATTTACTTAATTCATATCAAGTCAGGTAATAAGTCACACAGGTTAGCTTTGTGTTATGGCAAATACCGTGCAGGAGGTGAAATGTATAAAATTGTCAAATTCATCACTAATCTGTTGATAAAGATCTTATTTTTTGACCCTTTATGAGAATGGAGAAAGCTTTAATTCTAAACATTGTTTTAAAGCACTTTAATGGACACTATGCAAGCTAGAAAGAAAGGGCCAGCAAGGAAATCCTGGTGCCAAAGTGAAGCTGAGAGTTTAGTCTTATTACATCACAGATTCCTTATTTAAATATAAAAAAATATATAGTTAAACAAATGGTTAAACAAATTCGCACTGGCCATATCTCAGCAACCAGACATGATACTGTAAAAACTTGGTAGCAAAATAGAGCATATTGAACCAGCAATCTAAAAAAAGCCATAAATTGAATACAAAATACAACTTAATATCTAATTTAATATTATGTGTCACAGTTGTGATTAGGGGTAAAATCATGAACCACATTTGATCGAATGTGGTTTTTAAGGTACATTGGTATATTTTGGTTGCATTTAGTTGCATGGCCTTTCCAGTACATATAACAGTTTGCATTCGGTTAGCTTTTTAACGTGGGAATTCTCTATTTATTTCGCATAGCCAAATAGAGTAAGAAGTAATTAGAACATTACACCGCTGGACTGACAATGTGCCAACCATCATTGAGTTCAAGAATGAACAGTCTAAACAACTCAGTGAGGCTTTGAAGGCTTCTGACCCCCCACCCCCCCAACCCCCCCAGGCTGTGCCTTTGTCAAAACAGCAACAAGGTCGAGTCAGAACTTCAAACCCATGGGCGGAAGAAAGTGGCTGAGCCGTTTAAAGAGGATTGTGAGCTTAGTAAGATAATGCAATCCAT
Organism: Leiocassis micropogon; assembly: GCA_028565275.1. NCBI lineage: Eukaryota > Metazoa > Chordata > Actinopteri > Siluriformes > Bagridae > Leiocassis > Leiocassis micropogon. Next base: position 13,474,485 of record JAOVVA010000017.1, on the reverse strand, counting down.
TTCTGTGAGGAATGAGCGATATCAATATGAACAGGAAACATCTTTGTTTTTCCAAGTCTGATTGGTTTAACTTAATGGAAAGTGTGTGTGTGTGTGTGTGTGTGTGTGTGTGAGGGGGGTTATTGGCAGTGTCATTCCTGTACTGAAGACTTTAGCAGATGGTGAATGCTCTGCTTGGCAAGCAAGTCCAAAAAATACAGTCTGTACACCTGGAGCTTTACCCAACCCTCTCTCTCTCTCTCTCTCTCTCTCTCTCTTTCTTACTCACACACATACCCACTTGTCTCTCACTCTTCTTTTCTCTTTTAAGGTTTAGAGCCACAGTGGGATGTGTAAGTGAATGCATCAGACTAATCCAAGATTATCATTCCCTGGTTGGTCCCCTGGTTACCTCTGTGTGATTAAATTTAAAATTCAGGTTCATAAAGAAATCATACCAACAGGTAATACCAAAGGAGTAGAGAAGACAAGTGCAAAATCATATAAGAATAATTATTCATGAGGAGATTTCAAAGTGTGTGTGTGTGTGTGTGTGTGTGTGTGTCCGCAACTGTCTCATAGGTGCTGTAGGCCATATACAGTATTAGCTTAGTTAAATTTAGTTTGGAATCTTTTGGTGACATTTAATCTTACATGGGTTTGAATTTATTCACTTTAATGATTCTGCTGTTTTTCCTCTGATACTCCTTTATTTAAGGTTGCCCGCTCTCTTTCTCTGTTTCTCTCTCTCTCTGTCTCTTTCCCTGTAAATGCAATCTCTTTGATGACATTTTTTTGAAAATCACTGATTTGACTGATGATGCAAGTCAGCATCTTAATCTAATTGCTCCACCCAAATGACTGAAGGCAGAGTAGCAATTTCTTGGATGTTTTGATTCCCCCCAGACAATAATACTGTAGCAAATGAATAGTTCCTTTCTCTCTCTGATTTGTTCCAACATGCCAGGTAGGCAAAAGAAGGCCACAGACAGTCTGGGCACACAATATGCAATAGCAGTCCCCTGCTAGGATTGGCTGTAGAGCAAGAGTAAGCCATATGATGTGTTTTAAGCTAACTAAATGGCTGTGATGCAACAAGGACATGTGCTTAGATTCTGTACAGATGTATATACGCCAGGACAGGTAAAAATACAGCTGTATTTCCTGTGTACGTGAGTCAGTGTCCTCATAAAATGGGTGGTAAGGTTGTTTGTGGCTCAGGGTGAAAATAGCCATCTGTGTAGGATACCCAATCAATGCAAAAGCTTTACTACAATCTGCTTATTATCCTGTTGTCATAGAGGGGAAGGCTGACGCAAGGCAGACCCAATATTAAATTAACAAGTTAAACAGTCACAGATAACCAAATTAAGATTACAAACGTGAACCTGGATTCTAGGCAATAGCCAAGACCCAAACTATACCATTGGTGGCACACATTGATCTCTTAAGCATCCTATTTAAATTATGTCCGCTATGTAAGAAAAGCTAGACACAGAAATACACAGACGATAGAACGTAAATAAGGGAAGAAATTATACACCGTTGAATATAATAGCATACTATAGCTATAGCATGTAACTATAGCACATATATCATACTAGCACTGTGGCCAGGGTTAAGGGCTTGAGTCTTGTTGTTGAGTCTGTATGCGCTAAGTTTCCATGTTCTCCTCCTGCTTGATGGGTGTTCTCTGACAGGTTTTTTTCTTTTTCTTTTTTTCTCTCCCCTGCCCCTCATTTTTCTCCAGGACATCTCCTCCAGGGTGTGTCACTCTCCCTGGCGAAGAAATGCTGCTACTTTAGGGGTCTTTGGGGGGGTTGCCACATTCGCATCATGAAAGGCTACACCCCCCACCGAACACGTCACCTCTCCGAATGTGATCCTACACACTCACCCTCTCGCATTGACCCAATGTATCCACCCTCAGCTAGCTCCACCCTATCGCGTCAACCCTACATTCTCCCTTCTTCTACCATGGATCATTATGGAGCCTTGGAGCCCCATCACTTCTCAAATTCACCCAGCTCAGGCGGTCTTCCCCCAGACTTCCCCCAGAGCAGCCAGCTGTCTACCAGCAGCACCTTCCCACGTATCAATTACAACTCACATTTCGAGCAGGGAGATTTCTCGCCTCCAGGTGGAGACAACATCGGGGGTATCAGCACAGGCACACTGGGTACTTCTATGTCCATTGGCATGGGAATGAACATGGGCCTCGGATCAGGACGCACAGCAATGATCACCAGTGGATCTGCTACTATATCAGGTCAAACCAGATTCCTATGCTTACATAATTAATGTAGGTATTGGTATAGTTGTAACATACCAATAACATTTCTATATATCTTCAAGTCTTTTTAATAACTTTTCAGGTCTGAAAATAAGTGCCTTTATATTTCTCACATTCCTAATGAGCAGAAATGAAGCAGAAGAGATAACTTGTCTTTCTCTTTGCCAGTAGGTGCAGGGAAGATGAATCGGTTACCAGCGAACCTCCTTGATCAGTTTGAGAAGCAGTTGCCGGGGCAGCGGGATGGCTTCAGCACTTTACAGTTTCATCGCAGCACAGCCGTGGAAACAACTAAACAGCAGCAGCAGCGCACTGATAGTCCAGGAAAGATCCGCTACCTGGTCCACTCTGTGCAGAAACTCTTCGCCAAGTCACAGTCATTAGAAAGCTCAGCTATGAAGGGCAACATGAATGGGCGCTCAGGAAGCAGTGGCGAAGACAAACACCACCGGCGCAGTAAAAGCAAAGACAGGGCCAAGAGTGAGGGCACAGCTAAACGACGTCCACGCTCCAACATGTCTGGCTACTGGAGCTCAGATGACCTGGACAGTGACATCATTAACTACAGAAACCCTGTGGCAATGATGACTCTGGGTCGACAGAGCTCTGCATCTGGGTCAGCGCTGGAAAGTCAAGCCAATTCAAAGTACTTAATGCAAGGCTACAACACCATTAACGAGCACACATTGAAAGCCTCAAAGAGCAACAATGACCTGAAGCACCAAGGACTTCTTGCTCTCCCAGGTCCCGGAGGAGGAGGAGGAGGAGGAGGGGGGGGAGGAAGAGTGGCAGTTGTGGAAGGAAATTATGGGAAGGGTGGGTCCTGGTCCGCGCTCACACTTGGGCCAAGTAGGCAGTTGTGCCAGAAGGGAACCGCCACTCTGGATCGTTCACTTCTCAAATCCAAGTCATGCCAGCAGGAGCTGGCCTGCCACTATCTCCAGGTGCGAGGCAGGGTGAGTCCCGGGGGCATGGTAATGGGGGCGAGTTGGTGTGCCATCCAAGGGATGTAAAGATGTTTTATTGTTTAAATATTTAACAGGCCCACGGAGGGCTTTATTTCCACATATATATA
>JAOVVA010000017.1:13453295-13468432 GCA_028565275.1 Leiocassis micropogon | reverse complement strand
CTAGTCATGAAGTTGAACGGGTTCTAGCGCACTTTTATTAAAACCAATATAAATACGACAGTGCATATATGAGCATTCATTTTCTGACATAGTAGAGGAAGCGGAGCTTCTCTTGTAGTCTTAGAGCAGCCGCCACTGCACTGATTGGACAGTAATTCCAGCTGCAAGACAATTATATATTACTGAGGTTATGGATATTATGTAGTTAAAGGATTCATACTGTAGGTGCCAGCACTTTACAGCTTTCAGTCAGTTTTATGTCTTTTTTCAGTAACATGGCGTACTGCATTTCGTGTTCAAAATTAAAAGAAAGGCTGGAGTTGTATAGAATTGGAAAGCGCTTCATAATGTGAAATGCAACAATAAACAGGTAAAAAGTACGATGTGTGAATCATTAATAAACTGACATTTTTAAAAGTTGTTGAATTGCTGCTGTACAAGACACTCCAGGACATGCTGTTGCCAGGTGAAAATGAACTTCAGGGTGGTAACAGTAACTCTGCTTCATATCAGGCAACATCACACCAAGTTGTCATTGGTTATTTTGCTATAACAGTGTTTTATTCCATTTATTCATAAATCACAGCGTACAGATTTTTCCATTTGCTTTGTATTTATAAATGCATATTGGAAGAATAGAGCAAGAATAAGAAATGTTTACAGTTATGTGGACCATTTTAAATCTTTCCGCTCCCTTTTGCCCTTCTCTTCTCAGTTGTCTCCCGTCTCTGCGAGAATTCTCTGGGAATCGCAGTGTGGATAATTTGGACTGCATCGGAGGTTCTGTAAGCTCATCGTTCCCACGCTGGGATGATGATGACTTCAGTCAGGGCTGCAGCACACTTGGACGCAACAGCTGCATCAGCCAGGTCAGATGTCTTCTGCATTTTTTTTTGAGTGATAAGGGAGGCAGCACGGTGCTGTAGTGGTTAGCACTGTCGCTTAGCACCTCCAGGGTCCGGGTTTGATTCCCGACCAGGTTCGATTCCTCTCTCTGTGTGCATGGAGTTTGCATGTTCTCCCCGTGCTTTGTGGGTTTCCTCCAAAGACCTGCAGATTAGGCTAATTGGCATTTCCAAATTGTCCGTAGTGTGTGTGTGCCCTTCGATGGATTGGCACCCTGTCCAGGGTGTACCCCCCCTTGGGATAGGTTCCAGGCCCCCTGCAACCCTGAATACAGCATATAGCGGTATAGAAGATGAGTGATAAGGGAGATAATACTTTATTAGGGCCTAAGCACTATGGAATGCGCAGGACCCTCTTGTTGTCATTGTAGTTGTATAACGTAACTATGTTTGGTAGCACTCAGAGACGCCAGCAGCAATAAAAAATATATAAGATAATTATGATAGAAATAATTATTTGAAATATTGATTAGGTCATGTAGGTCTTTACAGTAGGTCTTTAATGGTACAAACAATGCAGTGAAAACAGGTATTGTTTACTACACGAACAGGTAGGTACTACACAAATTATAATAATTGTATTTACAGTCATGGATGTTAAGTATTCAGTGTGTTGGCAGGAACTTTAAGAAAAATTGGGGGGTAAGACAGGTTGGTTTGTTTTCTGTCTTTAGTCAATGTGTGTGTGAATATGTGTGGGTGTGCGTTTGTGTGTGTGGGGGATGTAATGGAGGCTACGACTCTGTTCCTCCGTGTAGTAGAGTTCTGCTTGTCCTGTATCTTTTTCCTGATTGAAAAGGGACAAGCAGTGTTAACCTGGGTGTGTCAAGTCCTTAATAATGTTGAGAGCCCTCTTGCGTAGGTGGCTAGCACAAACTATGTCTAGATAGTGTCCCACAATTCACTGTGCAGTCTTAACTATCCAGGCCAGGTCTCTCTGGATCACTGCAGTGCAGCTGGAGTACCACACTGTGACACTGCAGCAAGGAATGCTCTTCATTGTGCTTCTGTAGTAATTCACAAAAGGCTGAAAGAGGAGTCTGGCTTTTTAGGCTTTCTGAAAAAGAAAAGCCTCTGCTGAGCTTTCTCAAAAAGGTCCAAGTCAGATCCTTTGTGATGTGAAGTCCCAGGAATTTGACCTCCTCAACATTTATGGGGCAGGTTACTTTCTAACACCACTAGACCAGATCTTAAAGCTCCTCTCTGTAGTGCATCTAGTCAGTTCCTGGTATCAGTCCCACTCTTGTAGTGCTGTGGCAAACTTCACTATATTGTTAGAGGAAGGGATGCGTGTACAGTCATTTGCAAATGGGGTGAAAAGGGCAGGACTGAGGAGACAGCCCTGTGGAGCTCCTGTGTTCAAAGGGTGAGAGTGGACGATGTATGGTTGCTCACCCTGACATTTTGTGGTGAATATCCGTGAGCAAAGCGTGTTTACTAATCCCAGTTTGCTGAGCTTGTTTAGAAGTTTATGGGCGACTATTGTACTAAGAGCGGAACTAAAGTCAAGAAATAGCATACGTTATGCTTAACAAATGTGCTGGAATGGGACAAGTAGGACAGGGTTGTGTGAAGTGCAGTTAAGATAGAATCCTCCATCAATCTGTTTCCATGGTACGCAAACTGATAGCTATCCACATCAGTGGCTTTTATAGAAGGCGCCTCTTAAATCATCTCATAAAAGTGTCAGAGTAAATGAATGACAGTCATTGAAACACATGACTGCTTGCTTTTTGGGTGCAGGGACAATAGTGGAAGATTTGAAGTATGTGTGGACTATAGCCTGCGGCAGGGATCGTTTAAAGATATTGGTGAACAACCCTGCCAGTTGGTCAGCACATGACTCCAGTGTGTAACTTGGCACCGTGTCTGGTCCTGCTGCTTTAGTGATGTCAGTCTTTCTCAGAGTGGATCTCACCTGATGAGTACAGGCTCCGCCCTGGATGATGATGATGTTGTTTGAGCTCTCAGTCTGCTGGTGTGGCTGTCGAAGCATGAAGCATTGTGTCAGGAAGTGTGTTGTCATAGCTGGTCAGTCAGGTGCTGCTCTTGGAGTCTGTTACAGTTTTAATGCTTCTCCACATGCCGTTTGCAAACGGCCTTCAATGCGCTGCTGCTATCTGTGCTTGGCTTTTTTAATAACCTTCGTCAGTTCTCTCTAATTCACAGGGGCTAGAATGAAGGCCTCACATAAAATTATATATCGTTGGCATAGCTATGTTTCCTTTTAGGAGACATTTAACACTGAAGGAATGAGTCTCAGGTGTCTCAGCATTGTGTAACTGTAAATCAGAATAAAAAACTTTGCGCTTAGAAACTGGTAAAGGAACAGATGTTTACAGCTGCTATAAAGTGGGTGATAACAAGATCTAACTTGTCAAGTGTATGGTCGTAACAATAAGTGTAGTAATAAACAGGTAAAAAGCAGGACAAACATCCACATTGTTGGCTACTTTCTGTGGTATGAGAGGAATAAAAGTGTTCTTTTTTAAGTGCAGTAACAGAGCATGTTTTCCTATACCAGCACTGCACTAAGATATGCATTTATAGATCTATTAAAATACTGAAATTGAGTCTTAACAGCTCAGTCAGATGACACATTAATCTGAGTAGTTGTATGTATATACAATATGTATGAACATTTGTATCTATAAGTGAAAGTATAATCATTTTCAGCTTCTTATTTTATGTCATTTATCAGTTCTCTCTGGGCATTACTGTAAGCCAGCCTGTACACAGTGTACCTTACCCTGAGCAGAAACCTTCATGGTCTTGGTTGTTAACAAAGTGTTAGTGCAAAAGGCTATGCAGCCAAAACGGATAAGCGGCATACTTTCACATCTACACCCTTTGCAAAAACTTTGACTGTATTTTCAAAACAGTCCTGCAGCAGTGAAGTGTATTCTTCACTCCAGACTCGAATAGTTTTAAGATTTGGTCTTGTTCTGCAGATTAGAGGTCTCTAGGTTGGAATAATTTCCAGTAAGATATTGTCAAATAGACCAAGGTGTGGAGATAGGGACTGTTTTATAAGCTCCTGAGATATTGGTGTAAACCTGATCAAGTACTGTATATTCTTGTGCATAAATGTGGGATATCATATAAGTTGACAAGGGTGTGCATTTATAAAACATTGATGTGACATGCCTAAGTGGCTGTGAAAAGCTTCTGAGATTAGCCTCTGAGTCACTTCCACCCGGCCTCACTCGTCTCCCTCTTCACTTCAGCAAAGTGACAAATGATCAATTAAAGAGGCCTGGTGTAATGAATGAAGCCCACTGGAATGAAATGGCTTTGGCTGTTAATGCTAGTGCTTGAGTGATGTTGACAGAATCCTATTCATACAAAATGGGGGAAAAATCTAATTCACTGTGTCTACTAGTAAAAACATATGATAATTGGTTGCCACAGTGTGACTCACTGGCACAAATGTTTACTGAAATAATTTTGCCTTGACTTTGATTTTTATGTCAACTTATACATAAAGAGGTCATTTTGTCCTAACTTTTGTCTCACTTTTTTGTCACAGAAAGTGTTTTTTTTTCTTTTCTTTTTTTTTTATACTTGCATTTACTCCGAATGATTCTGAATTTTCTTTACGATCCTCTTCTACTGCTTAAGTTTAGTTTAGAATTAAGCGAGACACCTGTCAATACTCATATTGATCACACCTCACTGTTTCCCACTAATCAGATTTGGGTTTAATTCCAAGGAACTGCTAACACGGAATCATATACATTTTACTGTGTACATTTCTCTGTCTCATTAACACTCAACCTGGCAATCCAGGCAATCCAGCTGGCAGTATCTGGCAGCTGGGATCACCCTGTCTTTGTCTCTTTAGATGCGGGACTCAGAGCTGAACCAACGCTATGGAGAAGACTCCTGTTCAGAATCTGTGTTTGGAGACATGCACACGCTCGCACGCTCTCACTCTCGGGCAGAGGACCCTGATCTGCCCACCTGCTTCCGTTCCAGAAGCCATAGTTACCTCCGCGCCATTCAGGCTGGGTGTTCCCAAGATGACGACACAGCATCACTAGATTCTGATTCACCACCACCCACTGCTACAACTGTACGCACCTATAGCACCAGCACCGGTAAGTACCAGATTTGCAGAATGCATTAAACTCATGTCAAGCTTATAGGACTTGCACAGATCTTTGTCTAGAAGCGTTGTTTCCAACCTTGCCCAATCCTGGTTATAAGTATCAGGGTGTGTGTAACTGTGTATCACATTAGTAGTACAGTGTGTGCTCTAAGCAAATTACCAGTTGATGTGATTAAAGATGTGAGAAAAAGTACTAACTGTGTGATTAAAAAGATCATTGCTAGAGGAATATATGAAATACCATCCTGATAGTTATTCAGTACAGAATCAATACATCCCTAATTCATGATGTACACCTTATAAGAGCTGAAAACATATTCCACGTGCTTTTACCAGACAAAATTCTTTCACTTTTGACAAAATTCCAAATGATAAAATAATGGGAGCTGGGGAACAATGAGGCCCAGCTGTATAAAACGAGACACACTCCTGTCTTCATTCACTGTGCGCGTCAGACATGGGCGGGAGTCTAGTGATATTACAACGTTGTTGCGTGACAGGATTTGAGGGTTGGTTCATGACACCGTGAACCAATCATATACGCGTACTCTTGTGACTGACAGCCGGTTTATCCAATGACGTACATCTTCTCCAAATAATACTCCAATGGTTAATGGGAGAGGCGTTTCTCACAATCCTTTCTTTCCGCGACGTGGACCACGGATACTGAACGTCTCTTCGGTCAATACGATTCGGCTCGTTTCTAAAAACCGTTGGAAGGTTTCTTTTAAAGAAATGATGTTTTAGTGAGCCTCGGGATAGTCTGGTGCATTGGAAAGTGAAGGGTTATTCATTTTGAATACACGGATGCGCCGAGATCAAGATACATGATGGGGATAAATAGGTAAACACATTATTCTTTTGTTATATAGCTATGAAGTGGTTATTGTGTTTTATTCGTACGGGTATGTTTGAGTTTCTGTGCTGGTGGGGATGTTACAGTAATGGATGCTTTTCCTCCGGCAGCCGCCTACCTGCCTGTAAGACTCTCTCTCTCTCTTTCTCTTTCAGTCTCAGACAGACTCATGGTTTACACCCAGGTCAGAATCACTGAGAAATAAAGCGATATTATTTCTCATGCTTATTGTAAGGAGTGCCGCCTCAGTGTAAATATGAAACCGGTAAGAAGCCGGGTTTTGGCGCTGCATTAAATCGATACGCCTTTTGGCAGGACACAGTACAACAGCACTCATGGTTTTTTATTTTTGTATTAATTGTGCTAAGTGTACAGCGTTGTGTCAGTTATTATTCCTGTCAGTGTACAACCTTTGAACTGCTCATCAGAGCACGTGCGCGCGCCTTGAGCTAAACGGGGTGGTGTCGGTCAGCCACGCAGCGGCCCCGCCCACTGGCCCACAAGAGAGAAAAAAGCCCCGCCCACTTCCTACACACCCGTAGGGACTGAGTGAGTCTGACTGAGGCTTCTTTCACTCACATTGCTGTTTTATCTTTACAGAGCGAGAGGGTGAGTAGCCTTTTAAATTAAGATCTATATATATTTACACCGGACTTGAAGTTGTGAATGGTTAGAAGGTGTTGATTCATTTTCTATAAAACCAGCTTATTCAGCTAATTCACAGTGGCTGGTATGGTGAAGGGGCGGCACGGTGGCGTGGTGGTTAGCACTGTGATCTCTCAGCTCCAGGGTCCGCATTCGATTCCCACACAGTCTCGGATCTGAGTTTGGATGTTCTCCCTTCGCTTGGTGGATTTCCTTCAGGTGCTCCGGTTGCCTCCCACAGTCCAAAGACACTTAGGTGAGGCAAATTGGTGTTCCCAAATTACCCGTAGTGTGTGAATCCCTGCCATGGATTGACACCCCATGCAAGGTGTAACCCAGCTCGTGCCCCAAGTGTCCAGGTCACCCGCGACCCTGTATACAGAATAAAACGGTATGGACAATGAGTGAGTGAGTGGTATGGTGAAGGCTTATACGTAACCTTATAAAGCAATTATATGATGAGTGTTGCCTTTTGTGTTAGGAGACATTTAACATTGAAGGAATGGCTCTCATGTGTCTCAGCATTTTGTAATTCAAGCAATTCAAGAGCCATTTGTACACATACCAACAGTATGAGCATGTTGGAATTTTTTGTACAGGAACTCTCTGAGTCAGTGATTAAAAAAAGAAAGATGAAGTAGAATGAACATATAATGTAATATAAGAATATATAGAAGAAGAAGAATTTAAGCTAACAGACCATAACACTATAACTGTTATCTAGTATTCTGTGGTGTGTTTTAAATATATACTTGTTTAAAACAATCCCCGGATCCCTGGATATTGAACTACTGCACTTCATATTTACAGATTGCACTTTTTCTTAAAGGTAACTTTGCGCTTTACAGTTTCTTGCTTACATGAGATGTTGCGCTTAGAAACTGGTGAAGGAACAACTATTTGCATTCACTATAAAGTAAGCAATAACAGGATCTAACTTGTCAAGTGTTGGTCGTAGCATTAAGTGTAGTAATTAACAGTTAAAAAATGACAATTGTTGGCTAATTTCTGAGGGAACAAGAGGGAAAAAAAAGTGTTAGGACGTGTATTAATAGGTGAAATAATCAACAGTCATGGACATATATCAGTAACTCCACTCCATATTCTGACCCATGGATTCCAAGGATTGTTTTCCTAGACTAGCGCCACACTGAGATATGTATTTATAGATATATTAAAATACTGAAATTGAGCCTCGACAGCTCGGTCAGATGAGGCAACATTAATCTGAGTAGGCTTGAGTTACATCACACTAAGAGCTGTGTGTATACCTAAGAATGTTTGAAAGTATAATCATCTCCAGCTCCTATATTTCTATGCAGTTAGTACGCTTTAAACAGCTTCGGTGTGAAAGCAGTGGAGTCATGTGCATCATAGAGACCGGATTGCAACCGATTGTTTATAAGCAAACAATACACCCTGTTTTTACAATCAGAGGAACTGAACATAGACAGGGTTCCACACAGAATGCTCTTCGTACTGTTCAATATCATAGCTTTCTGTTCATGCACATTTCTGTTATTATTATTATTTATTTTATTTTTTTAACGAAGTAGTATCTATTTTAAAAAAGCTGATTGTTTTGAAAGAGGGCAAAACTGCGTCTTGTGTGTTTCAATGTAATGATATATACCCGTAATAACTGTATATATACCTGATATAACCGTAACTCTATCACATGAGCTACTCGTTTCAAATACACACTACACAGCAACCGAGGGACAGTTTGGCTAACAGTAGTATTTATTTATTTATTCATTAATTCATCTTCTATACCACTTATCCTAGCCTGTCCCGGGAGACTTCGGGCACAAGGCGGGGTTACCCTTGGACAGGCTGCCAATCCATCGCAGGGCATACATGCACACATACACACCACACACTCACGCATTCATTCACACACTAGGGGCACTTTGGTAATCTTGATCTTTGATCTGCATGTCTTTGGACGGTGGGAGGAAACCAGAGTACCCGGAGGAAACCCACCAATCACAGGGAGAACATGCAAACTCCATGCACACAGACCCGAGAATCAAACTCTCGACCTTGGAGGTGGAAGTGGCCAGTGCTAACCACTATGCCGCTATGGCACTGTATTATTGATTGATTGATTGATTCATTCATTCATTCATTCAAGTTCTTCTTTAAGTCAGTAACACGTAGATATTTTGGAAGCTGATGAGCCGGAGCAAATTATTATTATTATTATTATTATTATTTTTAAATATGTGATATTTTTGCTGAGATCATAGTATGCCTAGTATGTTGTGTGTTTATCCGTGCTTTTTTTTTTTTTTTTCCTCCAGTCACCTTTGCAAGAAAGGATCAAATCTAGCCAGACACTTTCAAGCGAAGTTTACATGCCAGTTAGCATAAATTAAAGGAGAGAAATATTCCATCTGACTAAGCTTTTAAATTAGTATTCATTTTTGTTACACAGTATTTCTGAGCAGATGGTGTGCTTAGAGGGGTTTTTTCTTTTCCTTTTTTTTTTGTTGGTCAGTCATAGGCTGGGATGCTGTACTTTGTGGCAAAGATAGGGGTGAGAATATGGCAGTGTGCCAGTGTTTTTTTTTGGCTGTTAGATCGTGGGCAGAGTGAGTTGGCACAGCCTTGAGAGTTGAGAGCATATTGTAGCGAAAGGACAGGGAGAGAGGGAGAGAGACGTACAAGAAATCTACATGGATCATAGTTAGGGACGGGCAGGATGGAAATGGAATCCGTGATGGCACAGCCTATTTTTGTCTCTACCAGGTTATTACTGAGAGCAGCCTTTTAGCTGGTATACATGATTTAATATTAACAGCGTTAAGAGACGCTGACCGGGCGCTAACTGTTCTTCTGGTCCTGAGTGTGAGATGATATTCTGTGCTTTATATTTGTGAAGTGCTCTCATGCCGCAGTGTAGGAAAGACTTATCATCTGCATTATACAGTGAAGGTGTGTATGAAAGTACCAAGAATTTTCCAATAATAAATTTAGTCAATAAATAACTTGAATAAATGGTTAATCAGTTCAGGCCTTCTGTTCTCAGATATTTCTGGAATTAGATAATTCTTTACAAAGCAAGCATTAATACCAAGCCATCTGTGAATAAACTATTCTAATATATCAAGAGCAGACCTTTTATTTTTGCTCCGTTATTCCACATCTCTAAACATATTATTCCTCATTCATCAGTATCAGTGATCTAATCCTGGTGCGAAGACTTTTACTCTTTTCTAAACGCCTGCTGATTTTTGATTGTCACCTGAGCATGAGGAAGTGTAATCACGTTACGTGTCATTTATCTGTTCCTCCACCCTGCAGCGCAGATCACATCTGTTTCACTCAGGAATATATTATGTCTGTACAGTACTGTGGAAAACTCTTAGGAGGATACAGATATGTGCTGTAAAGCAGAAACGCTTTCAGAAATACTTGAACTAAACATTTTTACGTATGTATATAAAAAATAAAAAACAGGAAAGAGTAATAAACGGCAATAAAATTCAATATTTAGTGAAACAACCTTTTGCTTTAAAAACAATCAATAGTCTTGGGTGGAGTTTATGCATTTTTGAAAGGAAATCAGCTGCAATAAACATCTTGTCAGACTTTTTTCACAGCTTTCTTCTGTTGTCTAATAATTGGTCTATTACATAATATATTGCTTCCTTTACTGGCATAAAAAAAAATTATTCTTTTTTTAAATTTGTATTATTTGTACTGATTCTATAAGTCAGAAGTCATACAATAAACCTTATTGTTCTGCACCAAGCAAAGACAATAACTAGGGATATTGCTGAAATGACTATAATTGGGTTAAGAACTGTCTAATGCATTATTAAATTCTGGGAAGACAGTCCTGAGCCGTCAACTTCACAGAAGCAACATGGATGAAATGAATGGAGAACACTTAAATGCTTGGTAAAGTTGCACCACACTAAACCTATTTCTAAAAACCTGTTTTCGTTTCATCATGGTATCGTGCCTCGATCCTGATCTTTAAGTGCGCACGCTGCAGTTCCTCGGCTATGACCTGCACTCCGCCCTTGCAATGTGATAACAAGATGTATTTTGGGTTAAACTGCATTGCTTTGACATCTTGGAACAGAAAAACATTCTTGCTCCTCACACACACACACACACACACACACACAATATGATAAGAGCTCACAGGATTGGGACAAAACAGCTGTGTAGCCATAAAGAAACAATTTGTTAGTGAGACAGAAAGAAAAAAAAACGCCTTCGGTTTGGTAGGGAGCATAAAGATTGGGCTTTATGAAGCGATGAAAAAAGGTCATGTGATCTGATGAGTCCTGTAAAGAACTCGGAGGAAACCTGTGGGAACACAGAAACATTAAACTGCGCACAGACAGTAAGCAGAGCTCAGAATCTAATCGTAGACCCTGGAGCTATTAAGCAGCAACACTGTCTACTACACCACTATGCTGCCTCAAACTATTACATTAGTGCATTATTACACTATTACAATGCAATCTTTTTTCTTTTCTTTTTTTTTAAACAATGGAATATTAGCATACTCAGTAGTGGACTCAGACTTGGTGATTATTTAAGAGCGAGTCTTTATGTTCAGTCTAGGTTTTACTGGTACGTCCTTGTGGATAATGTATGGTTCGGTCTGTTCTGTGCAGGAGTCTTGGCGTCACAGAGCCACAGCCAAGTTTAGCCTGGCTGATGATAATGATTAGGTCTCCATCTGTTTAATTGCATGGCGGGAAATAAAATATCTGGCAACAAAAGCAGTCGAAATCAGTTCTTATATCACAAATTGGAAGGTTTTTTCATTCGAAAGGTCAGCTGTCTTCAAGAAGGCAGTAATTGGCTGCATGTAAGCCTGATTTCTGTTCGCCAGGCAAGCTTTAAAACCATTCGGTGCTCAAGGCACTTCAGGAGCTATGCATTATTTAGACTTACAAGCAAGGACGTTGTACATTGAATTCATAAATATGCAATGCCTTCACTCTTTATTTATTAGTAAATAACACTTTTTTTTTTCTCTCATCTTTTGTTAATAAATGTGTGAGATGGTGATGAGGATGTTAGTAGATGGCTTTGAAGAGACTGAATTTGATTAGTGGGTGTAGATGTGGTTTCTCTGTTTCCTCGTTTCCTCGAAGGCCTACTTTCTACCCAACTCCGTTTCCGGTCTATATTTGGTCACACATGCATCTACGACGTTAACGCCGGTTTCCTTCGAGTCTCTTAAAGATGCCAGATTTAGCCTGTTGCTGTGCGCTCGTGAAGTGTTATTTCAAGGACATGACACTGAGCAGGGACTGGAGCATCATATGGTCGGTATGCAGACAGTAACCGTCTCATCCCTCTTTAAGCTCTCCTTCCTTTCAGACAGTCA
Source organism: Leiocassis micropogon (assembly GCA_028565275.1). NCBI lineage: Eukaryota > Metazoa > Chordata > Actinopteri > Siluriformes > Bagridae > Leiocassis > Leiocassis micropogon. The sequence goes on along the minus strand of JAOVVA010000017.1, from coordinate 13,456,553 downwards.
TAAATTACATCATGGTCACGCCCATTAGTTCAGTGATGACACATACTTTCCCAGACACACTGTGTAAGGCCGTATACGCACGAACACTGAACGTGTAACCAAGTCACCACACACACAGCACTTTCTGAATCCTCCAGAAAGCTTAGTTGCAGCTCTGATCTAGGAAGCCTAATGTATGCTGTGCAGTTCGATGCGTCAAGATGAGATTACAGCAAAACGTTGAAAGGAGCCCAACCTGAGCTATGTATGGATATGAAGGAATATCAGCTGGGTGTTTATTGATCTAACTACCCCTGAAATTCTGCCAGTGGCCAGTCCTTACTGTAATATGCCACATTAATACTTACTGTGGTCCAGCTTGAGCTGTACACCGGTCGTATTTTTATTCCTCAATCAATTTTTGGCTTCTTCAGCAGATTAATCACAATCGATTCTGACTAGGCAAGCTTAACAGTGTTTATCATATTGTGCGCTTGTCTGCGTTTGTGTGTGTCTGCCGCATGGTTTTATCTCTATCCGGGAACTAAATGTTATAGTTCAACCTCGAGGTGACATTTGGCTGCTCTCCATGATGAAATTGCTTCTTTTTTTAAAAAAAAACAAATTTAAATTTAAAAGCCCTAATCTTTCTTTTCGCTTTGCCGAGGTTAAGGTTAGGGGTAGGTGTAGGGAGAGCAGTATACAGCAAGAGTAACACACAAAGGCTGTGCCATTGCCGTTCCATGTGGGGTGAGTTCTGTCGCCTGGCACCTAGTGATATCGAGATGGGTGTTACCAAGATAAAGCACTCTCTGAAGTGAATGAATGAGCAATAGACAAGTCAACCAGGTTAATTATAGCATTAAAATTGTGTGCGTGTGTGTTTGATTGAGAGGACGAGGGGGAGAGAGTGTGAGAAGGGGAGATCAGGTGTTAAGTCCCTGATTCATTGTAAACACAACGCTGCATGTTAACACCATGACTGCTGAATTCCTATGTGCTATCTCATCACAGGGCTACTATCAGCAAAGCTGTCAACATATCTATGGAATGTGTGTGTGTTTGTGTGTGAGAGAGAGAAAGAGACAGAGAGGGAGAGGTATGCATGAGCACATGGGCACGTGGCACCAATAAAACAAATTAAGTTTATCACATTAATCAGCGTTGTGAGTCCTCTGCTTCTGTTAAGCACGTTAATCAGACTCAGATCTACTTTCAGTTCAGATTTAGTCCTTCTGTTATGACTAAAAGATGTCTTAGCATTCTATATATATATATATATATATATATATACACATACACAGAGGGTGTTTTTCTGAACGGTTCCAGCTTGAAGTCTGTAAACCGATTAGTAGGTTGGTAATTTGCGGCTTTCTACATGGACTGTAGTTACCTTGAGTGCAGCATTGGTAAAAGCACAGGACCTTATAGGGTAAATAAGTTGGAAGCCTCCTTGTCCTTCATAAAAACAGTCTGCTGTATATGATTTAGCCAATCTCAATAGTTAATAGTCTTTACTCCATAGTATCATTGTTTAAACATTGTTTTTCAGAAACTTGTAACCTAATTTCTGAAAACAACGCCCCCCCCTGCCTCTTTTACCCCAGATGTGGTGAAAATGCTCAGTCCTGTATAATGGGGACAATATACTGTATATAAAGCCAGGCGTATTCCAGATGAGGATTGTACAAAAAAAATGGATTTGTTACACAACCACTGTCTTTATTCTAGTTTATTCTAATCAGTCTGACCTAAAACAGGTCTCTGTCAAATGGAATAAATCAAATGTCTGTTTAATTGGCTAATTTTTTTTTTTTGTTTATTCATAGTTCTACAGGATGGACTTTCCTTTACTGAAAAAAAATCCAAAACTTTATATATAATAATACATTTGTTTTATACATAACCGTGGATAATGCCCTGAGCTGCTTTGAGTGCGGCTAAACCAATTTTACCGTCCCATCATATTCAGACTACTTCCTTCTGTCTCTTCTCACGGAGTCCGGTTTCTGAGGTCATACGTAGCGTCCCAGAGCTGACCTGACAGCGAATGCCGACTCGAGTCACACCCAGGCATGCAGGACGTCTCAGCATTTCACCGATTGATGTCAAAGTTGAAGCTGAACAGGAACCAGCTTGTCACATATCTGTGCTGATGAGTACGATGAGATTGTTTGTCTTTGAGGAATTCATTTAAATGTCTCTTGTCATCACTGTCATGTTAATTGATGTATGAAACAACCAGAGCCAGTCACGTTGCGGTATCAGTTTGTTGCTTTAATGTGAGCTGATGCTCTTTCGTTCTTGCTAGCGTACTTTGGTGGTGCTTTTCAATGTTAGAAGAGCTGCATTTAAAATTTAAAAAAAGTCTGTAATAGGATATTTTAAATGTTTTCTACATACCTGTAACACTTTGGAAGGGAGTGTTTGGTTGACTTGACTAAGTAATGTTTGTATTTGGGTAGGGCACTGCCTCAGGCATTGTATTATCTTTCAGCTAAATCAGCGATTTACGTGCATTAGGACTCTTCACATATGCACTTAACACGGCGTACGCTGACACTGCAAAGAACGAAAGACTGATGCGGTCTACAGCCCAACTCCTGAAGCTCCAGGCATTAGAGATGTGAAATAAAACATGGCGGGACACGCTGTTTATATCATAACAGCGCACACTCTTATACAAAATAGCAATTTAGCGACTATCATAATATGTATTGATTAAGGAACGATTTGTAATGTGTTTATGGTTACATTTGACACTGTGGACACCTACAGACGTAGCAAATGCGAACAATTATTCCAAAATCAGCCTCACGGTTTTCTCTTTCTCTTCAAATTAATAAGACAAAAAGCACAGCTTGTTCTTTTACAGAGAAAGTGGAAAGCAAACACTCCACTTTTCTGAAGACTCTCCTGTGCTTACTTACTCACCATGACATCAGTAGGGGTGTAACTGTGTGTACATGTCAATGTTTTGTCAGCAACATGCTAACACGCAAGACTCAGTGTTTTAGATCTAACAAACGAACGTGTCTGTATTTTGATTCATCTAAAGCTAATACTCATATATATACAGTATCACTCATTAAAAGTTAGGCTAAGCTGCCTCCGAGTGGCGCAGTGGTAAAGCGCTCGCCCTATCATCCGGGGAGCGCTGGTTCGAACCCCGGGTGATCTGTTTTCCTCTCACAGCTCTCTCAGGGGGAGGGATGAGAGGTACCTGCGCTCCCACATTAATCACGGCTCTACAGCCAATCAGGGGCGTCTGTGAGCTCG
>JAOVVA010000017.1:13432196-13453195 GCA_028565275.1 Leiocassis micropogon | reverse complement strand
TTAATGTGGGAGCCCCCTAGTGACGGGGAGGAATTGGCTACGACTAATATTGGGGAGAAAATTGAAAAAAAAAAAAAGTTAGGCTAAGCTAAGTAAAGCTTACTTACATTTTACTTCCATTTATTTCTGAGCGTGCAACCATGTTGATTTGACGTCGCTCTGTAAACCGGAAAAGAGTTTAGATTTGGGAATAAATCCCCGAGTCGACTTCTGTCATAGTGATGTTTTATATCATTGAAGACATGCGACTCATTTACTCTGTCAGGAAAGAAGGGTTTCTTATGGAAAACTATTATGGTTTCAAATTTGTACAGGTTTAAAAAATCTCATGTCTTTGTTCACCTTTTTAAAAATTTACTGAAAAGTGACTTTCACGTACTGTTACACCTCTACAAAGCACTGACACTTCACACTCCTTCAACAAATTTTAAATAAATGTCTTCTCATGTAAAAGTTAACCACCAATAATTGTACATGGTTCTGTTTTTACATAACATGATTTGCTTAATCTGTTTATTATTAGGTTTAGATTATTATGTGTAGATCATATGCTCATATGTCTCTGTGTAAGAGCTGTTGCTATAGAAACAATGCTGTATAATAGATGTCTGACCAGCTAGAAACACTTTATCATTTCTTTAAAAGGTGTAAATTCGCCGTGGCATCGCTTCGCCAACCTTATACAATGTCAAATAATGTCTTCTCCGGTACAACCCAAAGACTTTCAATGAGGTTAGGATCAGTATATTGTGGTGGACAAAATCGAGCATTCAGTAGCACTGTTGTTTAATGAAGGTGAAGTGCTCAAGTCAAACAGCCGTCATTATCCAAATCCCAACATGAGTCACAAACACAAACTGGTCTGATATCCGGCACAAGAACCGGTGCCGAATATTCAGTAGAGAATTATGTTTATAACCGCGAGTTAAGTTCAGTGCTATGGTTTGAGTTGGGAAGTACCTTCATGGTTTTTTTTTTTGGTTTTTTTTCAGGCGTGTCCCGATTGTTGGGAATTAAAGGGAAGTTCTGACTCAGCCTTCGAGACATAAATGTATATATCGTCTTACACAATCCATTAAGAAGCTATTACAAAGCCAGTGAAGAGGCTTCAGCATAGTCTGAGGCCTAGTCACTCAGCAGCAGTGGGAGGTATCGCTGCTCGTATGACGTGACTCACGAAGCTGTAAGCCATCATAGGAGTAACAGCCAGCAGGGTTGACTCAGCTGACTCCGTGTACACCGTGTTTTTTTGCCCTAGGCTGGAATTCCCCGTTCAAACACGGTATATCTAAAGCACCAAATGAATCTGAATATATTCAGAAAAAAAAGGGGGGGAACATTTTAAGTAGGCGATTATGACAATGAGTCAAAGTGTCTGGAAACTTGCATTAAACATGCCTTCATGATTATCTTGGCTTTATCTGGTGAGCTGGGAATGATAGCTGAGAATAGCAATCTGTTTTTGGTGATCCAGATGTTCTGTGTAGTTTGAGCTGCTCACAGTGCGGCCTCGGATTCCTTTTCTTGGCTGACAGAAGTGGATCCTGATGTTGGAACCTCAAAGCTCGATTTTTTTCGTGTTCTGAGAGGTTTTTCTGCTCACGTACGGTTGTACAGAGTGTTTATTTGAATTATTATAGCCTTCCTGCTCAAAGCAGTCTGCTCATTCTCTCAAATCTGGATGTCTGCCCACACAGGGGGTATTCGGATCTTTCAGGATATAAGCCAGGAGATCAATAGTTCCTAAAGAAAACTTCACTCCAGTCCATCTGGCACCAACTACTATTCCATGCTCAGAGTCACCAAGATCACGTCTTTCCACATCCTGATGTTGATGTGAACATTAACTCAACCTGTACATCATGTGTATTTGCATGATTGTGTACAGTGCGCTGTTACCACATGATTGTCTGATTTGGGTAATTGCATGAATGAGCAGGTGTACACTGTAGCAGTGGATGGCGTCAGTACTTATTATTATACCCCCAGTTATTATAACCCTATTATTATAGTCAAGTCAAGTAGGCTTTTACTGTCACTTCAGTCATATATAGTTTAGTACACAGTGAAGCGAAACAACGTTCCTCCAGGACCAAGGTGCTACATACAACATAAATTAGCAAAAACTAACTAGCTAATTAAGAAACCTAATTAGCTGGCTAGCTGAAACTAGACAGATTGACATGACAACATAAATTAACAAAAAACTAACTTGCTAACATGGAGACCTAATTAGCCAGCTAGCTGGACCAGGACAGATTGACATGACAGATTATTATTTAATGTCTATGGAATATTATTAAGTGACTATGTTTTATCAGAGGAGTTATGATTGCCTTATTATGTACACGATTACCTGATGCATGTGAAAACGGACGAATAATGTATTAATTACAAATTAGACGAATACGCTGTGCTTTACGCTTCATAAAATGATGTCCAGGTTGAAATGTTGACTAATAGCAACATTTCAAGATTTCTAATTAAATGCTAGCTAACTGTTCTGTTGTCAATCCCAAATGGTATAAAATGGAAAGCTAGTGTGCTATGTAGGGTTTATAATCACTTGTTCCACAATGTAAGTAGGGGTTAGGGGTTAGAGAGGGATTTGAAGTTCAGAGGCAATACTGAAAGACTTATTTCACTGAAAGAAAAATTACTAAGGAGGCCAAGTGTTTATTCAGATGACAACGATATCATTAATGATATGTTTTTGTGCTAAAAGTGCTACTGTGACTGGGGTTGTATGTGGGTTTTGGCAAATGCCATCCAGAAGTTGGCCAGATATCGTGACGTCACAAGCAAAAGCATTATAGATTGCCGTGCTTGTTACATATTGTTTAACAGACGCTCTGACAGGATCCCGGGCTATCTTAATGATGTTGCGCAAGTCTACTCAAGTTCATGTTCCTGGAAGCAGAAAGACTTGAAACACACATTTAAAAACAAGCAACACTTAGCACGGCTCAACTGTAACAGCAGCTCTTTTTATCTCGCCTGTTCACGCTTAATCTCTGTCACGTGTTTGCACAGGGCTTTGAATACCTGAGACTGGACGGAACAGGAACAGGAGTTCTTTCATGGCATTGTACTCCAAAGCTGTCTGTCTGCTTGCTGCGTGCTTCCTGTCAGGTTTTTTTTTTTTTTTAACCTCATTAACACGGTTGAGATTTGAATCGAACATTGTTTAATAAAGATTTACGCACAAGTGAAATAAGTGTGGGCAAGTCAACCAAAACCTTACTACAGGGCTGAAAACACAATCTAAGCTCCGGCTCATTATGTATATGGAATGCAGAGGACTAAATATATAAAATTGTTGAAACAAAAACAGCGAGTGGGAAGATTCCACTGAGCTCGTTCAACCCATTGCTGTGTCCTGACAACACCCAGTATGCTTCTGTTAGCTCATGCGACGCAGCCTTGAATGCTCACACACATATCTGCAGATGCTGCTTTTACACTCTGTCGTAAACCCCACCCCACACACACACACACACACACACACACACACACACACCCACCTCACTTGACCCAAACGCATATTCACACGTGCACTCGCCCACCTACTGAGAGACGGGGCTGGAATAACAAGCGTAGCGCTGGAAAAAGGGGGAGTAGGGCAGCATATTTGCGTCACAGAGCAGCGTACAGTAACAAACACGGGTAACCTACACACATGCAGACAGGAATGGAAACGGTTTTGTGTGAAGGATTAACAATTTTGGATAAAGCTCTGCCAGATCGGTGTACTCAGTTTCACTCGAGATATTCTTGTGTGTGTGTGTGTGTGTTAATATCCACACGGTTTAATTATGTTATACAGAGCAGGATATTCAAATAAAGTTTTTTTTTATTATTATTATTTATCAGCAGTGCTTTATCACATATTGCGTAACGTCTACTTACTTAAGACATTCATCTTTCGTTGGCCTTAAGCAGCAGTTTTTCCTTCTGGATCTTTTTTTTTTTTTATCTGTGCACCTATACATCAGTTTTATTGACTTAAAGATCAGCAGTTTATCTAATGAGTCAATACAACAATACATAAAAAGAAAAGAATAGTAAAAGAGAAAGAGAGCACTGTGGTGTAATTAGTAAAAACATTTAGAGCCAGTCCTGACTTCCTGCATCAACCTCATTTCCTGGGTTTTACCCACATGCATTCTGTCTCAAATGCTTGGTAGCGTGGGCTGAATGAATCCCTTATTACAGAAATGCCATGACCTCTCACACACACACACACACACACACACAGACTGGGAGAGATAAATCGTAGCTGCCAGTTAGCACCGTTCAGTGTTTCCTTTTCTCTACAAATCAAGTTATTGCTAATTACACATCTTGTCCTGTGTGCCGTACACACCACGTCGATTGGTAGTTGTTACTCAGGGAATGTCATCAAGATGCAAATGCGAGTGGAGTTCTTTAGACAGTTCAGTGAATTGGACATTAAAAACAAAACTATTCCTGTTTTACATTTTACGCTCTTCTTTTCTCAGTCTCGACATGCATAACGACGTGTAAGAAGATAGCTCCGCCCCCTGTCCCGCCTCGCAATTCCACCTCCAAGCCCTTCATCTCAGTGACGGTGCAGAGCAGCACCGAATCGGCGCAGGACAGTTACCTGGACAACCACGAGCACAAGAGCCAGACCAACGGCAGCTCATCAGACAGCAGCCTGACAAAAGGCTCACGGAGTCACACGACTGGACTTGGACCTCGCGAGCCGCAGGTTCCAGCGGCTGTGGTGCTTTCACCGGAGTCCTCTCGCGAGCTGCAGAATGAGCAGGTGAAGGCAGGCGGAGCAGCAGACGTGCCCGTACCCCGTCGCAAACTTTCCTCTATCGGAATACAGGTGGGTGCAAGTTTCAGGCCGGATTTTTGTCCCCTTTTTCCTTTTAATATAGTCTAAGTGAGCTTTGATTATAAATGAGTGTTGAGAAATCCTTTGCTTTTGATGAAATAAAAGGTGGACAGCATTCAGGAAATTCAGACCCGAGTCGAGACACCGCCACCACCGCCGCCGCCACTGGCCAGATTCCAGTCGATCGGAGTGCAGGTGGAGGACGGCTGGACGTGAGTGCTTCCTATCCTGTTGTTTTCTTCCTTCCAATTTCTGCAATTTTATATTTTATAATATGTTTTAAGCAGAAGCATGTCTGTTTTGTGAGACGGAGATTTCACCAGTATTAGGCCATTATGAATTATAAAAAAAAATATTTGTGCCCTTCAGACAAACCATGCTGTTTAACTTATAAAGATATATAAAGATAGGTTTCCATGCCTATCTATAAAGATAATTATCCACTAGAGACTTTTCTTGCTTCCTGCCAGGTGCAGCTCCGTCTGCTGTAATAGTAGATCTTTAAATTCAGCACTTTTTAGTCTGGAATTCTGAGCTGTGTCTGCTGGTCTGTGCATAGGCTTACACTTATATCAGTTACAGATAAGTCAGAATCAAAGGACGGGCTTTTGGGATCTGTTTACCACATTTTTGGCAAGATTTTAAAGAATTGATGTCCTGCTTCTCGGTTAAATCTATTTACTAATGTTTTTTTTTTCTTCCCCTTCTTCTTCTCACAGACTTAGCCGCTCCAGTAGTATGGCATCTAAGCAGGAAACTGACTCAGACACACAAGATCTCTCTCTCAACTCTGTCACCAGTGTCACATCCAGCAACGCTTCCAGACCCACTGAGAAAAAAGTCATGGTGAACAGCTCCAGCCAGTCCGCGGACTTCAACGCTCAAATCTCTCTCGACAACGGCAGCCACGACGACGACATAGTGACGACCAGCGGCCCTTCCCGCCAGCTCCTGACTAATCGCTCGATGACACGAAGCAGCTCTTCCTCGTTTTCAGAGAGTTTAGACCCCGCCCTCGACCCCTCCTCCCTGCCACCGCCCGACCCCTGGTTGGAGAGTGGCAACGGGACTGGAAACGGAGGCCCCACGCACACATTGTCAGGTGGCATGTCGGCATGCCGGCGGGATGGGCACTGGTTCCTGAAGCTGCTGCAGGCGGAGACCGCACGGATGGAGGGATGGTGCAAACAGATGGATGAGGAGACCAAAGAGCACCAGCTCTCGGAAGAGGGTAAGAGAGGACGAGAACCTGAAATGACAAAAAAAAAGATTACAACTTATTTTTATACGCTGGTAAATAAATTCTTATGTGCTACATTTATTTAACTAAATTTAAACCCTAGTGCCATCTGGTGGTTTCCCACATAGTTCATGTTGCAACTACTGAAAGCCAAAAGTGTCCAGTGTTCCATAGGTCATTTTTCAACTGTTTGTATGACCAACCAAATGGTCCCCGTTTGAGACGCCAGTCAGCCATAACACTAACACCACTACCAGGTTAATATATACAGGATCACGGACACCCAAGGCTCCAAAGGCCAGGTTGTCCGGTCTGATCCCACCAGAAAATCTAATGAAGCACAAATGGGACTCAGCGGGCGAATAGTTTCTAGGTTGTTGATCCAGGCTCCAAATTCCCCAGATTCAAGTTCGATCGAGTATCCATGGAATGTATTGGACAAACTAATTTGATCCATGGAGGTCCGACCCTGGAACTTGCAGCACTTAAAAGATCTGCTGCTAATGTCCTGGTGTCAGACATAACATTATACCTTCAGAGGTCCTGTGGGGTCATGTTGAGGGGTCCGAGGTGTTTTCGTGGCACGAGGAGAACCTACACAAAATTGTAATTGATGTTTTGTGTTTTAATGTTCTGGCTGATTGGTGTAGCTCGAGACTCGTTTGTTTAGATTGGAGTTTTTGTGCCAGTAATGAGAAAGAAAAATAGAAAGAAGGACAAGATATTAGTGCCTAAAAATCTTTGCGCGACCAACATTATTCTCACAATTAACCAAGTTATTACACAAGGACCTAAACTCAGATGTGTCAGAGTTACAGATTTTCTCAGTTTTTAGACTGGACAGACAAGTTTATGTATCTGTGATTTATGACAAGTGGTATAGTGTAGACTGGGAAATTGCTATTGATCAGTATGTCTTTCTCACCGTGTGTATGTGTTTGTGTGTGCAGTGCTTGGCAAGGTGCGCAGTGCAGTGGGAAGTGCTCAGCTCCTCATGTCGCAAAAGTTTCAGCAGTTCAGGGGGTTATGTGAACAAAATTTGGTAAGTCCCTCTCTCTTTGTCATCTTTATTTCATTACTTTATTTCAAGTATGCAATCTACCATATAGAGTAGCATCATATATTAACCATAGTATCTACAGATACAGGTATAGACTATTATTATACACATACTGTAGTTATGAAGCAAAATGTACTTCCTTAAACCAGAGTGCACTGACTCAGTCCGCTGATTAGAGCGGTGGATGAAGTGCAGATGTCTGTAGATATGTTGTTGAAGTGTTAAAGAGCAAATATGTCATGAAGCTGAGAGTGAAGCCAAGGAGACACAAGATCAGACCAGCTCTGTTTACATGCAGCCTAATAATGTGTGAAAACTCCAACTGCAAGTAAACGTACTAATAAAAGCAATGACTGAGTTAGTGATTGAGATTCTACAGGCAGATACTCAATATAATTTTAAAAAGCTGCTGAAAACTTTTGCATTTGTTTTAGTGATGGTGTTTTCTGCTTAATTTATGTTTATTATATTACTTTAGGTCCATTATTACTGTATTACGGGTATTGTCGTCACTTGATTCTTATGTCTGTTGTAGTATTTTCTTTTTACATTGTGTACATGTGATTACAACAATTTGTTACTTATGTTAATTACGTTATTTATGCTATACAGCAATTATGTAACAAGGCCTTTATTCTTCAAAATCTGCTGGGTCCAGCTGAGCACAGAATGTGTATTCAGTACTTGCTCAATCCATGCCTGCTTGATTGCTTCCTGAAGTATATAGTATCTTCTGTATATGTAGAGAAGATGGTTTCTGGACGGCTTCACCATTGTCTAACAGTTTGCTGTTGGGTTTCGGGCTAGAAATTACTCAAGATGGCTGAAGAAGCTGAATAGCGTTGTCACATAGCCAGTTTCTTACTAGTTTTCAGGTGATTAGCACAACTCTTCAGGCAGTTGGCCTAGTATTACTTACTGACTGTGATTGTTTTGTATACAGGGAGAACTACAATACATGGCATATGTTGTGGCATTCGACCACTGCTGTAACACTGATATTAAGTAGAAAAATGTAGAATGCAAATTATTTTAAATTCTTCTTTTTTAATAAGGATATATGGTTAAGATTCAATTATTTGTCACATGTACCTTAAAGCTTTTTATTTTTTTATTTTTTTTATATCCCACATTACATATCCCAGTACCCTGGAGCAGATGGGGTTAAGGGCCCTGCTCATGGGCTCAACAGTGGCACCTTGGCGGTTCTGGGTCTTGAATCCCCGACCTTCCCTTTAGTAACCCAAAGACTTAACCAGTTGAGCCACTATTGCCCCAATGATGGACCTGTGCTAAAACTAAAACTTTCGAAATCTTTTAAAAACACAACCATTTATTGGATGTGCAGACATAACATCAGCTCTTTGGTACAGTACCAGTACTCTTGATAAAACTCTAATTACCTCACTTTGGTGTGGATTACATGTAATACATCTTTAAAAAGAGATGTCTAGCCGGGTACATGGGATGCCTGATGAATAAATTCAGAATGATTTTACAAAAAAACAAAAAAAAAATCCTTGCATATAAGCCTAACCACTGCCTTATAAGACTTGTGTAAGTAAGAAAACAAACTCTTCTGATTTCTTTTCTAGGAACATAATCCAAGGTGAGGTGGTGTAGTGTGGTCCCGTTTAAAGTAGAGTTAAAGTTACCATCCTGAAGTTAATTATTTTCCAGTGTTTAAGTGTTTGGATCTGATTATTATTCTTTGTCAGTGATTGCAATTTTCTTTGTTAATATGACATATTGTAGACATGTACTGTTTTAAATGACTGTAAAACAAGTTAGCTGGAGTCGTCATGGTCGTATTAGTTTTTTTTCCCTCTCTCGTAATATTAATAACATGAAGCATGCAACGTGTCCTGTTGCAGAGTAGCACGAAGCCGTCTGTCCTGAGGATTCATGTCTAAAAACATAAAGCTACTGCCTCACCTCTGACTTTTTCAAATGACTAACGCGAAGCTAAACAAACATCTGTGTGATTTGCCTAGCAGCCAGGTTTATTGGCCAAGTATGTTGGCATACGCAAGGAATTTGATTCCAGCTGTTGGTGATCCTCAGACTTTCATAACGACACTTTACATTTTGTTTATAGACAGACACTATTCACAGTACAACATTCAAGAACTATACAGATTAAATAAATACCGCAATATACAGAGTATGTAAAATCAGCAATGTATGTAAAGTGAGTGTTCATGGTAGTGCAAATAACAGTAGTTTGCATCACATAAGATAAAGTAATTTGTGACCGTTATGGCTTTGCGAAGGCTCTGATCTTGAGCAAATTTCAAATATCTCATTCATACAACTGAGCAGTTAAAGGATTAAGAGCCTTGTGGCAGCTTGGCAGCGCCATGATTTCAATTCACAACCTTCTGACTAGGAGTCTTAAGTTTTAACAACAAAGCGTCCACTGTACTACTCTCAGAGCTGTGCTGTTCTGGAAATTAAACTCCTGACCATGCCAGTGAGAGGACTGGGACTTGTAAATTACCCGTAATGAACTGGTGTCTCATTTTTGCCTTGTGCCCAGGGTTACACTGCCCTCTTGTGTACAAAGGAATGAAGACAATTTCACAACTTTTTGTTTAACGTCCTCAATGGGGAAGTCATTTCCAGTAACCCTGGAACAAATGTGACTAGGGAACAAGTCCTTCTTCATCTGTCACACCCATTCTTGCATTCATTGAGAACCAGGAGGAATTTGGAGTAGCCATCCCATCTTCATGTGTGCTTTCTTTCTGTCTGGCTTTCTCCTGTAGAATGTGAATGCTAACCCGAGGCCCACAGCACAGGACTTGGCAGGATTCTGGGACCTTCTGCAGCTCTCGATAGAGGACATTAGCCTCAAGTTTGATGAGCTCTACCACCTCAAATCCAGCGACTGGAAACTGGACCGAGAATCCCCAGACAAACAGGTGAGTTTTTGTAAGGAATCGTATTTTATCAGCCAAAACAACCAAAACAGCCAAAACTATTTTATCAGCCAATCCATGGGCTAAAAATAAACAATGTACTGCATTTACTGTAGTTTCTCATAAAAGGGCTATTATTTATTGTTTTTCTGAGTTTCTAGTCATGTGTAAACACATGTAGTAGAAAAAAACATATTAACAACATACATGACCTGAATAGCCTGATTATTTGAGCTACAATCGAATCTCAAATGAAACAACAATTTGAAACCGATTTAAGATATTATGGCATTCTGTTTATGTGCATGCTTAAATAATTTGATAACGAATTCAGCTAATGATCAGCTCCTTAGTGTGCAATGAGTGTAAACACAATTATTGTGAACGTTTCATCTTCAGAAAAATCAAAAGCAGGCTCCAGCTGTGCCAAAGAAGCCTGGCAAGAGCAAGGCAGTGCTGAACCGCGAGAAAAGCAATGACACAGCAGATAAACAGAGGCAGGAAGCTCGCAAGAGACTGATGGCGGCCAAGAGAGCACAGTCGGTCAAACAGAACTCAGCCACTGAGAGCTCAGACAACATCGAGATCTACGTCCCCGAAGCTCAGACACGCCTCTAAGATAGGTGAAATGAGGAACCACAGGCCCACAGCTCATACATGTGGGGAGGGGAAAGAGAAGCCAAGAGTCAGAAGACATTAGAGCACTCCATGGATCTGCTCTGGAATGAAAAGCGAAATGCTCCGTATGATGGTGGCAGCCTAAAGTCAAGAAAGGGGAAGGTGGGAATTGTGGACACCCCACATGAAGAGCTTCTCTCTTCAGAGACTGCCAAGGAAAACCTCACAAAGACTTATTATTATTATTATTATTATTATTATTAGTGATAATTATATCACCTAAAGTCTATATCAGACTGTTTTAAATGTTCTAATATCTTGGATAAGAGATTTAATCTATGTGGACTAAGGTAGCCACCCTTGTTTTTTTAATTATTATTTGTGTTGTTTTTTGCCTTTCACCATCCTGCCATCGAGTAGAAAATCCTCCTCTGAAGTCTCCATACCCACATTTGCTTGGAGGATGCCTTTCTTTTGTATGCCCTTTTTGAAACATTTGTCTTCCTTTTTACTAATTTGGTCTATTGATTTCAGCCTCTAGTACAAGCTATAGAAAGTATTTCTTCATGATAAACAGTAACAGATAAACAAAAAGGCTGTTAGAATGGAAAAGAATGCCGTTGAACCGTAGGACACACTCTTTAGTTCATCCAGCTGTTTATTTTCCTAATCGCTTGACTTTTCCTTCATGTTAAGCTTTCATACCATTCATCAGGTTCTTGCCTAATGTTAATGCACACACATTTTGAAGGAGGAATGGGCACGATCCTGTTCTTAAATGGGGCAATAGCTTAAAGGAAAATCACAATCATGAAAAATCAAACTAGATCTAGGAAGGATTGATGGGTTTTGAAGAAATGATTGGGAGTTTGAATATCTTTAAAAACCAAGTATATATTTGACTGAACTACACCAGATAAAACACCATTTACTGTCTATTTATTTTTTTTACTTGCGTTTCAGCATTTTGCTAATGAAGGTAAAGAGGAAAGACACATTATGTTATGTCCTATTAAATCTACACGCTCTTTGCCACCGTTCAGAAACGTAGGGCTCTCATAGCTCACAGGTACAGCCTGATCACACATCATAACCACTGCCAGTTTAAGTATCCTGAAAAAGTTAGTTTCGTTTATGACTATCTGAAATATCTGATCATGAATGGAAAGCAATTAATGAGTTCACTCTAAAATGTCGACTGTTTAAATAATCGTTTTTTCTTTAGACGTATTTAGTCATTTTAAAGCTGTTTAACACAATACATTTCAGTGTTCAAACAATCCTAAGGTAGACTATGGAGTGACAGCACCTCTCTGTGGTTACTTGGCTCTTACTTCCTGTGAGTTTTCCTGACAAACTGAAGGCATTTTATTCTACGTTTATATTCAACCATTTTTTTTTTTTTACTTTGTGTACCTTGTTATTTATCCTCCATGAAGTTAGCTGTCTGTTTAAAGAAGAATCATTAAATTCTTTAATTTTATATGCATTTTTAGGTGTCATTTGAAACTTTTTTTTTTTTTTTTTTTACTGGGTTATCTTATGAGGACAGGATTTTAAAGAGGTGCTCTGATTGTGAACTACATTTGCACCTGACTGGCGTTATAACAAAACTCAAACTGCATTATCTGTATTTTTATTTGTATTTTTTTTAGTATTGACAATTTATCCATGCTGCTTTACAGACAGGTAATCATGTCTCTTTAGTTATTAGTCAAGCACTGTCAGGCTTAAAGCATGCTGACATTCCTAAGGGGTAACAAGAGTTCATTTGGGTCATGGGCAACAGGAAGCTGATAACACTTTTGTAACAAAATGGCTCCAGGCTTCACAACTCATGCTTAATGCTTTTTATTTTTTCATGAATTTTAAAGACTTGAATGAAAATGTAATATCCGCACATGCTCAAGACAGATATGAATCCTGATTAACAAGGAATTCTTTTATCTCCCTCCCTCCATTAAAAAAGTGACATATGTGCATTTGAACAAGGGAAGACCCATCCATTGGCCCACCTGCTTTCTTTAAACAGACCCACACACAAACACTCTGTGCGATGAAATGGTTGAGTGATTGGCTCCCTTTGTCTGCAGTGCTGTGTGTTAGCCAGGCCAGTGATGGCTCCCTTTGCTGTTTGCAGTAATGGTGTGAATGGGATCTCCTCTCTTTCCACTCCTTCTCCCCATTTGGCCCGGGGGTGAGTCGTTAACGCCTGCGGCTTTGTGTGCTGATGGCCTACGGCTTATCCCTCCGCAGGGCTTAAAGGCATGTCTGACAAATCCATGCAGAACTACTTCAGCAGCCCCATTTCTAAATCAGGTGAAGTGGGGTTTCAAGTCAGTCAATGAAGTATGCTTATTCAGGGTGTGAGATTCACTAAATAGAGTTGTGCTCTCTGCAGGTTAGAACAAATCACGTTGGAAATGAATCATCTGTAGTGCACATTGCTTCTCTGGTGTCTCATTATTTATTACACGATAGCAACAGCAGCTGGTTAGATTGTAATTTTCCAAAACGAATTCTAGAGGAAAGGCCTAAAATTGTTAGAACACTACAGGGCATTAAGTGCAAACATGAGTCACTGCCAGCGTATAGGATCTTCAGCTGTGTCTGAGACTGTAACCTGAATTATGATCATTTTTACACAGTTTGGGTAAAACTACGTACAAAATGGATAAGTAAAATGTAGATATTGGAAAATTTTAAGAGTTTATTCTTGATCCAGGAAATGATGAAGCAAATTGAATCACATTTTCAAGGCTCTGTGTCTGTTACGCTAAAGCTGGGAAACGAAAGACCAATGTAAACATTAGTCGAGTGTTTTTTATTGTTTTTTCAACCATAGACAGCTGGTACAGTACACGGTGAAATGAAACAAGACTTCTAGATGAACAGTTTCTTCTAAAAACCACTGAAGCGCTTGGATTTTCCTGTTAATGCTGGATCTTACAGATCCACATTCCTCTCACTGTCAATCAGTTTGTACAACATCTTTGTGCTTATTGAATTTCTTTTAGGACTCTGTTCATTTAATGTATTTATGTTTTTAGCTTTGCAAAAAAAAATTCTGAAAATTCTTTCTTACATGAAGTAGAAATGTTTTTAGATCTTCCATCTGTTCCTTGTTTTTAATCCACTCTGGTCTAATTGTATTTTACTTTGCGAGTCTGTTTTCTTGATCATACTGTATACAGTATGCGGGCTTCCCTTAGGACCACGGTGGACCGATTACACTCTGTGTCTGCTTTGACGCTGAGTGGGTTCAGGAGCTGGGAATCCGTTTCATCTGTTGGACAGCAGAAAAAGCCCCATGTGTGGAACAGTGCGGACAGTATTTTGTAGACAACTTTGAATTGAGAGACACTCTGAAGGGACATTTGGTTTCTGCCCTGCTCGCGCTGCTTAGGTTCTAAAGTTTTTAATATACCTCTTATGTAACTGACATGCAGCACAATTTTGGTAGGTTACAGCCAAACTGGGTTAAGGGAAGCCCAAATGGTGACCCTGTACTGACCCTGCACCCTGCACTCAGCCGTAAGTGTACACTTCTACCTGGTTTTCATCTACCTGACCTGCAAAAAAAGAGCTAGGCTTGCTCTCAAAACTTTGTTTCTCTGGCTATGGTTCACTTTTAAATCCGATTGGTTATAATCCAGGGGCTATATGAGGGAAAAGAACTTCACACTTAATGCAAGCATCTGTAGCAAAAAAAAAAAAAGACATAATTGTTATAATAATTGATATTTTATGAGACAAGCACATATTTTACTGACTAGGATTTGTTAGATATATCTAATGCTATATAAATTTTAGGCTGTGTATGTCAGGGTCTTTTGTTTTAGTAAGAAATACAATAAAATTGACTTAAGTTAACCAAAGGGTGTTTATTGGCTTCTTGTTTTTGTTCTGTATTTAATTTTAAAGATCTGTCAATCCAAATGTGAGCATAGAGTGTGTACAGTTAGATTCTTTTGCAAATTGTAATTGAGAAAAGAAATTGTTCAACATGAACAGTGTACTTGCAGTACTGGTTAATGAGGAAATTAACATCTCTATTAATTCTCCTTCAGACTGTGACAATTGTCATTTAAATCTTTCTGGATTGGCTTATTTTATCATATTTCTGGAGTGTTTTACTGACATTCTAGCCATATACAAGTACGAAAGTAAAAGAAAATATTGTTCTGCAAGGCTTAGGTGTGATACAGTATATTAAAAAACAAACATGCAAGGTAATCACCACACAACCTGTAGGGCAAATGCAACATTATACAATACAATATGTTCAACACCCCGTAATAAATTTTAGCGAGGTAAAGGTACCATGGTAATCTGATGGTACCTGTAGTAGGAAAGATATACGTACCATGGTATTTTTGACAGAACAATGGTTCTTCTTTGCTGATATGGTGCATAGTAGTACCATGTACCCCACTAAAGTACATGGTTCTACCATAGTACCATGGTATATGTACTGTAGTATGGTTCATGGCACTACTATGTACCATAATGTGGTACTATGGAGCATGTACCAGGACGCTGTTGAAATTGTTTTACATATGTTTATGTGCCATATTGGTAATATATTTATAACCACTGCAGTGACATTTTACCTTTTATGGTACCCTCCAAAGGTTAATACACAATATTTTGGTGAATACCATGGTACTTATTGGGTTCTACATTGACGAATCAAAGTTCAGCAAGAAAATAATATTGTACTGCCTGTAATATATCATAGCAGTAGTAAGCAATAACATATACAATATGGTACAGTATGTAGAAACAAAGTACTGTGTTACCCACTATAGTAATATCAGGGTTCCTACCATAGTATTCACCTATGTATGGTGGAAGGTAGCATATTACTACCATGGTACAGACTGAATGGAACTGGAATCATGGTAATGTCTGAGGTATCATGGTAATACTAAGGTATATTATGGGATGTCTGTGGTATCATGGTAATACTATTGTATATTATGGGATATACTATTTAACTATTTTTACTGGGATAACAGTTATAAAAACTACAGGCACAGTAACTACACAGTCACTTTAGTTTTGCAAAGAGCCTTGAGAGGTGGATACTATTCTGCAGGACCTACAGTTGGGGGTGGGTTACAGCTCGTTACTGGTAAACTGCCACTCCATTCTGGTCACCGTGCATACAGCGCATTCCTGCATTTGAAAGAAAAAACAGACACAGCAGACTGAGGTTCAACCTGCGGCCAACTAGTGGTCTGTCGTGGTACTGCAGGAGTTATCCATTATTATGGGACAGATTATTGTGAGAGACTTTTAAAATGTATGCCATCGTAGTAGACACACAAATTAATTTCCCTTTATTTCTTTCTTTTCCATCTGAAACATAATAAAGCTTTTTTTTTATCATCTTAACCTAATTCTAACTTTGTATTGCCATTAAAGAAGCCATTGTGTTACCCAGTAAATACTATAGTATTCACCAAAAGATTGTGTTACGTGCTAAAGTAATACCAGGGTACCTACCATAGATCGATAGATAAGTAGGTAGATAGATGGATGGATAGTTACTTAGAACATAAGTAAGTAAAGACTTTTTTTAAACTAGAGTATACCCCAAAAAGGCTCCATACATCACTCTTTATCACGAGTTCATGTGTGTGTGAGACTCAGTGTGTGTTTACAAAGAAATGGCCACAATGCAGAGGATGTTTGGTAAATAAACTAACTATAGACCGGATAAAGGCCTAACTATGCCACATAACTAAATTTTAAAAACGTATTTTGATCAACACACGTCAAGAGAAAATAAATATAATTTGACCAACTAATTAAGAAGTTTTATTTTCGGTTTGCGTTTAGGCTTGTAAAAGAGCACGAAAGCTAGGGCACAAGATCCATGTTCATCCACAGATCAAATATTAAATGTTAAAACGTATGCTTAGATGAACGCATGCATGAAGCATGAAAGGTTCATTCTGTTCCAAAACGTGTAGAGATTGTGTGCGTCGGCTGGACTGACTGATCATTAGTCAGTGATGATGTGGAGGTGTATAGCGCCTGGATCCGCGGCCTCTGATTGGCTGGTGAGCGAGATGGGGCGGGGCGAAGCGCTCTGTCACTGACACAACGCTGGCGGAAAACGGCATTGCAGGTAAATCGGGACGCGTTTGTCAACACCATTTTTTTCCTGCTTTCATTAACATGTGCGAGAAATGAAGCGGACTCGATAAGAGAGAGAGAGAGAAAGATAGATAGACACTATCGTTGCTCTCGGTCGAGTTTTCGGTGGGAAAGAAACGAAAAATCGCGTCGCGTTGTCCAGCAGAAGCTCGCGTCGCGTCCGCGCTTTGTGGGGCAGCACGCGCTTTTCTTCTCCGAGCAACTTCGAAAGCTGAGGATTTGTTTAAAATCCTGAGAGCCTGTCTAACAAAGGATGAAATCTGTCAAAAGAGGTAAAGTGAATGTTTTTTTTCTCCACGCGATTTCGCTGTTTTCGTTTAACCCTACGTCATAGTATGTGATGATTGAACTTGGAGTCGGTGTAGATTTTAAAAGGAATGCGGGTTCTTTTTGTTTGTTAAGACTTAACGCGGTGTTTGTGTTTGAACGGCTAGCTGGCTAAAGCTAACTGCCTAGCTCAGTGCTGAGCATGGTGTCCATCTGCTGCTGTCCTGAAGAACAGTTAGACGTGTTTAAAGTCAGGATTTTAACGATTTTGAGCTTCATTATGTCAAAAACAAATACACACAAAAGAAATAAGAGTAGTTTTGTCTTTTGAGAATAATTTGACATGCGGGGATGCACGTTTCTTTGAAATAAAAAGAAAAGGGGAAAAAAATGTTCCACATTGTCGTGAACTCGGGCAGTTAGCGAGTTAGCACGTTTGAGTCAGTGGGGAATTCCAGTGTCAGGGTTTTGGATATTAGACGCCTGTGTAGAACTGCCAGCATTTGTTGCATGCCTGGAAAAGTTTGGCGTCGCCGCGTGTTTCATAGAGTCTGATCGCGAGGGATATTGGATTTATCGGTTTGGACGTGTTGTTGTGGAGGACTCGTTTCATTGTATTCGCTTTGTGTGTGTGTGTGTGTGTTTGACAGATCGCAGCCATAAAACCACCGCGTTACAGGTTTTAGACTCCTTTCAGCAGAAAGTAAGGCAGTGTTTGCGTCACCAGGGGCAGTTTGAACGAGTATTTGTCGCCACAGGCGGGCAGTTTCAGTTTATTTCCCGTCCACTGCTGGTTGTTGTTGGATAATAAAGTGACCCTGACGCCTGTCTCTAACGGTTTTACCTCTGTAGATAGCTCTAGCAGGCTGTCCATGGAGGGGGTGGGTGGGCAGCTTTGGAAGAGGGGTAAAGGAGCACTAAAACCCGTCCTTGCTCGAGATGGATACCACACGCACACACACAGACACGCACGCACGCACGCACACACTAAAGCCCCTCAGTACTTGAGATGGATAGAGCGCGAGCGTGCGCGCGCGCACACACTCTCCTTTGTTGGAGAGGAACGCAGGAACTGCCACATTTCTGTGTCTGCTCCTGCGGGCTTCGGGTTTCACTCAGAGACTCAGACCAGCACATTTCTGCGCCATTGTTCTCCCAGGAAAAATCTTCCTTTTCACTGCTGATATTCAACGTTTTTTCCCCAAACCTCAAACTACACGGGCAAGTCAGTGCCTAGTTCACCTCCATTTTTGTTTTTTTTTTGTTTTGTTTTGTTTTTTTGACTCTGTAGTGCTAGCTAAAACATGCCCAGCAGTATTTGATTTGAAGTTTAGGTCCACTCCGTGGAGTCTTCGTGCGAGACTAGACGTGGAGCAGGACGGTTTATAGCCAACATGTCAACAAGTAACTCAAGTTTAGAGTTTGATTTCCTTCTTTACTCCTGATAGTGTTGACACAAGCAGGTCTGAGATGCCAAAGTAATTTTTTTTAAAACCCTGAACGACTTTCTTTAAACATTTACTACCTCTGATTGGTGTGTGTGTGTGGGGGGGTGGTAATAATTATGCATTTATATTTTTTTTATGCAATAGCTGTATGCATTTAATATTTTTTAAATAAAACAACCTGGTGTTTTTGACAGTAACGATAAACACCACAGCCTGATGAAAGCATGCTGCCTTAAAGTTAAAAAAAAATTGATGTAATTAAAATGCAGCACAGTAATTATTTAATCGCAATTATGTTTTCATAATCGTCTGAAGCTTTAATTGTAATTGAAATTCGATATATTGCACAGCACTATCTCTGACAACAAAAGCCCCAGAGATGTTAAAACCCTACCACTCTTGTATAGAAGCATTCTTCTTGCGTTTTTATTTAAAAAGGAAAAAAAAAAAACAGCTTTCTGGATTGCTTTGGTGTTTGAGAAAGTGTGGAAATATTCAGCTTGTTTGTATCACGTCCGTGTGGTGAATGGAGCAGAGAGGAAACGGAGGGGGATGAAAGGCAGGAAATTAAAGAGTGGATAGATTCACTCCTACAGCTCATCTGAAGAGAACTTGCCTTGACTTAGCTAATCATTATCTCAGCCCTCAGGATGCCTGCTCCAAGCTCTTGTGAGAACCTTTATCTTGTACAATTCCGTACAAATACCAAACCTTGGCCTAGTTTTTAGTTTTAGTTTTTTTTGTTTGTTTTTATTATTGTTCTTGTCTGTTTTTTTATAACCTGAATTATTTAAGAAGTGTAATCACACTAACAAAATCTTGCAATCTGTAAAGAAGCTCCTGTCTATAGAATTGGACCTGCTCCTGTTTCTCATCTAAAATTTCCCTTGGAATATGATTAAAGAAAGTGGTGTGGAAAAAGTTGCAGACTGTCATGAAACTATGTTTACAAAATACAAAGTGTTATTTAACCAAGGACAGACTGGAGACATGCTTTTGGAGTAGGGTTACATGAATCCTGATTAAGTAGGAATCATGGTTTTTGGCTTTAATTAGAGAATATGGTTTTTACCTGTTTTGCAAAGAATACCTTGAAGGCTATGTTTGTTACAATGGGGAGACTGTGGTAGCTACATTTTCTTAGCAGATGTTTGTGAATGACCGCTCATCTGCATACTGAATTGCTGAATTGCACATTTGTATGACAATAGCCCTGAACAAAATAACTGCTGTTTAGTGCAATACTTTTATTATTATTATTATTATTATTATTATTATACTAGTGTGCCAGGAGCAGACTGTGCTCTCCTAAAGTTCAAAGGGAAATAAGCAGTATTATTTTTGTCTGCTGATAGATTTTATAGCACGCTTGAGTGAAAAACCAGTCTTGTTAAACACCTCAATTTTAAATTTCGGATGAGATGGCATGTGCAGCTGTGACTCACCACATTTATTTTACACTTCACCCACAGCTTAGTTTTCGGGCATAGTTTCTCCCCGATGCGTGGTGTTCATGTCTGTGCATGAGGTCGTCTGGAAAAACGTATATCGGCACTGGTTACGAAGTTTAAGGCAAACTTTTGGTGCTCTGTTTTATGGCTGCTCGAGTCCAAATGCTGCAGAATTGCCCCTTTTCCTGGAGTTGCTATTTTAGCAGGTCTATTTTCGACTACTCTATGTTTTGGGGTATACATAGTTAAACAGTACATGCCACAATGTACTTGAAGTCCGGGATTTCATTTGCTAGTAAAGTGTGTGTTTTAGGTCTTCATCTTACCATGTTCTTCCTTGAAAAGAATCACCACCAACCATCCATCTATTGAAATGTAAATCAGATCTGCTCCAAGGGAGGTCAGGCCTTTGTATGTAGATGTGAATCTGATTCACTGTTTTGTCTCGTTTTAACATGATTCTTATGTAAAGTGTATGTTGTATATGTGCTAGTTAAAAAAAAAAAACTTAAATCCCTTTTCCCCCCTTTCCAAGTCTGTCTTTTTTTTTTTTTTTTTTTTTTGACTAGTAATCCTAACCGTTGCCTTGGTTTTTGCAGTGTTGGAAGAGGAGCACAGTGGAGAGACAGAGTTTTCTGCCATGTCAGACAGTGATCCCTGTGAGGATGATTCTTACCCGCTCAATCTTTCCACCGGTGCCCGTGGAGGTTCCGCTAAGCGCCGCCGCCGGGGGAACCTGCCTAAAGAGTCAGTTCAGATTCTGAGGAGCTGGCTGTATGAGCATCGTTTTAATGCCTATCCCTCTGAGCAGGAGAAGCTGAGTTTATCAGGACAGACCAATCTCTCCATCTCTCAGGTAAGCTTCATCATGTGCTGCTCGAGGAAATTGTTACTTTGTTTTTTTTTTTTTAACCTTGGTACATTTTATTTTTTCAGTATTCTCAGTGTCTTTATAATAA
>JAOVVA010000017.1:13415833-13431609 GCA_028565275.1 Leiocassis micropogon | reverse complement strand
CAGAACTTTGTACAGTACAAAATTATTACTGAGTTGATGTTAAAATTTCGACGTTTATTTACAGAAAACCTAAAATAAACTGATAAATATGTACATGGCAAATATTACACACCTGGATGTATTTGCAGGAACAGTACTTTCAAACGACACGGTGTGTGTGATCTCAGCCATGTTCTGTCCTTGGATGTGAGTCAGGAGTGGTGGTGTTGTCAGTGTGCAGGAATGCAGGCGCTGAGGCCTTTGTATTGTGGCTTTGCATTTTCCCTCCCTACTCCATTACAGCCAGCTGTTTGAAAACTTGCAGTTTGCAGCCTGGGCACTAGAGGGCCCAAATCTCTGTGTGTTTATTTGCAGCAGAGTGCTCTCTTCATAGTTGGTTGTGATGAGCTGGTTTATTTTAATTATAATAAAGACAAAAAAGTTGCACAATGAAATGTGGGCTGCATATTAAAGTAGTCATTCTTATTCCAGTGAGATTTATACAAAGGGTATATGTTTTGGTAGCTTCTCTAACTCATCCTAGTTTAATATGAAAATTTCTGCTCGAGGTAGGGCATTATTATTTTTTAAATGATGAATGTTTTGTAATATTTATAATGTTTTTTGGTTTTTAATGTTTTCTGTGGTGCCCAGAGGGAACGAACCAGAAAACTAAAACTTGTCTGTAAAAATGTGGATATTTGGAAATTTGGGATAAAGTAAATGATCAGTTTGTCCTGCCAGTTCAGAACTCGGCCTGACTTTATTAAACAGTGTTTTTTTTTTTTTGGTTTTTTTTTTTTTTTTTTTTAAATAAGGCGTTCAACATGCAGATGTTCTTGGTGTGTAGTATTGGAAAAAAATCTGACGATCAGACTGTGTATTGATTGTGTTCATTTTCAGACAAAATTGACTGTCTTTATCACCTATTTCAGATCTGTAACTGGTTCATCAATGCCCGGCGACGGCTGCTCCCTGACCTGCTCAGGAAGGATGGAAAGGACCCGACTCAGTTCACAATCTCCCGCCGAGCCAGCAAATCAGACAGTCGGTCAGTTGGCTCTGCCTCCCCAGACCACTCCACCCCTCCACCGGTCCCCACATCCCGCCCCTCTGTTATCCGCCCTGCCCCCACATTGGACCTGAGCATGCTGGGGAATACTGCGACTGCCATCTTGACTGGGGCTGGCTGCTTAGTGGGATCAGGTCTCACAGGCCGAGACGGTGCTGTCCAGACCCTCGTGCAGGTAGAGAGTCGTGGCGTGATCAAGAAAGAAGGTGTGACTGGACCTCCTCATCTAACTACTATTCCAGGCTCTTCTTCCAGCAGCCCAGGTCTGGGAACAATGAGTCCTACTGTGGTGCTGTTCAACACGCCACCCCCTACACCCCCCGAGCTTTGTCCACATGACTTCAGCGACCTCAAGCTGCTCGTAGACGCGGCCCTACAGAGAGCAGCAGAGCAGGAAAACCAGAGACAGAAGGAGCAGCCTTCAGCCAGAGTGCCCTGTTCTGTTCCTGCATCTGTTTCCGCAACAGAAGCTTTAAGTAGGAACACCGAGCAGGAAAAGAGTCGTGAAAGCCTGAGCTCCAGCAGCAAAGCTGACTCCGCTCCAAGCCCGCAGGAGCAGAAGGCCGTTCTCCCTGTCTCTGTGCCGGTGTTGAACGCCTCTGCTTCTGCCCTTCCTGCGAGTGAGGTGGGTGTTAGCCTGCCAGTGGTCCCACATAGAGTTGCTGGAGCAGTTAATTTTCAACCAAATGGTGTGTGGAGTGTGGTCAGACCAGCTAGCCCACCCCCAACCAGTGTCAAACACACCTGGAGCTCACAGCACACACTCCACGCTGTCAGAGAAGCAGTCAACTGAGAAATTAAAAATGACAGGTGTATGCATTTATGAAGGACACACAAAAAAAGCAACAATTGACTGAGAAAAAGACATTCCACACAACCAAGATGTGAATGCAACACTCCTTTGCTCCGGGTCCTTGTTTGGCTCGGGTTGTCTGACAGTCTTATTTACTTGGCAGAAAACATGAGTCATGTGGCTGCAATGTCACTGTTGTCTTGACTACCTGCAGTTGTCATGGACGTGTTCTGACGGTTGCTGGACGACAAGCTGGAAACGGAACATTTCACCGGATGGTTCAGATAACCCGGTTGTAGGTCATACACTAAGTTTACCTTTTATTAACACAAAGGTGGTGTTTTTAAAGCAGCAAGCATAAAACTTTTTAACTGATTTTCCCCCCCCCCTATTGTTTTCACTACATAAGATTTTTTTTTGCGGGTCCTCTTTACCATTTCAACATCAATTGAGAACATACGATAAGCCTCTGCTTAAAAAGGAAGTGTGAGTTTAAAATCCCGAACAGGGCATTTTCAGATTTGACACGTACTGTGAACTTTCCACACGCATGCTGGCAAAGTTTTGATGTTTCTCAGTGTTATGTATCTAACTGATAGGCAAGACATTTAATGGTTTATTTGATTTTAGGATTGCCCTTAGAAGTTACACATGTGGCCTTACTTAGTTTTTGCCTTCAATATTGGATTACGGTAGGGATCGGCAATTATGGCAAAAACATCATATCACAATACCTAATGTTTGCACGATACATGATGTGGTTTAGCCGAAGTTGAATTTGAAACACAGTACACTAGTGAAGCAGCACACCCACGTTACTCTCAGAAAAGTGTATTGTAATATGATGTAACACAAAAGCTACCAGGTTTCGATATTCATTCTGCCTGTATGCTCCAGTGTCCTGGCTTAGGGATAGATAAGTAGACTGTAATGTAGCATGGCTGTCTAATTTTCTATATGACTCCTGAACGCTCGTTGTGAGCCAGCATGCTTTTGTTGAATGAATCGCTGGTGGGTTTGATGTCATTGTGCAGACAGGGACTTGATCCTGTTGAGTCTAGGAGCTACACTTTAGTTCGAAAAAACCCTTGGCATGCTGCAGCCTTGTTTGTTTGATACCTCATTTCAGTGGTCTGAAACCGCTGCAAATGGGACAACGACTTCCAAATATCATGTTTCTTTTCTGTGTTTGTGTGGTCACTCATACATTCTGCACTTTATTTCCAAGTCTCTTTGTTGCTCGTACTTCAAAACCTTATCAGAATTCTTTACGGTTCAAATGATTATTCCCCCGCCTTCTTGAGAAGAGTCTCAGAGTGAGTAAGGTCTAAGGATGAGGGAGAGGAGACAGGCGGTCAGGAAAATTGATTGCACTGCAGAGAGCATAGCTCAGCCTGATCGCTCCTCTGCAGTGACACAGCGCGAGGCAGCAGCAGAGCAGTCGTCAATTTCGCGAGAGACGCTCCTTCCCATCCCAGACAAGCTTTAACTCTTTGTTGAAATAAATGTGGAGCATTTATGGCGCTTTTCCGGGCGCCAAGTGTCAAGCATTTCCATATAAGATGTCATGAACTTATTTGACGTGTGTGGGTGTGTCGGAGACAGCCAGATGGTGTGTGTGAGAGAGAGAGAGAGAGAGAGAGTAGGATTAAGGTATAGGTTACATGAATCAATGTGGTGAAGGTGGAAAGCAGACACGATCAGTTTTAAGATTCAGCCGTCATGTTGTCGTGTCCTTATCAGGTCAGACTACTGGCTCGTTATCAGAATAAAATTTAATTTCATGATGTATACGTTGATTCTGCAGCTCACCTTCACAGTGCTGGTATTAACAAAGTGCACCGCTGAGTTCGCTACAGTAAGGATGTCAAGTACAATAGACTTGTTGTCTTGGGATCGATTTTAGAGCAGGACCCCGCGTTCCTGAGAATGTGAAAGATCGCTGTATTAGGGTGCTGGCATTTCTTTTTCGTTTAGGCTTTGGAGTATTAAAAGAGTTGTTTTTTTTGTTTTGTTTTTTTTTAATTCATGATTTAGTTCCTCATGTTTATTGTTGATTTTATTGTAGTCATTGTCACATCGTTATATGTTAGGGCCCATGCTTCTTTCTCCATGCCCAAGTTCCATGACTCGGTTCTCACTCTTTTTTTTTTTTTTTTTTTTTCTTTCTCTCTCTTCCTCCAAAAAACAGTAGCTTTTTGCCTGAACGAGTTGTTGTCACTGTATTCAATGCACATCATCCTAGTTTACCTCTGGTGGTGCCATTTTTATTTTCCCCTCTCATTGTTTTATATCCGCTAACTTATGTATTTGTAAAATGCTGAAATGTTGCAACCATCTAACGTAATGAGCTAACATGTTTTGCCTGGTTGTTTTATGGTCACGGTTCTGTTAAAGGAAGGTGCTCTCAAATTACTGTTCTAGAGGTTCGCCCTTCTGTCCTGAAATATTGTAACAAATTCTGTGTATTATTATTTCTTCCTCTTTTGTTGTTGTTTTGGTTTCGCTGTCTTTTTTTTTTTTTTTTTTTTTTTGGGTCAGCATTGCGTTCAGTCTCAGGTTAAGTCAGTCATTCCTCTTTTAGCATAGTTAGCCACTGGTTAGAAAACTGAGAGTATTAGAGATCAGTAATGTGCTTTAGACCAGTGTTTGACATGTTTCTATAACCAGCTTAGGTTTTTTGCAAATAAGAAAAAGCATAATAATACAAAAACTAGGTGTTAAAACCGGTGGACCACTACATAAATAAAAAAAAATAAAAAAAACCACTGTGAGCTTTCCGTTAGTTACTGGGTTCCTGGAACAGCAATGGGTACTGGATATAAACATATATTTTTCAGAGATGCTCTATTTTTTCACTTCTGTAGAATGACTGATGTTGATATTCTAGATACTGTGTCTATTTAGTTGAGAAAGGGGTCTTGTAGATATAAAGCGCATGTCTATGGGGTCTGGTTTTTATGTATATTATATGTGTAGCGCTCTCTCACTCTCTCTGTCTCTCTATATATGACCAAATACTTTAAGACGGATATTAATAGTATTTGTTTCTTACATTTCTTATCAGTGTATCAAGTATGGACAGTGAACTCGGCATTTGTGCCTTACACAAGAACAAGAGAATCTTCCCAGCTTTTTCTAGAAATCTTTGGACTAGTCTGTGCAATATCTGCCTTAAACTTGTGATGTGTCCTCCTCCTTTTTGTACATTTCAGAGAAATAAAGTACAATTTTCATACAAGTTTAATGCATGCGTGTGTTTACTACAACCCTGGTTTTGTGTATTACTGTGCTTGTGCGTAATTAATGTTGGAAAGTATCACCCTCGGCTCCATAATAAACAAGAATTGTGCCAAATATTTTATAATAAGCAACTAGATTTTATTGAATAAAATAAGAAAAAAATTTAAATAACTGTCTCCCATTTAAGGATAAAGTGATGTTTAAACTGTTGATGTGCATGGGTTGACTCACTGATCCCAGCATGCTGTTGCAGAAATGTTATATCAAAAACGGTTACATGACCGTATCAAAGCATTCCTTCCTCTTATACAGCAGCAGCTTGTTAACATTTAGGCTTATTTTAATTATTATTTTTTAAATTAGAAAATGATGTCATACATTTTTGTAGTTAGTCCAATCATGCGATGTTACAAAAGATGCATATAAAGCTATACATATTATCTTGTGTGTAACCACAAGCCAAATTAAATGTTTAAATAAAGCAATAAAGGGCTTCATGTTACAAGTGTACTTTGTATATCAACAACGTGTCAATATAAATGCAAATAGCCAAGCTGTTTTTCATGCAAAAGCCTAGCATTCCTTTAAAGGTATGCAGATAACTTGTTCACAAAAGATTTTTTTTTTTTAAATCACACCTTTTGGGACTTCAAGATCTCCATACAAAAAAATCTGACTTGAAGATAACAAGCTTAGAAAATTTAAAGGGACCGCTGGAATTTCAAGCGATGCATAAACATGCTGTA
This sequence comes from Leiocassis micropogon, assembly GCA_028565275.1. Taxonomy (NCBI): domain Eukaryota; kingdom Metazoa; phylum Chordata; class Actinopteri; order Siluriformes; family Bagridae; genus Leiocassis; species Leiocassis micropogon. Next base: position 13,425,776 of record JAOVVA010000017.1, on the reverse strand, counting down.
AATCCGACAAAAACTGTTCTTTTTTTTGTTTAGTTTTTTTTGGAAATCTGTTAAAAATGAGAGAACTGAGCAGACAAAAGTTTTGGTCACCATATAAAAAGTAACAATTTTCCCTGAAGAAAGCAATAATGCCACAGTTTCTTCTAAACAAGCCAGTGTTTCTCTATCAGTTTAATCTGACCATCTTACAGTGATTTCCCTTTGAACTATAAAGCATGGAGCGATCATTATGCTGAGATGTTTGCTTTTGTTATGACTTCGTTTCTACCCGAACTTCACAGTATCCAACTGAAACTTCCGCAGAATAAAAAAGGAGACAGTTCTGTGCACTATATCCTTCTTTAAGGCATGTGGGCATGTGGAGGGAAGAAAAAAAATAAAGAAGTATAGAGTTATCACCGTTTAATCTACACACGTGCAAGTAGACTATCATTAAGAAAAGATGTGAAATATATATATATATATATATATATGATGCATTTGTGTTTCATGTGCTTTTAACTTTACAATAATGTGTCATTTGTGTGTCTTTTGTTCTTCATTTTTGTGTGAAATGCACTCTGCTGCCAGGCCGAGAGTCTCTTTGAAGCTTTACATGTCATCCTTGTCCTTAGCCCCGTGTTTGAGGATGCGTGTGAATTCGGCATAGTTGAAGTTTCCTTTCTTGTCGATGGGAGCCTCTCGGAATAGCTCGTCCACTTCCTCGTCGGTGAAGCGATCCCCCATGGTGGTCAACAGCTCTCTCAGGTGATCCTCGTGAATCACACCTGCCCAGGGGTAGCGAAGGCGTTAACGTCACAGCAGGAGAGCACTTTACCAGAGGTGTAATGCAATTCTCATTCAATCTAGCAATGCTTTCTATATAGTACAAATGCTACATGTTATTTAAACAGATAAACCAAATAATTCCAGATAATGATATATTTTTTCAAAATCAATTAGTATTCAGGTATAAAATAAACCCTGGTGAGTCGCTCTGTGGTTTCATGCCAGAAACTGTACGAGTTCAAAGGTTATCCGATGCAGTATTGGGCTCACCGGTTCCCTCCTCATCGAAGCAGGCGAAGGCGTTCCTGATCACATCCTCAGGGTCTGTTCCATTCAGACGCTCTCCGAACATCGTGAGGAACATGGTGAAGTTAATGGGACCTGGAGCTTCGCTCATCATGCCCTCTAGGTAGTCATCAGACGGGTTCTTACCTGCACACACACACAAGTACAAAAGCAGGGCTTGTGAAATTATTAAGCATAATCCTGACAAATGTTTTGATCCCACACGCAGGTAAAAATGAAGTAATAGCTTCTGTAATAATGATCAGTTCAAAGGTGAAGTTAAAAACTTTCACCTGCTCACACATGCCGTAATTCTACCCTCAATGACCTTTACTTTCACTCACATACCCAGTGAGGCCAACATGTCATGTAGATCCTCCTTGTCGATGAATCCGTCCCTGTTCTGGTCAATCATATTGAAGGCCTCTTTAAACTCCTGGATCTGGGACTGGTCGAACATAGCGAACACATTAGACGTGGCCCTCTGTGGCCTCTTCTTTGTGGACTTCCCCTTGGCTCGTTTGCTGGACATGATGGCAGCTGACTGAACCTAGGGATGAGGTAAAGCTGCAAAGTCAAACACTGGCACTTCTGCTTGTTTCTAAATATACTTTTATGTGCAGTTTGTACTGTTACAGGGAACCATTATACTGAATTCTCTTTTCAGTCATATTTGGACGGTCAGAGTCGTCTCTAGTCTGTGTGAGCACAAAAAAATGTGAGATATAAAACATTCCCTGCTGTCTGTCCTTTTTCCATTTTTGTTTAGACTGGGGCTTAAACAAGCAAATCAGATTTCCCCCCCCCCCCCCCCACACTGCTGCCTCACGCACCAAGGGATCCTCCCCAGCTCAGTGCTGAGCTCTGCCTAGATCTGCTCGTCCCGCGATGCCATTTATAAGAACTGCATAAGCATTCATACTTTAGCTTTTCATAAGGGATTGCTAGCGCTAAAGGTTAACCTAGCAGTTTTAGCTCATATTTGTCTTTTAGCTTTTATATGGCAGAATATTGAGTGTCATCGTAGATTAACAATCTTAAATACATTTTTTATTTACTTTGTTTTTCTGAAATAAATGTGAGGGAAAAACCCAACAATGGATTGGAAAGGATTAAGGAGATCCCAAAAATGGCCGTTTCCAGTCCATAAGTTTGGACTGTTTTAAGGGGCATTCAGGGGGCAGTTTATTTAAAGCTACAGAAACTGAAACAGGACGTTTGGAAAAGGAGTGAAACAGAAAGTAATCAAGCAGCCAGAATACATGATTTGAGATGTATTACAGCTGAAAAGTTACCAAATGAGAGCTCTAAGATAAAGAGAGATAAAGGATAAAACTGCAAGTTGGCTTTTTTTTTCTTTCTTTTTTTTTAGTTGAAACCTCCTTGACTGACATATTGATCTAATTCCTCTTTGGTTAAAGTTTTCCTACATTTCCCTCACTACCTTGTGTGATAAACCCACTGATTGTATAGTGGTGGTAGTGAGAATTAACCCTCGTTTCATGTCTTCCCAAAGATCCAGGCAATAGTTCATGACAAAAACTCTTGTGCTATTTTTTTAGGCACAAAACTCTTAAAATTATAATCATCCACACTGAGAGTTTGTTAAAAATATTCATCTATTATATACCATCGTCCCCACGTTAGCATCGTCCCCCTGTGACTATCACATCCACCCAAATTCATGGAGCATGTCACCTATATTTTAATAAAGGGTGGAGATTTCCTTTGATGACACAAATTTCAGTATCGTGTTTATGATTGATGGGATCATGAGAAAGGAAACATGAGGGTGGTGTCATCCTGAGACTTCTTGCTACCTCTGATTGTAGCCGTGGTTTAATACGAAAACATGGACGTGCAGCCACAGCTCTTGCCCTTGTCTAAGGCACTTAAGATGCCTGTTACTTCTTCAAGCATGTAACCAGGCCATGCCTGCTCTGCGTGTCGCTGTGTGTATATGTGTGTATGTATGCATGCATGCAGGTAATCATGGAACTATATGCTTGATCTCTCTTGAACACAGACGCAATTTTGGATTTTTTTCCTGTTAAAAAAAAAAACACCCATAGTTCAAAGCTCAGTTTTTCCTTTATCTATTAACCAGTCATGATCGTTTAAAAGAGTATATATTTGGTTTGGTAGTGTGCGCCTGTCTGTTCTTGTCTGACATACGACTGTTCTATGTGAGTATATTTGGGTTGGATTTATATGCGTTCCTCCTACCATGTATTAAACATTCAGTCTCTAACTCGTTCCAAACTACAATGCTCCTTTGCATCTTTGGAACTTCTCTTCCCTCTCTCTGGTAAGACCTCATTTCCTGTGTGAATTTCAGTCCAAGGATCATGTTTCAGCTTCATTCGACAAAAATAACTCCTCGCTGAATCAATACTGCAACAATGCGCACAGAGCAGCCTTTCAGGGCGGCTGCTTTGTGCTGTAAACTATAATGACGTGCAGTTCATGTTGTTAACATTCTACCAGCTTAGACTCTGTTCTATTGCACACTCTGATGTTCTGGGTTTAATTTGGGTATAGCGTCAGTATTCAATGCAGGGATGAGCTAGGACTGACTCATAATATAAGAGCAGGCCATGAGCTAAACATCGGGTAATGAAGTGACGAGCACACTAAGGATGCTCTCATTCCTTTTTTCTGTAGATCGGCATCTGATAAATAAGATCAGCGAATTCGCAGGCATTAACATTTCAGATCAGGATGATAAGGTCCGAACTAGGACTCATCCATGTGGTTCTCTTTCCAAACATTCATGAATAGCCATCATTACGTAAAGCCTCTCTGTTGGTCACCGAGCTGCTGGAGTAGAATGAGTAAATCCTCGGAACCTTTAAACAGACATAAGCTGTACACGATGTGCAAAATGTCCCATGGTATTCACAACTGTCTTTTTAAAAGATTAAAGTACTGGCAGCTGCAAACTCCCGCTTTGCAACAACCGCTTTTGAAATCCCTAGTTTCTGCTCTTGTAAAAATAGACACCCTCTCCATGTGGCTGGTTTTTCCTATCATAACGTGTGAGCTCTTCTTTTATATCATGACACAATCCAGCTCTCTGCATATGCCAGTTAGGTTGTGTGTATTTTTTGTATTGATTTATATATAATCTTAAAGAAAACTGCAAATAAACTCATTTAAAAATGTAACTTTAGATATTTTGTGCAAATGAAAAAAAGTGACAAAAAATATTTTGTAATTTTTCCATTGTTGTACTGGCCAATTAGATGTTCCCTAGTGTGACCTCATATAAGAAAGGCCCTTCCCCGAGCTTGTTGCCCAGGGCGCGTGAATCAACAGTAGCTCATTTACATAGACACTGAAATGGTGCATTTGGAGGAGGAGTGAAATGAAGGGAGATTGAGTTATCGATTATCTGATGTGTATTTCTGCTGGAGCATTAACAGATATACTTTGGGGGAGCTGTGAGACCTGTGTGTTTAACAAATAGTAAAATATTGGACCTTCACAACTGCTAAAGACTGCATTTAGCTCTCTAATATAAAAGCTCCTACACTATTTGAACTAGCTTAGACACAATTCTAAATGATATTGTACATTACATGAACATATGTAGATGAAGTTTAACTACTCATGGAGCTTTTCCAGTATGGTGCTTTACTAGCTACTTTGATCAGGAGATTGGTTTTTTCTTTCATTCCCTTTGAAGTTACTAAGCATGTTTGTCCTGGGAAATTGATTCTTCTTTGCCTTCTTTCAATCTCAGGCCTCTCCACATCGTCTTACAACACACAAGACCACCTTTGTCTTAACCTGTGACCCCAGACGACAGAAGCAAGATTAGGAACAGCATACTTCAGGCTACACACTGCCTCGGGGTTCCAGCCACATTCCCTCACAATGGCACTACAAACAAACATCTTCTCAGTAGGAGACAGACAGCGAGGAACCCATCAGTCTGATTGAAAGCATATTAGGGAACAGAGGCAGATTTTTATCACTGCCAGCTCTTTAATGATCTCGTGACATATTAATGTTATTACTACCAGTTTATTACTGTTACGAACAATCTCACACGCTTACATTTCTGGGACACACATTCACCAAATAGAGGATTAGTAACAGACACTAAACCTTTCACTCCAAAGAGACCTTAGAACTGTTATGCGTACTCTAACTGACCCTCGATCAGCTTATTTCAGCATCTCAAGCTATTCACCACAGCCAGCAGTAGTGAATACTGCTCAACACCACTGAACACAGCCATTTCTAAGATCCCGTATTAAAATAAATAATAAAAAATAAAAAAAAACAAGGATAGAAACTCCCTGCTCACCTTGGCTTCAGGTGATGAAGTGAACAGCCGGCTAAGCTTTGTCTGTGGGAGAGAGGGATGGAGGTAGTTCCTCTCAACAAAAGTTTGTTTAAAGCATCAGTTTAGTAATACAACCCTCCCGTTTCTGATCTGGCCAATCAGGGCTTCTGGTTTACCCACAAAGGGCAGGGCCAAAGCAGGGGTTTAGCCATATAAGGGAAAAGAATGTGCAGCTGCAGCCTGCCCCTTGGCCTGAACTCTGTAGAATGGGATACTCACAGGAATAGGGCCAAAATGACAGAAACACAGATAAGGCTGCCTTATTTAGGAAAAAAAAAATTGTGTGTGTGTGTGAGAGTGAGTGGGAAGGTTTACATAGGATGGACAGAGAACACGCTAAAGGCTATACCCTACAGTTTATATCTCAGAAACACACAGCTGCCCTGAGCAGCGAAACACTCCTTAAAAAGGCAGAGGACATACAGTATGTGCTTTAATGCATGGAAGTAATGTCTTTTGTTGAACCGTATTCCATGAATCATTGCTCTCTTCCTATCCGAGTAGCCCAGTAGTACTTTGAAAAAAGGCAGAATAAAAGAATAAGTTTAATAACGTGTTGCTTGGTGTTTGAATAGATTGGCATTATTCAACAGTAACGTCGTGCATTAGAGTAACTAGATATTCCTAATGAGACTTTGATGACATGTTTTAAATGTTGGGAGAACTTTTTACTTTTAAAACAGTTGTCTGAATGGCAACGGGACAGAAATGACAAAAAGAACCTGATTAGATTCACAGTTGTTGTTTTTGAAAGTGTACTCTTGGGCAGAATTTTCCCAGACACTATGTATCTGATGATTTTGACTTTGAATGGGGTGCAGTTTTATGTAGAATAAAAGACAGACAGACAGACAGAGAGACAAACAGACAGAGAGACAGAAAGAAAGAAAGAAAGAAAGAAAACATGGTGGCTTAGAGGACAGCATTGTCACTCCACACCTCCAGGGTTGGGGGTTCAAATTTCGCCTCTGTTCTCTGTGCCTGGAGCGGGAATGTTCTCCTGTGCTTGATGGATTTCCTTCACGTACTCTTGGTTTCCTCCCACAGTAAAGACACGAAGTGTAGGTTGATTGCTGGTTCCAAATTGTCCACAGTTTACAACTGGTTGTGTTAGAGTCTGTGCTTGTACCCTGCCATGCACTGGTTCTGCATCCAGGGTGTACTGTACATTGCCGGTGCCTGAAGTTCAATAGGACAGGCTCCAGACCCTACACAGGGTGAGCGGTATAGATTAGATTAGGATTAGGTTAAAGTGTAAGAATAGACTAAATTAGCAGCATTAAAATGGAAAAAATGATACCAGAGGAAAGTTTCACCAGGACAGTGAGACGGAAAGACGATGTGTGTGTGTGTGTGTGTGTGTGTGTGTGTTTAAGTATGAAACAGTGTTCAGTGAAATCAGTGTTCCAACAGTGTTCATATTTAGGACAACAACACCAGCTCACTTGTATCTTTGTTTATACAAGTGAATAACTACAGAAAATTCCACTACTAGCAATAGATTGTTACCCTGAAACTGTTCCTACATTCAGAAGACGTTCCCCATTCTTGAATCGTTTATGAGAGTGTGAGTACTCTTGGGTGCTTGACTCAAGCTCACATACAGTACCTTAACCTTTTTCAAATCGTTTCAGTGTTACGATGTACTCACAAATCATTTACGATATATTTTTCGCCTCCTTTTCAAACTCATGCCAAACTTCTACTGTCTATGAACTACCTACGTCACCTCATTATTTGCTATGAACTGTCTGGTCAAGAACTATATTCAAAGCAACACATGTAAAAAAAAAAATTTGTGCCAGCTCATCTGTTATCAAAGACCTGAATATCCCTGTTTTGATATGAACAGCCTTCGTTCTAACGTTTAAATCCAGATGTTACAAATTTCACATCCTTTATCTCAGCATGGTGAGCAAATAAAAAAAACATTTAGTGAGCAATCTGGGGATGACCCTTAAAATCACTTCATCCTCTTGATTATTATTTTTTGTTTGTTTAGGGGAAATAAAGTGTTTTAACCTCTTGCCCAGTGCACTACGTGTCAGTTTAAATTGTAGCCACCTGGAGTAGCTAGCTAGTGCTGCACTGGGTGGGAATTGCGCCATGTTGCCACATGTTGTTTGTAGCAGGAATGTAGAGGTTCTTAGCAGAACTGTGGCAATTCGTGAGTAATTGTGAGTTGAACTTGTTACAGTTTGGGATGTTTTATCGTTAAATAGTAGCAAAGCATTGAAATTCTGTATATTTTTTTAACTCTATGATCCATTATAAATGGACTTGAACCACCTACAAAAACATTAAAAATTTTATAGTCCTAAGAATTTATCATTTTTCTGAGCATTATACACTATATGGAGCAAAGTATTGGGCCAAACCTGTTAATGATTGAAATCAGGTGTTTCAGTCAGTCCCCTTATCCCCGATGAAGGGCAACCTTAATGTTTCAGCATACCAATGCTGATATCTTGGACAATGCTTTGCTTTCAACTTTGTAGCAACAGTTTGGGGAAGGCCCTTTTCTATTCCAACATGACTGTGCCCAGTGCACAAAGCAAGGACTATAAACAGATGGTTTGATGAGTTCAGTTTGAAAGAACTTGACTGGACCACACAGAGCCCTGACCTCAACCCTAATGAGTACCTTTGGGATGAGCCAGGCCTTCTTGTCCAACATTAGTGCCTGACCTCATAAATGCTCTTCAGAGTGAATGGGCACGAATTCTCACAGAAACACTCCAAACATCTGGAACAGTGGAAGCTCTTATAGCTGTAAATGGGGGACCAACTCCATATGGAAGTATATTTATTCGGATCCAATGTCATTGCCGGATTGGCCAAATACTTTTGTCCATATAGTGATCACTAATGATCTTAAGATTTAAGGGTTAAAACCTATTTTGGACTTGTGGGAAAGCCCCATTACTGCTTACTCTATATTCTGTCAGAGACACAGAATCTCTGCTCTGTGGAAAAGAAATATAGAGTGAACAGAATTCATATAAGAAAAATAACGATGAAATAAAAATGAAATATGTATTTAATAATAAACCCACAGTCCTAGCCAGGCTGTAAAACTTGTAAAACAAAAAAAAACAACGTGTAAATAAGGCTGGGTGAATGGTATACGCACAGTCTGCACTTGGCTGTCTCTGCGCGCCCTCTAGTGGTCTGTCACAGAACTGAACGTATTTGCAATGAAAACAATAGACGGCAAGGGAGGGCGGGCCTTGATGAAATGCGGGCTCCAATTGGCTGAATGTGTGATTGACGTGTTCGCCGAGTCACTGCCTTGAATATACTTCAGCGTCCGGAAGTTTGATAGGAAGGTTTCTGCTTAGCGTCACTCCTGGAAAGGTAAGAGCAAAAAGTAGACTTTTAAACATCCGGAAATAGTAACAAAAGCGTTAATGATTCTGCTTGTATTTATTATTGCATGGTATTCATGAGTTATAATAGGAAAAAAAAACGCTAGTTTTAGTGTTACAGACGTTATGATGATGATGATGTTGATGGTTTATTTGGGGATGTCATGATGTCCAAACAGCACAGCGATAAGCTAAGTTAACTTAAGGTTACTCAATTCATCCTGTTTGTAACCTCTAACCGTATAATCAGTTTCCAAGGTCTAATGAATGACGTTGTTGTATTGTAGGTTGTGGAGGTGCATTTTCTCGGGTGTTTAACTGATTCATTAGTGGTCTAGTGTGAGAGACAGAGCTGTGAGTCAGCCTTCACACGCAGCAAGTCGACATCTGCCTCGGCTGAAGGGTTCAGACTTATCATGTGTTAAAGCAGGACGAGGTCCAGGGAACGTCTGATGACGTGTCAACAAGCAAAGGTTTATAAAAAGACGAGAAAAGTCTCATACTTCAGGGCAGGCTGTTGTGTCATCAGTGACAGGGTGGTGTGATCTGTTCCCAGTTTGAGGTTGATTTTTCTACCAACAGCACATCCTTAATTATTTTATATTTAGTTTATATCACAGTAATTTGACTGTCATGCATTAAATAATTTTCTCCACATCCTGACGTATCACCGAGAGAGAGAGAGAGAGAGAGAGAGAGAGGGGCATTGATGACTCAGTTGTAGTGTTCTCGCCTGCCATGCGGAAGTCCCAGGTTCAGTTCAGTTCCCACCCGATACCCAAACCCCAGCCACTGAATGCAGTGCCGGTCCCAAGATAAAATGGGAGGGCATCCTGCGTAAATCCTAGTTGCCAAGTTGTGTGCAGATCGGATGGTCAGCGTCGAAGAGAACTCCTTAACGGGAGCAAACAACATATCACAGAGATCTCTGACCACTGTACTGTTTCTGTTTCTCAAAACCCAGCAAGTTTATTTATATATATATATATATTTGCAGCTTTAGGGGGTCATATTTACTGAAATTAAAAGCTATTTTAATCAAAAACATCCTAACAGGGCATGTTACATCTTGACATAGGACCCCTTCTTTAATATCACCTTCACAATTCTTGCATCCATTGAACTTGTGAGTTTTTGGACAGTTTCTGCTTGAATTTCTTTGCAGGAT
>JAOVVA010000017.1:13404084-13415733 GCA_028565275.1 Leiocassis micropogon | reverse complement strand
AAAATTAGTCTTCATGTATGCCTGGGCCCACTGCAACCGTTTCTGCTTGTGAGCATTGGTTAGGGGTGGCTGAATAGTAGGTTTATGCACAATTGCAAGCCTCTGAAGGATCCTACACCTTGAGTTTCGTGGGACTCCAGAGGCACCAGTAGCTTCAAATACCTGTTTGCTGCTTTGTAATGGCATTTTAGCAGCTGCTCTTTTAATCCGATGAATTTGTCTGGCAGAAACATTTCTCATTCTGCCTTTATCTGCACGAAGGCATGTGTGCCCTGTTATCGATTGTCCAGGATGTAAGCTGCCTCGTGCCTTAAGTCTCCTGGGATATGTTCCAGGCTTCTTGTGGACCTGTATAGGATATAGGCGGTATAGAAGGTGAATAAAGTCTATTTACATTTGTATTTGAGTCAAAGAACAAAAGTACTCACCCTCAAATTTACTTAAGTATTAAGTAAGTACTGAGCATGTACTAGATCAGTGTGCCCTTTAATTCATAGTAAGTGTCTCTCTCTCTCTCTTTCTCCCCCTTCCTTGCTTTATATGTGGTTTTTCCCCCTAACTGTGAATGTGCTGTTTTGAATGTGCTGTCTCTGTCTGCAACCAGCTCAGCTGCTTCTAATTTCGAACACCTGTTATGTTGTTAAGCATTTAGGCAAATCAGGCAAGTACAAGTAACAGCATGTGTGCGACATTCCCACTTCAGATGCCACACACCACTATAGTTATGTAATACAATGCCATGCAGAAATGTAGTGAAGTAAAAAATACAGATAATTGCTGTAGAATGTAGTTGAGTACAAGTAAAAAGTATTATCTAATGTTGTACATGAAATATTTATAGTAACAAAGTAAATTTGTTTACCTTCCACCTCCGGTTCAGATTAAATAATCCCTGGAGGACCAACCCACTTTGTGGCATGTTGTTGTGTCAAAATAAACAATAATAGGATGATGTAATGCATTACCATGCCAAAGTGGATTACTTTTATATAACAGTGTAACAGCATGGTAGGGAGTGTTATTCATTTTACCTCACAATAATCTGCTAGTGATTACCATGTTTAATTTGATATTAAACATGTCACACATTTTAAAAGATGATTGTTGCTTTGAAATGTTTAAGACAAGTTAGTGCCTGTTCTCACTTACGATAAAGCTGAGATAAATAGTCCCTTCAAGTCTCTCTCTCTCTCTCTCTCTCTCCCCCCTGCGCTCTCTAAAATATTTTAATTTTACAGAGAGCAGCTTTTCATTTTAAACAGAAATGAAAAAAGAAAAATGTGTCAGGAGGCAGGGAAACCATTTAAAGCACGATGAGTGTTACAGGTCATTACAGGACATTCAAGACTTCTTGCATGAATTATAAATAAATATCCCCTAAGCAAATGCGTCACCAAGTCAACGATTACATGTTTTATTTTTTCCAAAACTTGTTTAATGTATATGTAACATGTATACTATAAATGTATAAGTAATATAACTATGTATGCAGTTAAAGTGTGATATATACACATAAGTGATTGGAAAGTGACAGTTTTATGTTTTGCCTCTGTACACCACCACAAAAGTGTATTTGAAATTAAGAGATTAATATGTGATTAAAGGTCAGCCTTTTAAGGTTAAACAAAAATATTTCATTAACTGAATAGGAACAGCTTTTTTTTTTTCAAACAAAATTCCTCAGTTTTTTTACATACTTAGATTTTCTAAAGTAATGAGTTGTTCAGCAGCTTGATGGCTAGTTGTGTCTTGTTATTTCATGACAAATTTAAGGAGATAAATTGTTGTTGTAATTTTGCTGACTAAGTTTGCACCTGGTAGCTGTTCATGGAAACTTTCAATATGCAGTCCACAGACGTGCCTTTAAGGTATTTTAGGATTGACAAGATTGAGTTTATTTTCCTAAAAATAAGGCAAGCTCATAACCTTATCTCACCTATGCAGAGTCAGCGCGGTTTTGCGCGGTGGCCGTAAGTACGGTTCATCGCAATTCACCACAAGTTCTGGTGTAGTGGCTACGTTTCCACTATCTTTCCACTTAAAATTTTTTATAAAGTCAAGAACACTCTGATGGAGGTAGAAGTCTCACTGTTTAAAGTCTACTATCAAAAGACACATTGATGAATATAAATACGGAGGCTTTACAAGTTGCTAACCACTAAAAACACTCAAGTACAGGACGGCCAGATGAAAAAAGGCTGCCCAGTTCTGGGGAACAGGATTCTTTGGATGGATGAAACCAGGTTTGTACCAGAATGACTGGCGCTAAGGAATATGTAGAAGGAAAGGAAAGGCTCATGTTCCAAAACCTGCCACATCATCTGTGATGGAAGCACTGTAACGGCATGAGCATACATGTCTGCTATACAGTAAGTGGAACTGGGCTGTTATTTACTGAGAATGTGAATGCTGATAGAAGTAGCAGGATGAATTCTGTAGTGTACAGAGCTATACTTTATGCTCACGTTCAGTCAAATGCTGCAAAACTGATAATAGAGCATTTCACAGTACAGATGGAGAATGGCCCAAATACAGTAAAAGTGACTCAAGAGCATCTTAAAGCGAATTAAGTGAATGCTCTTAAAGGGCTGAGTCAGCTGACTCTTAAAGGGCTGACCTCAACCGACTTGAGCCTGCTTTTCATTTACTGTAGACAAAACTGAAGGCAGAAAGATCCACAAATAGGAAGCAACGGAAGGCAGCTGCAGTAAAGGCCTAGCAAAGCATCTCAAGGGAGGAAACTCAGCATTTGGTGAAGTGCATGGGTTGTAGAATTCTTTGCAGTTAATGATTGCCTGGCATTTTGGTTAGTTTGTGCAATTCCTTTTTTTGCCTATGAAAATGAAGTGGTGATGTAAATAAATGGCTGTAATTCCTAAACTGTTATTGCAATATCTTTGGACACTTCTTGAATACCTATAAGCTAAAATTCTAGGCATCAATAACATCTTGATTGTTAAACTTATAATCCACTGGTGGTGTGCAGAGGCACAAAAGTGTGTCGCTTATCTCAATACTTATGGAGTGTATTTGTGTTTATATTTATTTTCATAAGACTATAAGCCCATCTGTTCTGGCTAAAGGGGCAGCCTTATTGTAATCCTACAACTTAAAATATTTTACAGAATGCAGGCTTCTGGTGTATGTCAGGGTTGTCTAGAGATCTGGCTCAGGACCTGATGTTGCCCATGGGAACATGTTAACTAACTTGTGGCAATCACCCTCTTCTTTAATAGGAACAGTTTATGCTGTATTCTAATCTGTCAATTATGCATTTGTTAACCGTGGGCGAAATTCCTGTTGGTGTCAATGACTCTTCATGGATCCATCGATTACTGTTTGCTTTTTACAAGTAGAGATATCTGTACCTCTCCATTTAACCCCTTATTTAACCTTTGGTGTAATCTGCATGTCTTTGGACTGTGTAAAGAAACCAGAGTAACCAGAGTAACCAGAGGAACTCCATCAAACACTACACCCCCATGCCACCATGAATATAAATACATAATACATATATTGGGTATATATAATGGGTATAGGAAAATGCAAGTATGTACAAAGCACACACACACACACACACACACAAATGTATATAACCATGCATTTTATATATGCATGTATCGAATCCCGGTTCCCAGGCTTTTTGATGAGGTCTAATCTGGCCCTTTTTTTTTGGAAAGTTTGTACACTTCTGGTGTACACTGTCAGAGAGTCAAACAATCAGCTGTTGCTTCATTTAAAACATAATGGGCTGAATATTGCCAATAAATAGACATGATTTAAAATTTGGAGCAATAATAATCGTTATCGCGGTCATGCAGCCTTGGGTTGCCCATATCTGTGTGAAACCTTTATCTTTATTTGGCAGCATGTTTGTTGTTAGTTCTCTATTATACACGTGCGCTTGCGAAATCAGGCCTCACCCTGTGAAGACACTGGGTCGAGTAAAAAGAATGGCTGAGTCTGTCACAAACTGTTGTGGTCTAAATGACAGATGCAGTAGCTGTGTGTGTGTGTGTGTGTGTGCGCGTGCATGCCTGTAGACATCTGTGATTGTAAACTGGGCCAGCGTGCACAAGCAGTTGCATGCATGTTCCCTATGTCTATAAGGGAGACAGTAACCTGACTGAAAAACAATGTGTGAGAGTGGTGTGTTTGTGTGTGTGCACGTGCATGTGTGCGTTTGTGTGTGTGTGTATAGAGTGAATAATAGGGCCTGAATGCACTGGGTCTCTCTCATGTTGCCATTATCAGCACTATCACCATTCCGTCAGTTCCACATATTGACGTTACACCAGTACCATTGGGCCTCTCACAATAAGGCACAGATCGAGAGGAGAGCTGAGAGAACGAGAGCCTGTATTTACACCACCTCTTTAAAAAGCTACACATGCTGTATTCAGAGTTAGCAAGAGAAAGAGAATTGAAGTGCTTATCTGTAGACCAGGATTTGGCCTAGATTTGGGGATGAAGGAAATATTAGTTCCTGGATGGCACCTGTGGTGTGGAGAGTATCAGATGTTGTAGGGAAGGAACATCTCCATCCCTCACTATGGGTAAGAGATCATGTTAAAAATCCTAAAATCTAAAATGTTGGCTAAGCAGTAACACAGTCTTTAATCATTTTGTTTGTGGCATCTTTGATTTTAAGGTAATTGTGACATAGAATGTACAATTACCAAAGTATGATTACCTTATTTGGCTAAACTGGAACAGGGATTAGAATTGACTTTAGTCAAATTATTTGGACAGTTTTGTAGTTTATTCATGTTAGTTTAATTACATTCTCAGAGCTGACACGTGAGTTTACCTAAGAGCCATTCGTCCTGTTAAGGTTTGCTATTAAAGTCGCACCTCTTATTGGAACACAAAACAAAGAGTAAGTTTATATGCAAACCAAGATTTCCATTTGTGGGCCTCCGAGTGGCGCAGTGGTAAAGTGCTCGCCCTATCATCCGGAGATCGTGAGTTCGGTTCCCCGGGTGATTCTGTAACCTCTTGCAGCCGGATTGGCCATGCTCTCTCAGAGGGAAGGAATGAGAGGTACTTAATGCTCCCACATTAATTGCCCTAGTGATTGGCAGAAATTGGATGCGACTAAATTAGGAAGAAATCGGGGAAAAAAAAAAGATTTCCATTTGTGGAGAGTTTTGCATGTACCCTTGTGTCTGGGTGTGTTTCTTGAGGTTTGTCTGGGTTTGTCCCACTGTTACAAAACATAAGAGTAAAAAACATGAAAAATCTATGTGTATACACATGTGTGGGAAGTGACCTGTGATGACTCTCGTCCCAGTATATTCCTGCCAAAATTCCACTGATACTGGGATGGTCCCTGACCAGGATAAATCAGTTACTGACATTGAGTGACAGACTGAGCAATAATTTGTCCTTTTTGTAAACTAATTTTGTTTATAAAAGCCTGTTTAAGTTAACACTGATACTTTTTGCCTCGCAGCCTTGCTCTAAGACTTACTTCATCAAGTAACGGAAATGCAAGGGGCATTCAAGCCAAACCAGGCTTTGTAATTGAAAGCGTAAACCTGATTGACATTTAAGACAAATTGACAAGATTGACAAATTAAGATTTTAAGCACAGTACGGTGGTGAGACTTTTAGCCACTTTAAAATTTTTAAATGGAAGACCGGATGTCCATGAATGACAATCCCTGTCAAGGTGGCTTGGAGCCCACTGCAGGTGTTGAATATTCGGCAAAGTGGAATGACTGATCATTGAAAATAATCGGATAAAGTTGTCACTAACTTACAGAAAAGACGCATATGTCTGTGAGAATTGAACACACAACCATTTACAAACACCACTCACATTACAGGAACACCGTTGAGAGTTATTGCCACATCCTCTGTGCAGCCCAAGCTATTTCCACATGTTTGGGGGAATTGAAGGCGTTCCTGGGAGGCCAGTGTTTTAGACATGAAGCAGGCAGACTGATCATGACTCTAGCATACTGAGAAAACGTTCTACCTAATGGTGTCCAAGCACAAATAAAACGCTGGGATAATCATAACCGTAAAACGCTTTTTTTTAGAACCATGTTCTGTTATTCAGCACAATCAAAAGTCCTGGTTTGACTTGAATGCCCCTTGTGAAAATAGCCGTCCATTACTAGACTTATGACAATTTAAAAAAGTTTGTGTGAGTCACATGTATCCAGATAATTACTTATCTTTCTTCTAAATACTTTGTGGAACACTGCCAACGCCACAGTCCTTAAAAATGTAAAAGAAGTTGCTGTTCATTTATTTTATCAGTATAAAAGTTATGCTTGGGTTCTGTCCTAGAAGATCATCAAGATGTACTACGTTGAACAAGAAGAGACTTTGAACTGTTTTTGGAATGTGATAGTCCCTCAGTTGATTAGTCATTGACTCTGAAGCCAAAGGTTACTATCAAGCTCCACGTTATGCTTCTTAAGCATCTCCGGTAGTTTGAAAATTGAAGCAGAAAATTACAGCAGACCAAGCATAGTTTTTTTAAAATTGTTTTCTAGTGATTTTTTTTTCCCTTCTGGAAGTGTGTGCTAGCTAGATTTAAGTCATCTCTGTTAGATCATGTAATCAATCTGTCTCCCTATCTCAGTCCCAGACCATGAATTACGTTGGACATTTGGCAGAGACGGTCTTTGTTACTGTAAAGGAGCTTTATCGTGGACTGAACCCTGCTACACTCACTGGTGGGATCGATGTCATCGTCGTGCGTCAGCCGGATGGCAGTCTCCTCTGCTCACCTTTCCATGTGCGCTTTGGAAAGCTGGGAGTTCTTCGCTCCAAGGAGAAAGTGGTGAGGGACAAAGGAGCTTCGATAGATAGTGTGAGGTGGTGTAGGATAATAAATGAATCTGAAATAGTTGTACACCATTACTTTACATTATTTATCGATAATGATAATATTTCTAGGAGTGTTCCATGAAAATGTTGTTGCTGTTTTTGCTTTTTTTTTGTCCTAAAGAAATTGATAAATATATAAAATGTTGGGAATAGAAACCTGCTGATTCAGTACCTCATTCTCATGTATAACAAAGATTTGAACATGTTAACCATTCGATAACCTTTAAAACTTTAAAACCTTTAAAACCACAACACAAGTTGTGGTTTAATACATCTAATTTCCTCATAAATAATGCAATTGTATGACTTAAAGCATGTGGTCTGTTGTTGCCCCATGGATTCCAGATGAACAGAGTCAAGCCTGAGTAAAACATTTTTAATATAACACAAAGATTATTCTACATCATGTTGTTAAGAAATATGAAAAATGCTCTCTCTGTAAACTAATATTTACAGTGTACTGTACCGAAAATATACAAGCTGTCTATGTAATGTCAAAGAAAAGCTACATAACGTTGTATGTTCTACTCAAATAAGATGCTGGAAGATGTTGATGTTGTGTATATAATTTTTTATATAATTTTTTTTCTGATCCATATGGTTTTTTTTTCAGGTGGATATTGAGATCAATGGTGAGCCAGTTGACTTGCACATGAAACTTGGAGATAACGGAGAGGCATTCTTTGTGGAAGAAAATGAAAGCTTGGAGGTATTAAGAAAGTGTCAGTGATCCTACAGCATGGAGTTACAAAAGCCTGATAAACATTCTGTGTAGAATAGTATAAATTCACAGCAAATTGTAATTAATATAGGGCGGCACGGTGGTGTAGTGGTTAGCACTGTCGCCGTGCACCTCCAGGGTCCAGGTTCAATTCTCGGCCAGACTCGATTCCTGTCTCTGTGTGCATAGAGTTTGTATGTTTTCCCCACACTTGGTGGGTTTCCTCTGGGAACTCCGGTTTCATCCCTCAGTCCAAAGACATGTAGGTTAGGCTAATTGGCATTCCCAAATTGCCTGTAGTGTGTGAGTGTATGTGTGTGTGCCCTGCGATGGATTGGCACCCAGTCCAGTTTGTACCCTGCCTCGTGCCCTAAGCCTCCTGTGATAGGCTCCAGGTCCCCACGACCCTGAATACAGGATAAAGCGGTATAGAAGATGAGCGAGTGAGTGAGTGTAATTAATATAGAATATATGTTGTTTTTTTCTCTCAGACAGAAGTACCAGCTCATCTTTGCACCTCCCCCATACCCATGGAAGTCCCAGAGATTTCAGAGGTGACCGAGTCTCCTTCCAGCACCACCTCGTCTTCGTCTAACCGCCGAAAAAAACGGCGCAAGAAACGTTCCCGCTCTGACGCACATGTCCATGAGGATGTCAGCTCCTCAGAGGAGGAGAGGGAGACTCGAGAACAGGACATCCTGAAAGAGGAGACCGTGATCATGGCAAGGTTAGAGCTTCCATTCAGCTTGTGCGATGCAATAAGAAGTTTTGATTAATGTACATACACTGGACAGATTAATAGGAACAACATTACACTCTAAACATTCATTTAGCAGCACTAAAGTGCAGATTCGGGCCAAGAGCTCAACTTATTGTTGCACAGTCAAAAAACAGAATGAGGGGGGACATTGTGATCTCTGACTCTGACTATGGCATATCTTCTGACAGACAGGCTGGTTTGATTATCCATGCAGACAGTCTGTAGGGCGGTCCAAAAATTAAATGGCAGCAGTGAGGAAATGCCTTGTTGTTGAAGGAGGTCAGAGGATAGCAGTGACTCAAATAACCACTCTTTACAACCATGCTGAGCAGAAAAGCATCTCAGAATGCACAACCCTTCATACCTTAAGGTGGAAGGGCAAAACTCCTGTCAGACAAGAACCAGAAATCTGAGGCTATAGTAGGGACTCGTTCAACAGGACAGTTGAAGGTTGGAAAAAGAAAAATTTGGTCTGGATGTTTTTCTGCTTACCATAGTTGTACAGCATGGTTATTTGAGCCTTTCTGGTAGCTAAAATCAGTCTGGCCATTCTCCTCTGACCTATCTCTTAAGCAAGACAAATCCCATGGCAGAAGTCACAGCGATCACATTCCCCCATTCCGATGTATAATGTGAAAATTAACTTAAACTCTTGACCTGTATCTGCATGATTTTATGCATTATGCTGCCGTGCCATGCTTGGCCGGATATTTGAATCGGCGCGCATACAGCTGTTCCATTTTAAGAAAATCGCTGAGAATGTATCTTTAAATTGCTGAATGGACATACTTACATTTACAGCATTTGGCAGACGCCCTTATTCAGAACAACTTATACTTTTTATCTCATTATACATTTGAGCAGTTGAGGGTTAAGGGCCTTGCTCAAGGACAACTCGGTGATGCTGGGGTTTGAACCTGGGACCTTCTGATCAATAGTCCCAATGTCTTAACCACTGAGCTACCCCATCTGAAATTGCTCCTAATCTACACTTCGCTGATGCTGATTTGTAATTTCCCATTGAAAGTGTTTCTGGTGAAATTTTCATCACTTCTTCATTTTCATTTTCATTCAATGAGGTTTCTAAACGTTATATTCATGAGAAGTATTGTTTTCTAATATCTGCCCATGATGTCGGTGTGGTTAGAAGAATTATCAGCACTCTGGGAAATTCTGCTTAACCCATGAAATGAGTGGACATGAACTGATTCTGTGTGTGTATAATTATAACAATTATTTTTGCTTTTTTAATATTTCAGGTTTGTATAAGGCCCGAATGAATCAGTTGTTGAGTTTACCCTTTTCTATGTGTGTTTTTGCAGTAAGTCTGTGTATTACTCTCTTTCTGAGGAACCGGGTGAAGATGTGCTTGGAAGTCATTCCAGAGACTTGCATCCTTATTCGGAAGGAGAGTGCTCACCTAATGAGAGGTAATAACATGCATCATAGCTCACACGCTAAAATATATCTAAACATACATGTAGTCTTTATTCTATAATTTTTATATATTCCATTCTTCAACCTTATTTGTTCTTCTTGCATTATGTAATTTGAGGGAGAGTATTTTACAGATTGTTTATTACTTCTTGTTTGACTGTGCAGGTCTACGTACACATAGTAGGTGAAACCAGAACTTAAATAAATACAGAAGTAATAAGTAATGCTGCTTTCATTTCTACATCTATGAGTTTCACACTCTCCTTTTACAGCCTTTTCTATAGTCGTCCCTCATCTCCTAAGAGCGACTCAGAACTGTTTGTGAAGCCTCAGGAAACAACCGGGCCTCAGATGCAGTGGAACTGGGGTGGATTTCCTAAGGTGCTCCACTCTGCCCCTGCAAAATTTCCATTATTGCTTTTTCACTCTCAGTAAATCAGGCCGTATCTGATGTCCTGTGTTATGCCTGCAGGTGTGTCCATCAGAGCGAGGGAGCACAGAGCGCCTCTCCACTCCTTCCTCTCTCGTTACACCCTCTGAGCGCTCCCACTTCCGCACCATCCAGAGGCAGGCCTCGTTCAACATGGAGCTTTCTGACCCCATGACCACTGTAACTGTACTGAGACCAGAACCTTGCATTCTTGACAAACAATCATGTCTCCCTGATGATCTCAGTCAAGTTTCCCACTCTACCCCAGACACAGAGGCTTCCTCTCCCACATATCAGGGTTCCCCATTTGCACTGCCCCACATGGAGCCTGATAAGGGCTCTGAGCAACAGAACACTTCAGAACTGGAGGCTCGTAGCGGCCTGAATGATTGCATGGCTAACATGGGTACTACAGACCGTGATGCTAGAACTGCAAATCTTGATAACACAGAGAACACCACCAAATCTACTAATGCTGACGGGGTAGTCGGAGATATTGACACTAGTGGAAAGACTGACATCTTAGTTTGCTCTGAATTCCATGCGAACACTGTTAGCATATCTTGTAGAGCTGACTCGGGTAGCATGGCTCAGTCGGAATTGTTAGCTACCTCTGTCAAGAAAATCAGTGCTTTTACTGAGACAGCTCATTTTACTACAGCTGAAAATGTAGCCTTGGTGGAGAGAGACAGTGGTATTGAAGCACTGACTGAAGGATTTGCAGAGGAGGAACACCCCACAATGGCCCAGCAGACCAATCAGGAAACGAAAAGTGTTGGATTGACGGAACATGTGGAATCTGTTACACATTTAGAGGAGCTGCCCAACCTCTCCCAGCCTTCATCTAAAACAGCAGAATCCCAGGAAAAGAAAAAGGGTAGGCTTTAAACACATCCTGATTAAGCTTTATAGTTTACATTCATGTTATGTTGAGTTGTCCCAATTAGATTCCGCTTATATTTCTGTTTCCCAACATTTCTTGATGTGCAGGCAAGCGAAGTCAGCATTTGGGGCCATCAGATATCTATCTGGATGATTTGTCCAGGCTCGACCCTGAAGTGGTTGCACGGTATTTTCCCAAAAGGTAAGACTCTTAATTCTCTCATGTATCATCATGAGACATAGCCTAAGCCTTTACACTCAGTGTCCTAAGTTAGCAGGAGACACTGTGATGCTTCGTGGCAAACAGGCTACACACAATACTTGTCCAGTACATTTAAAAGTTTGTTCAGCATGACGGTGTAAAGACTTAATACAGGCAGGCCGATACATTTTAAACAAAGATACGTTTTTTGGCATTTGGCCTTTGTACTCCTCCACTCTGAGTTCAAAACAACCAAGATGTGAGCAGAGCAAATACAGCAATTTCCATACACCTACACACACACACACACACACACACACACACACACACACACGCGCACACACACACACACACACACACACACACACACA
>JAOVVA010000017.1:13391550-13403841 GCA_028565275.1 Leiocassis micropogon | reverse complement strand
ACACACACACACACACACGCACACACACACACACACACACACACACACACACACACACACACACACACACACACACATTTTGAGAGCTAATAAATAACGGAAACAAACTTTTATAAATACAGACATAAGGATTGTTTTAATACTTAAATGAAAATCCTTTCCAGTCAGTGACTGTCTGAAGTCTAGATTTTAGTGTGCTAATATACGTACAAATAGTCCATATGCTTACAAAAGCATTTTATTATTGTATGTAGGATGTAGGTTTCATATACCTTTGGTTCTTATTGTCAGTTTTTTTCTCACTATCCAGCGAAGGTGAATCTCTGTCTCAGGGTGATGCTGAGTTTAGTTCAGCCCCACCCATGCAGTCCCCACAGTCAGGACAGCAGACTCCTCCGTCTCTAAGCAATGCCAATGTGGACAGTGGGACTGAGTATCTATCAGACTCCACCACTGACACACTGGATGTTACCATGTCCCTCTGTGGGATTGAGGGATACTCCACGCAGATCAAGAAAGGTAGAGAAAGAGTGAACGCAGGAGCCTGACTACAAATTATCAATCTGATATTTTGCACTTGATGAGCTAGGTCTAGCGATATCACAGTTCTTTGATTCTGTGTAATTGTAAAGGTAAAGAAGATTTTCCAAATTATTGGGAAACGAGTAGCAGCTGAACTGCATTAAAATATTAAAAAAGCATCGCTGTAGTTTGTTTAATCACCCATAATGTAGCTAGGTGACAGATATGAAACCAATATATAGACTAATCAGCCATAACTTTGGTCCATTTGGTCTGTGGGCATGGGTGAGCCTTGGGTGCCCATAATTCTGTCACCAGTTTACTGGTATATATTTGATAATCGATGTTAATGTGTTAATGTAAGGTTGACATGTAAACATCATTGTAGAAAGGCAAGCTTTTTATGCAGCTAGTGAGAATGCAGTGGACAGCGGGACATTAGTTCCGGCATGTGCAATGTACATGTTTATTTTTGGTTTCATTGTGCTTTTCTGTGTTGCAGAAAAGTTCGAGGAGCACATTGTCACATATCAGGATTTTGTTAACAACCCTGGAATGATTGATGATCCAAACCTAGTCATCTGCATCAACTCCAAGTTAGTGAGATAAATATTGATAGTGAAATAAATTCCTAAAGTCCACCAGAACAGTTTTTACTTTATTTATACATCTTCTGCCTTTAAGCATAATGAAAGGATATACAGTATAGCCATGTCAAAGTATAATTCCAAGCCTTTCATAAGTGACAAAGGCTTTTATTAACAATTACATGAAGTTTAGCAAAAGGTCAAAATACTAATGGTAGCGCTCACCCTTTCTTCTTCGGACAAGCTTTTTTCTGGATGCCCCAAACAATCGGAAAGGGGAATCATCAAAGAAAATTACTTTACCCCCGTCCTCAGCAGTGCAATCCCTGTAGCTTTTGCAGGATATCAGTCTGTTGTTGTATTTGTTCCTGAAGAGAAGTGGCTTCTTTGCTGCCCTTCTTGAAATGTATGAGGGTAAGCGCTACCATCAGTCCTTTGTGTCATGACAACAGTAAAGCATTCTGAGACCATTCATGTGTGGGGTTGCTTTTCAGCCAAGGGAGTGTGCTCACTCCCTCTTAGTTGACTAAGCAATTTTGGGTCCATGTCAAGGAAACTCTCCCGACCTTTATCATATTCAGAACTTGTGGTCAATCCTCAAGAGGCAGTTGGGGAAAAAAAAATCCACAAATTCTGACAAACTCCAAGCATTGATTATGCAAGAATGGCTACCATCAGTCAGGATGTGGCCCAGAAGTTTATTGACAGCATGCCAGGGCAAATTGCAGAGGTCTTTGGAAAAAAAAGGGTCAACATTGGAAATATTGTCTCTTTGCATAAACTTAATGTAATTGTCAACAAAATCCTTTGACACTTTAATTACGTTAAATGCTTGTAATTATACTTTAGTAACCATAGTAACTTCTCAAAACTTTTGGCCAAGGCTGTAGTGTGCAAAAGCCTTGAACCACACCTCATTTTTTATATTTTGCTTAAAATTTACCAGTTTCAAATGAATGTTTTGTTTGTTAAGCAACACAGTAACCTATGAACCATTCAAGAATAAAAAGCCATATAACTTAAGGCATGAACCAGTGAGAAACAGGTGCAGATGAGTATATTGATGATGCTGAATGCTGAGTTGTGGGAACAGACGAAAGGGGAAATGAGGTTGCTGCGGAGGTTGTTAACAACAAAATAATATTTAATTGTGTCTTTAGGTACATGGCAGCCTGCTGCAGTTAAAACATATAATTAAATGAAGTTAAATTTAATATGCAGTAGTGAGGGGTGGCTAAAGATTTTTGCACTGTACTGTATTTTTTCAGTCATATATTAATCCATATCTGTTAATCTCCTTTCAGTTATTACAACTGGGCAGCTGCTGCACCGATGATCCTGTCAATGCAAGCTTTTCAAAAGAATTTGCCAAAGGTACAAAGCCCATTATAGATAGTTTATGTGCATCACATTACACTAGTAATAGGAGCATTTGTTCATGAAGTCCTGCTTCTAGATCATAATTTAGATTAAGTATATATTTGACCTTTTCTCTTTATGTAGAGTACAGTCGACCAGCTGGTCAAAGATAAGATGCCTAAGAAGTCTGGTCGTTGGTGGTTTTCCTGGAGAAGGAAAAACATGGAAAGCAATCAGGTATAGTTTGTACTTTGTAGTTTTATAGTTTGGATTAGAATTTGAATTGGTGGGATGGTGGATATTGTTGGCACGTTACTGTCTGTGTGAAGCTTTGTATATTCTCCCATGTTCCTGAGTGTTTTCATTGGGTTCTCAGGTTTCCTCTCAAAAGCATATTGGTAGATTGATTTGCGATTTTAAATTGCCCCTTGAGTGTGCAAAGGGCTGCCCCCCTATCTAGTGTGTGTGTTCCTTCTCTCTGGGATATGCTTCAGGTCCACCACAGTTCATGGTCCTTGCTTTGTGCACATGCTCGGACAGGTTCATACCTTAGTTTCATCGATTGGGAAATTATAATTCTACAGCATACAAAGACATCTATGCATATAATAAAACTGTAAAGTTGGCGTGTCTGGACATTTGAAGATTTGTGAAAAAACAATTTGGGGGGATGTAAGATGAGTAATAGAACACACAAATTTTTGTTCTGTTTTTTGGTCTATCTGTTTGTGTGTGCACCACGTAAACATCACTGAACGAATTTTATTGGGGTTTTCACAGGTGTATTTGGCCGACCTTGAGGTAACATATAGTCTTTGTTTCATTACAGTCAGCCCACAGGAAGAGAAAAAATGCTAATTTGAAATTTAAATGGAAAATATCATTAAGAATCATCGAAAATTCATTAGTTCATGTCAAAATTCAACAGATGTCGCTGTACATTTTTCAATACACACTTATGAGTGTCCAGTTGAAATCTACTTAATGCTGTAAATGCGTTCTCACACTTGTATTACGTGCACTTCACGGTAACGTAAAAATTTTTAGTTCAGATGGTAAATTTTTTACAACTTGCTTATAAGAGTGCAATTAAATTCCATGTGAACCAAGACTCAGGCACATCTAGTTGTAAATAATTCCGTGCTTCCAATTTTTGGCAACAGTTTGAGAAAGATCACTTGTCGGTCTGATGGTCAGGTGGTAACAAACTTTTGGTTTTATAGTTTACATCTCATCTTCTGCCTTATTATTATATATATCATATATTATTATAATAGACAGTAATGCAGAAGGTCAAATCTGAGGAACAGAGAGTATTAGTCCTTTTAATAGAGTATTTGTCCATCCTCTATCTATGCACTGCTGTTTTTACTCTTTTTCAGCCAAATTTAAAGCCTGACTCTGAAGAAAGTCAACTTGAGGCATCATCATCATCATCTCTTCCTATACCTCCCCCAATAAAGTAAGAATGTGTTTGCAATATACAGTACTCTGCAAAAGTCTTAAGCTTCCCCTCCTTTCTTCTTGTATTTTTTGATGTAGCCTTACAAACACACTGCCAGTGCAGTCAAAGCAAATCTCAATAGAAAATAAACGCACACACAATGGAACACAATCAGGTGGCACTGTGGCCTCGCACCTCCAGTGTCACGGGTTCGATTCCCACCCCGGGTCTGAGTGTGTGGAGTTTGCATGTTCTCCCCGTACTTGGTGGGTTTCCTCCAGGTACTCTGGTTTCCTCCCACAGTCCAAAGATATGCAGATTTGGCTAATTGGTGTTCTCAAATTGTGCATAGTGTGTGAATGAGTGTGTGGTGTGTGCTTGTGTGCCATGCGGTGGATTGGCATGCTGTCTAGCGTGTACCCTGACTTGTGTCCAACGTCCAAAGCCTTGTTATATAGGATAAGCAGTATAAGAGATGAATGAATGAATGGAACACTATCAGTCATGGCCTCCCTAAAGTCCAGAACTCAACATTATTAAAGCAGTGTGGAATCATCTTAACTGAGAACAAAACAAAAGACAGCCAGCATCCAAAGAAAAGAAGCCTTTAGAACCATTCCTGAAGATTACTTAAAAAGTTACAAGGAAGCCTGACTAAGAGAGTTCAGGCCATGTGAAGAATAACAGTCTCATACCAAATTTTGACTTTAAGCTCATTAGAATTATGCAAACACCCTGTGTTATACAGCACACTGTATTTCCATGTATGTTTGCACATGTTGCACTGTCCCGATTGTCTCATTTGCCAAGCAAAATATAAAGAAATGAGTGGTGGCTCTAGGATTTTGCACAGGACTGTGCAGGTGTGAAAAAGGCAACATTTTTATCAAATAATTGAGAAACAACAAGTTTTTAATCTTGACAATGAAACAGCCATCTGAGAAAAAGAATTGATCGTTTATAAAAACATTTGCAGCCACCTGCATTATGTTTGGTGTTTATCATATAGAACATGTTCTGCGCTTCATCACTGTGATGTTGAGGTGTGAAATCTGGCCAATCTGATGATGCTATTGCCAGTTTTATTATCCAGTTGATATTACTCATTCTGGTCATCACATCATCTTTATTCTGGTTTGTGCAGGAATCACTCTGGCCAGTTGTCCAGTGATGATGATGCTATTGACCCTAACAGGAAGGAAAGTTTAACAGAAGCCACGAATACTGCACAGTGCTTGAGTCAGATATACCGCAAATCCCTCCGCCTCACTTCTGAACAGATAGTAAGTAACTCCTTTACTCTACAAACACCGTGCAACAAGTTTATTCATTACTGTATTACATATTCAACTGTTGTTCTTTAAACCACAGTGGCTTTAAAAATGATAAACTATATGTTAGAACTCTGTGATATTATTGTGTGTGTGTGTGTGTGTGTGTGTGTGTGTGTGTGTGTGTGTGTGTGTGTGTGTGTGTGTGTAGGAGCGTCTCAATTTGAGGGAGGGACCTAATCAAATTGTGTTCAGTGTGACTACTCAATACCAGGGAACCTGCCGTTGTGAAGCTGCCATCTATCTGTGGAACTGGGATGATAAAGTTATAATCTCAGATATTGATGGAACCATTACCAAGTGAGTTTACGTGTTTTATATGAAGGTGGATGACATGTAGGGAACTTGCATGTTTTGGGGTAATTCTGTTCAATCTGTGTTCATGCCAGGTCAGATGCACTAGGTCACATTCTGCCACAGCTGGGCAAAGACTGGACACACCAAGGGATCGCCAAGCTTTACCACAAAATACACCAGTAAGATACACACACTGTCCTATAGTCTGCTACTGTAGTGAATGAGAACTCACTCATGTTTACACTACATAACCATATACAGGCACCCTAGATTACAATGAACTATATGAACTTATAGTTAATGATGGAAAATTAACATGGCCAGTAAGTCAAGACATGTGCGCACACACACACACATTTTCCATACAATTTATTAGGAGCATCTATAACCCTGCACATTCGTGTATTTATGCTGTTATTATATCAGTCCGTCATATGGCAACAGTCTAATGCATAAAAATATGCAGCTTCAGGTGAAGAACATCAGTTAATCACTGTCACTTTGATTGTGACATGAATATTGGTGCCAGAGGGGATGGTTTGAGTATTTCAGAACCTGCTTAGACATTTTCACACACACAATGGTGTGATGGGAAAAAATGAAACATTATGTACATGAAAATTCTCCGTGCTAATGCCTTGTTTATAAGAGAGGTCTGTGGAAAATGGTTGGATTGATTTAGATGACCGGTAAGGATGTTGTAACTCATGACGCTTAACGACCGGGGTGAGGAGAAAAGTCTCTCAGCATACACACTTATCTCAAATGTTTAATCTGTTATAGCACCTTTTTATAAACAGGATCAGTGTTCCTATCCAAAGGGCTCACTAAGCGGTTTGATGAAGATTAATACGATATAAATCACATCTCATGCCTATCCAGGCACCAGATCCCAAACCACTTTTACACTCAGATGAGATTTTAGTCCAACATTTCAGTCTGCCAGTCTCATCAAAACGGCAACAGAGTGATTGTATTTTCAAGGAATGATGTTCCTCGCATTACTACACTTTTAAAGACCTGTAGGATCTATCTCAAGTAGCACGTAGCACCGAAGCTGGTCTGTTGACCCAAGGCACTTAATCTGCATAATTCCATTCATTTTTCACCATTTTTTAATATCTTTTGTTTGTATATAAACCAATGTAAACTATATTGCCGTTCAAATTAATTCAATCATCCCGCAAGTAATAAATAAACAGTGCAACTCTTTATATAGAGTATGAGATAATCTGCAGTCAGGTCATGTCATAAATTTAGGAACAAATAAGTTTTTTGCCATTTGGCCTTTGTACACCACCATATTAAATGCAAAACACCACAGTGCAAACCATTTCATAATTGAAATTAGACACTCAAGACTATTAGCTTTAACTAAAAAAAAAACAAAACCATTAACCATTCAGGAATTACAGCCATTTTCTTACACATATCGCTATTTTGGTGGGGCTCATAAATAATGGAACGTACTAAAATTAATTACAATCATAAGGGTTGCCTATAATACTTGGATGAAAATAATTTGCAGTCAGTGACTGGCTGAAGTCTAGGATCCATGGACTCACCAAATTCTAAATTTCCTCACTCAAGAAGCTTTGGCAGGATTTTACTGCAGATGGCTTGTTTGAGTCTTTCTGCCTTCACTCTTGTCTTCAATGAAAAGCATGCTCTAATGGGTTGAGAGCAGGTGACTGAATTGGCCAGTAAAAAATATGCCATTGCATTGACTTTGGTAGCCATCACTGTATGTTTTGGGTCATTATCCATCTGAAATATAAAGCGGTGTCCTATGAGTTTTGCAGTGTTTGGATGAATCTGAGCGGAGAGTATAGCCATATATACTTCAGACTTCATCCTGCTACTTTATCATCAGTCACGTTATAAATAAACACCAGTGACCCGGTTCCACTGGCAGCTATACACACTTATGCCATAATACTGCCTCCACCATGTTTGACAGATGATGTGGTATGCTTTGGATCATGAGCTGTTTCCAAATGGGAGTGTCGGTATGAAAATGACCGTAATTCCAGGGTGGTTAATTCCATACTTCTGTCAAACACCTTAAATTGAAGCTGAAAGTCTTAACTTTTAATTCATCTTGTGTTCATTTAAAAATTTATGGACCTGACTGTATATAACCAAAGATATGTGGACTCCTGACCATCACACCCATATGAGCATCACGTTCCAAAGTTCATCCCCTCTTTACTCCTATAACAGCCTCCACTCTCCTGGGAAGTTTCTACACTAGAACAGGGCTGTGAAAGTTTCTACCCATTCAGCCACAAGAGCATTAGGCACTGATATCAGGTGAGAAGGTCTGGTGCACAGTCTACATTTCAGTTCATCCCAAAGGTGTTCAGTGGGGTTAAGGCCAGGGCTCTGTGCAGGCCAAGAGAGGTAATCCACACCATTCTTCTAATACAAAACACCAATGTGTTGGCTGACATTTGGAGCAAGTGTGGAAGACTGTGTCGATTTGTTTTTTTTGTTACAAAATATTACTGTATTATCAGTGCTATTATTACCAAGGTATTTTGTGTCTTTTCTCTAGGAATGGCTACAAGTTCCTGTACTGTTCAGCTCGGGCCATTGGCATGGCAGACATCACCAAGGGCTACCTGCAATGGGTCAATGATAAAGGCATTGTACTGCCTAAAGGACCTGTACTACTTGCTCCCAGTAGCTTGTTCTCAGCCTTACACAGGTATAACAACACACATTTTAATGCTCTATTTTTGTTTGGTGCACAAATGGTATACATTAGAACTCATTTTTGTACTCATATTTTTACAGGGAAGTCATTGAAAAGAAGCCAGAGGTCTTTAAAATCACATGCCTGACTGACATTCGAGAGCTTTTCAATCCACACAGACAACCATTCTACGCTGCCTTTGGCAACAGGACTAATGTAAGCCTTATTGAAACAGTAGGAGTGAAGCCATTACAGTGTAATGACTAGTTTTATTTGTCTGGAAGAGTAACAGATTTGTATTTGTGCATCTAGGATGCATTTGCTTATGTGAAAGTTGGCGTACCTGAAACCCGCATCTTCACTGTAAACCCTAAAGGGGAGCTGATACAGGAGAACAACAAAGGCCACAAGTCTTCGTAAGTTAGACATGCGTGCAGGCACAATTAAATTGGTGCCAGGAATAAATTATTATTATTATTATTATTATTATTATTATTATTTAACATGAACACTGGGTTTCTCCTAGGTATTCTCACTTGAGTGAGCTTGTGGAACATGTCTTCCCTCTCCTCTCTAAAGGCCAGCATGCGTCCTTTGATTACCCAGAATTCAGTCACTTTTCTTACTGGAGAGAGCCGTTGGCACCATTGGACTTTACTTCCCTCTAGACTTCCAGAGTTAATTTCAATGCCTTCCTGGTCTTAACTCTCCAGCTCCTCTTTACCTCTCTTGATCATGACACTAAAGAGCTGAATGAATAAAAGCTGTATGCCAGGTCACCTGGATCTTTAAGTAGCTTGTACAAAGTCAAATGCTGTATGTTACCATATGATGCAACACATATGTTAAATTGTTAAAATAGCACTACAGTGAAAGATGTGCACCACATCATGAGGAAAAATGTGTGAAAAACCAAAGATTATAATTTGGTATCAAATAAATCCTGTGTATTTCTTATGAAACCTTTTCTAATAGTTTTACAGCATCTTTTTGTTTTTATGAAATGCGCTGTCTAAAGCATAATTTATATTCTCCAGCTGGTTACTTTTTCCATCTTAAAAAAGGTTTTGTGTATGCAGTTTTATCTCGTCACATTTCGCTACACATTTGAGCCCTAAATCTGTGCAGCAAGCCTTGTTAAGAAACACAAATTCCTAAGGATGTGATAAGACAATGTCAAGCTGGAACGTTTGCTCACTTTGTATGCCTATATGAATCAAATTAATTTTTGTCCTGCTTCAGTTTCATCTCAGGAAGAAAATAATACAAAAACAGTAAAAACTGGAAAAAAAAAAAAAGCTGTTCCAATAGTTTTGAAAGGGTGTGTGCACTAATTATAAATATTTATGGCTTTATTTTTTTATTCCAGTGGAATTGCAATATGTTTAAAGGATTAGGACTTTTAAGAGGTTACTGGGATCTTTCTGAATCTCTCCTGAAGAATAAAGTCATACCAAATGGAGTATGTCCATTTTATTTATGGATATTAAATATAACTATAAGCTAGTAGATTAACTAACTTGGTATAACTCACTCACTCTCCCATTGTCCACACCGCTTTATCCTGTATACATTGTCACAGGGGGCCTGGAGCCTATTCCATGAGGCTTAGGGCACTCGGTGGGGTACACCCTGGACAGTGTGCCAATCCATCGCAGGGCACAAACATACACGCACAGGCTCATTTTCACAACTATGGGCAATTTGGGAACACCAATTAACCTAATCTTCATGTCTTTGGACTGTGGAAGGAAACCAGTGTACCCAGACGCAACCCACCAACCAGGGGCAGAACATGCAAACTCCATGCACACAGACTCTGGGCTGGGCCTGCTATGACATGTTGCTATAAACATTTAATTTCAGTAGGCAATACATCATGCCTTCTTTCCACATAACACATCTAACAATCTTGCAAACCATATTTTAGAAATAATTATCAGAGGAGCATTTCCTAGATTAAGTAGTCACAGGGCTTGTTGATGTTGGAAGTAGAGATGAGAAACTCGGATCCTTTAACGGATTCGACTCCTCCTGAATCACTCACTAATCGGATCCGTGTCTCTTGAGTCTTTTGAGTCACTTGAGTCAGTAGGGATTCTGACTGCATTTTCCTTTGGTCCCTGCACTAGAGGGCGCTCACTGAATCCCTAGTATCCACCGAATCCTTGGACTCATGAACACACTTCATTCAGGAGTCCCTTAGACCCGGCGTCTGCCAGATCCGCTGAATGCCTCGGTTTAGATAAATCAGCAAGGCCACATATAGTATTTTGAGGCTTTTTTGTTTCTGACCGCAAATTGTAAATGACTGAGAATCAAGTTTCTTTTAATGACAAATGCGCATAGAAATAAGTTTAGACAACAAATATAACTAATGACTAAAATAATTATAAATATAACAGCGGCATCTGGTATTTTTATTTTTATTGGTTAAAAATGGATAGGCTATCTGGTATAGTTAGTTTTTTTTAATGTATGATTTATTTATAAGAATTACACAACATAGAAATAAACAATCAGAACATACAAAAAAAAAAGTCATTAGAAAAATACACTACCGTGAAGAGTTATAGAGAAAATTACTAAGGCAGTAATAGTGGAGTAAATACAGTTACAAGAACAAGTGAAACAGAAAATACAAGAAGAAGAGAAAAAAAAAAAGCACAGACGTATAGTTAGTTTTTTATAATGTTTTAGGTAGTTAAAAAAAAAAGTCCAGGTAAAGCCAGGATTCGAGGTTGAGTTTTTATGCATATAATGATTGTCCTCAGAATCCACACACACTGAGTGTCCCGGATCCGGCTGTTTCTGTTGTATTTGTTCCTACAGTTACTAGCTAACAACTACAAAGTACAACTGAATTGTAGCAACAAGATAACTTGGGACTCAACTGATCCGAGTAACTGAAGAGAAGGATTTGTGATTCGTGAGTCATTTAAAGGATCGGGTTATTTAACCGGGATGAACCCGAATTCGCTCATCTCTAGTTGGAAGTGTGTAATATTTTTAACGCACGTCTTCAGGTTTAAAGGATTAAAGTGTTAAGCCCAATCACTGTGTGGATATACTGTCAAATATGATTGTCAGAGTCGGTTATATCCTCGGACAGACTGGAAGTGTGAACAGCAGGAACTTGTTACTGCAAGTCCTCACCGTCTATACGACTTAATCTGCAAGTCTTTGGACTGCGAGAGGAAACCAGAGTCCCTGGAGGAAACCCACCAAGCACAGGTCTGTGTCCATGCAGGCGGGAATCGAACCTGGAGGTGCAAGGCGACAGTGCTAACAACTAAGCCACCGTGCTGCAAATCCCTTTTATATAGAAATAATAAATGCAATTATTATTTTTTTTTTAACTACTAAGTTTTTGATTCATGGCTGTTCATGGCAGCCTGTGCATCACTGTAAGGTGGTTGTGCTCTTGTCTGTTGTTTCTCTTGAGTGTGTGTGTTCAGGATGAAGACAGTGAAGAGTGTTGAACAGTTTCGTTTTGTTATTTATAAGTGGGACTTGACCCTGGTGGTTGGTGTTTATTTAATGAGCTGGAACTGAAAAACAGTTTGATTAAAATTTGCTAAGACATGCTAGTTATTTACTAGCAGGGTTGTCCTGCGTGTACTGCAATACATTTTTGTTGAAGCCTATTTCAGACTATAAAACAGTTACAGAGGAATTTTATTATTATTATTATTAATTTCCTTTTTAACATTTTTTAAAAACATGAAAATCTGTACAAACAATCAAATAAACAACAATTAAAAGAGGAAAGAAGAAGAAGAAGAAGAGAAAAAAAGAGAGGGAAAACAGACTGCTAGGATTAGCACACAGGGAAATGAATCATGCTACCCATAATGCTTGCTGTGTGTGTGTGTAAGTGTGTGCGCGTGCGTCAGTTCGTCACGGACAGGTGTGTGTGTGTGTGTGAGTGTGTACTGATGAGAGCTTCAGTCATGCAGCTCTAGGCTACTCTAGACCAACAAGAGGAAGTTAAAAGATTTATCTAAGATACTAACCACAAGGTAAACATCATTTCATGTACTGAATATGGTT
>JAOVVA010000017.1:13362039-13378328 GCA_028565275.1 Leiocassis micropogon | reverse complement strand
TGTTCTTCACAAAGAGACCAAGATTATTATCTACAATTTAAATCTCAGTAACATAGAGCATGACACACTGAGTAATATCAATATTAAAAGAGCCAAAGTGCAAATCCAGAGTCAGGCAGAGAATGAGTCATATTTCAATGGGTAATCTAACAAAGACGGAAGGCAAAGGTCACCAACAATCTACAGTATTGTAATAATTTGTCAAGACATGCCCATGCTGGATTAGTACTGCTGGAACATGTACTGCTGGAACAGAAAATTACAGTTTTAAAGTTTTTTTAATTTAAGGTAGGATGCCCTCTAGTGAAATGTCCTTTAAAGGATGTGACAGCGTTCTCATGGGATTTGTCTGCTAAACAGTCTCACAACGCTGAGGGTCCAACTGAAGAACGAATTGTATATCTCCACAACTTCTGTATCAGCTCCGTAAGAGAAGCTGGTGCTTGGAGTGATTCGAAGGAGCCATAATCCAGAAGCTTCTGTTAAGTATGGTAGAAAAATATTTAAATAAAAAACGATTGCTGTTAAAAGACAATCTATGGCATAATACATGACAGAACGGAGTTACAACCCTGAAGTGAATCATTTTAACAGAAGAGGTGACATCAGTCATGAATGCAGCTTCAGTGTGGTTAGATTCTATTTACCTTGTGTCTTGCAGTGCAGCTTTAGATTACTGCTGAGTCACCTTCCATTATGATTTTACAGCTCTCTTTTCAAATTTCTTTCTGCATGTAGCTTAACATGGTGGCGTAGTGGTTAGCACTGTCGCCTTGCACCTCTAGAGTCCGAGGGTTCGATTCCCACCTCTGGTCTGGGTGCATGGATGTTCTCCCCGTGTCCTCCCACACTGCAAAAACAGGCAGATTAGGTTAACTGGTGGTCCTGAATTGCCCATAGTGTGTATATATACGTTCCTATGATGGATAGGCACCCTGTCCAGAGTGTACCCCACCTCATGCTCTAAGTCTCCTGGGATTGGCTCCAGGTACACAGGATAACCGGTATAGAAGATGAATAAATGAATGTTTTTAACGCAATAAATTCCACATCCATCATGATCTTGGCTAAAACTTTTTGCACAAGGAAAGTTATAGATGCTATTAGCTTTGTGCATGTGTGTTATATTTATGTGCATCACCAGCAGTTGGTATTAGGAAATAAATGGCCTTTTCATTCTTTCATTTGCATTCATCTTTAGTTACTGGTGGACAAGCTCTGGTGGAGTTGGAAGCCTATCCTGGGCACACCCTTTGTGAGTTTCATTAAGTTTCCTGCAAATAGCATTCATGCTAAAATATTCAAATAATAAATGAATGAATGAATGAATGAACTGTCCTTTGTCCTAATGAGCAGTTTGTACTTTAAACAAAGTGTGCTTAGACTATTTTTGAGGGGAAAGGGATAGTCAAAGTAAATAATGCACATCATTAGTGATTATTCCATCGGCAAGTGTATTTCTCACGCACCCTGTCGGACACTGCTGATGTTACAGATGTTTTACCCAAGCAAGCTAAAAAAAATCAAGTGGACATCGCACTCTGGCTGAACACCAGGCATTGACTGTCATTTAGGAGCTGCAAGAATTTTTGACATATTACTTTTTTTTTCATACTATCCTGTGATTATTTTTAAGGCCACTTGAGGCGCTCTTGCACTTAATTACAAATTAATTTCAACGTTACATGATTTGCTTTGGGGGGAACATTTTAACAGCAAATCATCTGGTGTGAATATATAATATAATATATTTACATAAAAATAAATATATATTGAAACAAACAAAAAAAATAGAACTTTGTATAGATGTATATTTATCTTTGGATCAACAGGGTTGCCCTGCTAGCCCATTTCTATCAACTGCTCCTGATCCAAGACATTTTAAAGAAGCAGTCAGCTTATATTTTACCTCAGAGAATCTCTGAAAATGTCTGGTCATTTTAAAGGTGATATATTTAAATGCAAAAAAATATATTTATTACCATTTAAAAGTCAAAAGTTAATGAAGAACTTTCATGAATATGTATGAACTGTTTCTGAAAGGTGTACTTAGTCGTGTGACTAGAGATCATTATAATATTTGAGGAAGAAACATGGCTGACACAGCCATGAGTACAAAAGAAAGAGGCAAGCAAACCGTGAGAAATTCAGTAAAGGAAAGAGGTAAAAAAAAATCCACACACTCTAAGATTTAGCTTTAAGAACAATGCATAAAGTGTTCTCCAGTTCATGTGTGAAAAAGATTCCTCATGCTCCCTGAACCACTCTTGCACAGTATGAATTCTGGAATATGCCTGTCCCATCAGTAAAGAAAAACTCCATAAATGTAATAACCTAGTTAGTCAGCTCGTCAGCTAACTTCATTTCATTGCAACAAAACGTTGCTGAGCCTAGACCTGACCAACTGAAACAACCCTAGATCATAACACAGAGTCTAGACGCTTGTACAGTGGGCACTATGCATGATGGCTGCATTATTTCATTACTTCCCTTCTTACCCTGATACACCCATCACTCTTGAATAGGGTCAGTCTGGACTTATCATAATCTTTTTCCATTCTCCAAAGTCCCATGTTTATGACCCCTTGCAAATTTGGGTCTTTTTTCTTATGGCCACACAGCTGTTTATCCCCAATCCTGTGCGTTCTCATTGTGTGTGTGGACATGGTAATGCTCCTACTTTCATTGTTAAACATAGCTATGGTTTTTACACTCACTCACTCACTCGCTTATCGTCTATACCGCTTTATTCTGTCTAAAGGGTCGCGGGAGGCCTGGAGCCTAT
This sequence comes from Leiocassis micropogon, assembly GCA_028565275.1. Taxonomy (NCBI): domain Eukaryota; kingdom Metazoa; phylum Chordata; class Actinopteri; order Siluriformes; family Bagridae; genus Leiocassis; species Leiocassis micropogon. The sequence continues at coordinate 13,375,543 of JAOVVA010000017.1, read as the reverse complement.
CCCAGGAGACTTAGGGAACGAGACAGAGTACACTAGGGATGCACTCAAACGCTCGTTTACACACTGTGGGGCAGTATGGGAACGCCATCTAGCCTAATCTGCATGCCTTTGGACTGTGGGAGGAAACTGGAGTACCTGGAGGAAATGAACCAAGCACGGGGAGAACATGCAAACTCCATGCACCCGGACGCTAGGCGGGGATCGAAGGTGTTTGAAGCCACCGTGCCTCTTATGATTATTATTGTTGATTTTTTTTTTTTTTACCATGCAACTTCCCCGAGTGTTTACATGATCTTCATTCATGGCCACATTTCTTCTACAAAGTCCTGTCTGGATCTTTCCAGGTTTTGTTAATGTCTTGAAAGGATCTTTACCATGTTCCAATAACTTCTTGATCTCGTTACAGATCTCCTTAGTTGTTTTCTTTGCTTGATCTAGCCCAACAATCATATAGTGCTAGTATTCCAGTGCTAGGATAGTATTATTATTATTTATTTATTTTATCCAGACAGTGTCTACGGCCTGAAAGGGGATTTTGAGATGGAAGTTCCTGGATGCCTATTTGGGAGATCTGGCAACCCGGCTGTACTGTCAGTGCTTCACAGCGCCGTGTTGGTGAAAACACACGCGCACACACACACACACACAGCTTCTACTTGCTTCATGTCGGTTATCGTGCTGCTGTTTGTAACAGCTGTTCGCCTCAGCACAGACCGAAAGAAAGCTGCTATGTTGTTTGTTTGCACGCTAGCTGGTCCTGTGCAGTACATTTCCCCCTGATTTAAACTCAACTCAAGCGACGGTAAGTCGGATTATTACACAGGAGCGGCTAATGGTTAGCATAGCATTACTACGCTGTTAGCTTAACAGCGTTAGGCAGGAAATACAACTCGGGACCTGATTAGCGAGGAATAGTTAGCATAGCAGGTGAATAATACACAATCTGTCATGTAGTTTGGCTAAAAATGGTGTATTATAATTGATTAAAATGTGCTGACGCGACGTATCCGGCTAACAGAAGTTTAGCACACTATACAGTACTAACATTGAGGTTTAGTTTACACAGTGGAAGCTTTTTAGAAAACTGTGTCACCGTGTTCCAGTTTGTTTGTGGTTTTATTTCAATGGGCTCCTGTGTGGTTTGGTGAGATGTGAACCTAAGCTCAGCTTCAGTGTTCCTCAGTGTGTTGTGTGTAAACATCACGGGGTTTGGGGCAGAAACAGAAACTTTGCTGACTCCAGCGTTACACAGAGAGATCCACAGGGAAATGTATACAGTTTAGCCTCCGCAGGTTATCACTAAAGCGGTGAGTACGATGGTGGTTATGCAGAGCTAGCTATAAAGTTAAAGCAGGAGATCAGTAGTTTTATCTCTATGGAGTGAACTTTGGTCTCAAGAAACTAAACGGAAACTCCTACCCCAAGTATCTGAGCTCGATTAGTGTCTATTATTGTTTGTTTTCTGGATTTTTAAAACATCATATATGCTTTCCAAACTTCTTCTATTTATGTGTTGGTCTAGCAAACAAAATAAATAAAAACAACCTGTCAGTACTCTTTCAGGGGAAGATCTAATGAGATCTCAAAAAAGTCGTTGGATGACGTCACGGATAGCTTTGCATGTTGGTCGGATGGTTTTGGTTGATTGCATTTCAGAGGTGTTGCGTGAGGAAGGAGGAACATATAAATTCAGAATAAACTAAAAGCTTTAGCAAAATAGAATTGAGTTTACTTTTGGAATCAAAGTTAGAATAGTACATAGTTTTAATAGAATAGAAGAGGCATTTTCAAAATAAAGTAGAATCTTATTAAGGTTTGTTTATTTGACACATGTCGTATACCTAACATCTCTTTGATTCCCACCTCTGTTCTGTGTGCAAAGAGTTTGTATCTCGGGGTACTCCAAATTGGCAGTAACGTGTGAATAAGTATGGGTGTGTGGCCTGTAAGGGCTAGGCACCCCGTCCATGGTGTACCCCACCTCGAGTTCTCCAGGTTCCCTCCACGACCCGGTATACAGAATAAAGCGGTATAAACAATGAGACGAAGACCTTACAGCACAGTGTAATGATTTTCTATTTTTATTTTTTTGCATATCTCAGTTAGGAAGCTGGGGTCAGAGAGCAGGGTCAGCCAGGATACAGCACCACTGTAGGCCTTGCTCAAGGGCTCAACAGTGGCAACTTCGCTGTGCTGAGGCTCGAATCCCTGACTTTCCAATCAATAAGACAGAGCCTTAAGTGTTTGAGCCATCAGATTAGAAGTTTTATGAAAATTTTATAGACTAAAATCTTTTTATCTAGTTTTATCAAAATTCAAGAGTTGCTTTTTTATACCCCTCGACTGGAGCAGCTGAAAGACTAACCACAACTGATTTATGACAATGTTATGACATATTATGACAATGAATGTTATGACAATACAGTTAAACAGATCTTTATTGTAATAGAATATTTATCAGAATAGAATGGGACAGCGTGGTTAGCACGGTGGCTCCTCCTACAGTTCAAAGACATGCAGATAACTGTCATTTCAAAATTTCCCATAGTATGTGTGTGTGTGTGTTTGCGCTTGTGCTCTGTGATGGTTTATCACCCCGTCTAGTGCCCTGAGTCCCCCGAGATAGGCCCAAGGCCCTCCGAAACCCTGTACAGGATAAGCATTATAGAGAATGAGAGTTTTCATTGTAGAAATAGTTATACGAAAATAGAATGTTTTTTTTTTATTTTAAGACTAGATTATCACAGTAGAATAAATTAAAAAGTTTCAATAGAACAGAAGTTTTTCTACAGAAGAATGTAATAGAATAGTGTATCATCAGAACTGCGATGAATTGCTGTTTTATTAAATATTTTACAAGGTTTATCAGAATGGAATAGAATATTTAACTGAATAGGATAGATACTATATCACAAAAGGGTTTTAATAGAATATTTTTCAGAATAGAATGGGAGTTTATTAGAATAATAAGATTTTTCAGAGTGAAATAGATTAGAGGGTTAATCAGAACTTAATAGAATTCATTATTATTTTTTTTTTTTTTTGAGGATTAAGTAATCTTTGGTCACATTTTTTTGCACCACAAATTAGTTGAATTAACGGAAATCAACATGGGTTAGAAGCTGCATGCACCTGTGCTTATATGAAGAATCCGCATTAAACTTTTGTAACAATACAGAAGTTAGTTTGTACTGTTTAAATGCTGCCCTTGTTTTTTAATAGAGAAAACTAATTTTATAAGTAATGGGCTCCCTAATTACTCATTAAACTTTTTTTAAAGGTTTAAAATTGTAACAAAATTTGTGAAAAATGTCATATATAATCAAGATATTTATAAAATGTGATACTTATAGAATCATGTTTTTTAATCAAATTGGCCGCTAGGTATCGAGATATTGGGAGGTGACTGTTAATTTTAATCCTTAATAATTACATTTTTAAAATCCATTTGCATGGAGCTTCTGCCATGACATTTTCTGTGCACGTTGTTGGTGTAAAAATAATAATGTTACAAATTATCTAAACCTTGCAGTCAGAAGTATAGTCTAATTGAGCTTAAACAGCTCCTTTTGACCAATCAGATTTTAGTTAGCTAAGTGTTTTTGTGCGTTTGTTTTTGCCTGACAAAGCGGTTCTTGGTAGCTAGTTCACTTTTCTGTACTGTATATTTAATGATTCATTTATATAGAATAAACGCTGTGTTCCTAGAACACTGGACACGAGCCAGGAGAGAGGCACCTTACTAAAGACTGAAGTGTTAATTTGTACTTTTGTGAACATGTGTTTTAGCGTGTGAATGCAGAATGCTGGACACGGTGACGGTAAGCTGTTTTCTGCCGCATAATAACGGCACCCTGCCTCCATCTATAGAGAACACATCGGTTCTGCCCACATGGCCACCTCAGTCCAACATCAGCCAACCACATGGCTGCCTGCGGATTCTTTACGAGGATATTGGCACCTCCAGGTAGGTCTGTCCTCACACAGCTAGAACAAGCCCAGGGGTCGCATCTGTGCTTAATGTGTGCTCTTCTTTGATTGGAAGCTCTGATTAGACACTATGTGTGTGTGAATGATGTTGTACTCAGTCCAGTGGTTCAGATAAGAGAATTGTTGCCTTTTAATGTGAATGTCACTTGAGTATGATCCATACTGCATGCGGTTCTTATTGAAAAGCTGTCTTTATATTTACAGAATATCAGATTAGTATTTCAATATATCAAATTGACTTGTTGCATATTACTTGTACCGTATGCTATTTAAAAGGTCTTTGATTAAAGCTTTAACAGTATAACTGCTTCCTTTGTTATCGTTTGCGATTCACAGTGAGGCTTCACTTCCTCATTCTTTTGTGTGTGTGTCTCTCTCTCTCTCTCTCTCTCTCTATCTATCTGGAAAGTACTTTTTGTTTTGGAGAAGTTCCCTTGGTATTTAAAAAATAAACTTTCAGTTTTGTTTGTTAGTTATTTGATTTGAAAGTGAATTGTTGCTGTTGTATAGTAATAGCATTGTCCTGATAATGTGTTATAAGATTTAAAAATATGACATGCATGCTAATCTTTATAATTAGTGTGTGACATTGAGTTGCATCCAAGATTTTTTCAATTAAATTCAAAGTTTTAGTGTAAACTTTCATAGCTGTGTAGCAGCACCTTAGGTCTCTAGATTAAGCTTTGTTCCTTTTATTTTTAGGAGCTAACATTGAAACGGGACTTTTTTTTCTGTATGTAATATACAGAACAATATTATGTTATATGTTACAGAATATATATAACAATATTTGTTTGTAAGCAGGTACTAATGGTCATGTAGATTTAATTTACTTTATGTGACTGTCTTGATCTTACATTAGGGTGCGCTTTTGGGACCTGCTGCTGCTGGTGCCTAACATAGCATTCCTCGGGTTCCTGATCTGGAAGCTTCCATCAGCTCGAGCCAAGATCCGGCTTACCTCCAGCCCCATCTTTATCACTTTTTACATCCTGGTGAGCTGATCCGTTTACCTGCGACACTAGTCTGAGGACAGGTTGACATTTGGGGGAGTGTAATCTAAGCCCTGTCATGTTCAAACTGTCAGTATGACAGCCTGAGTCTTTTATTTTTGTTATTTATCTGACTGACTCATGCTCTCGATGTAGGTGTTTGTCGTGGCAGTTGTTGGAATCACTCGAGCTATTGTCTCTATGACTGTGAGTGCATCAAGTGCAGCTATCATCATCGACAAGGTAAAGAAAACACACATACCCTCTTTGAATTAATAAAAACACACGCACACATTAAATAAAAACAACATACCTCGGGTCCATTTAAAAATTATAACATAGCTCTTAAGAGAAACACTCGAAGCGAATGAGAAGTTTAATGCTGTAAATAATAATCATGTTATCACTTTTACAGTATACTCAACAGTAGGACCTGTAATCCACTAGTGCGTTAGTGTTTAGTCACTATTGTCATTGCCATGTGATCCACACTGTAACTAATGGACTATGACTGCAGCTAGAAGTAGTGCAGATCAATGATTTGTCAAACACTGGCAGTCAAGTCAGACAACCATCATTTGGCAAATCACTAGCTCGAGTCACTTTTCTACGAAACACTATGGCACAGTAATCTTCTGTAGGAGCATCTGACGACATTGAGCTTTCAGCTTTCTCTCAAACTCTTGCTGTCCCCGTTTCTTGACATGCAGAGAGATAAAGCAAGTTAAATCAACTAAGCAAAGTGATTGTTTTTAATACTAGATATGGGAATTGAAGTCACAGACCCACAGCTCCTGAAATTATTGTTTAAACTATAATGGATACTAAGATAGCATGTTTTTTAACTTGTATTAGTAACCATGCTGTAGTGCAAAGCTCGGCTTGATTTAGAGAAATATAACACCTGGATCACTTTTCTTGTCAAAGGATGTTTTTTAAAGGTTTTCTTGCTTCTTTTGCTGCTTGCAAAGAAATAATTTTTATTTAAACATGACAAGGTGGATGGGCTACAGCAGCAGATACTTTTCTTCTCCATTGGGATTCTGTGTTTTTCACAACACAAAAAATTTTTTTAGAAGCCTTAAAGTAAATTAAAGGTTCTGATTGGCTGGAACTGATTGAGCACAGCATTGTGATATTGAGCGAGTGCAGCAGAGACTATGGGAATACACTTGATCACTCAAGTGAGAGTTGGAGCGAGCGAAGATATAATAAGTAATATAATAACACAGTTGTTTACTAAACATTTTAGGGAAATGCCATAAATAAAGAGATGAGAGAAGCGATCGAATTGTTTGACTAAATCTTTCGATAATCTCTGACCTAATTAGTGAATTAATAGTGTTTTGTGTTACACTGTGTCAGTTCGACTAATATGGTGTCTGCGATTGTTGTCACGTAAAAAAAGCGTATCGCGAAATACATGTGGAAAAAATGGGTTTGGATCAGTGGAACCCATTGTGGTCTTCTGCTATAGTCCATCGGCATTATGGTTGATTTATTTATTTTTTTGTTTATGCTGAGATGCTTTTCTGCTCACCACTGAAGTGATTATTTGACTTAGTACCACGTTCCTGGCAGCTCAAGCCAATCTGCCCTTTTGCCTCTGATCTCTCTTTTCAACTAGGCATCTCCACTGACTGAAACTGTTATCACATTGTTTTTCTAACCATTCTGCAAAAACTCTAAAGACTGTTGTTGTGTGAAAACAAACATGCGTGTGTATGTAGCTAATTATTTGGAAGCAAATTTATCTGCTTTTAAAATAATCCATCTGCAAAAAAAAAAAAAACCTTATCCTAATGGAAGGTACAGCATGTAGCAGCAACAAAAAACAGAAGCCTTCCCACCAATGACATTGTTATGCCGAAGGGGAAAACCAGCATGCTGTTAGTAGCCTGAAGCCATCTTTAGACTCATGTAATGCTAATTAAAGAACACATCCATATTTTACTTTCAGTTCCCTTCACTTCTCAGAGGTAAAGTCTAAAACTTTTCACACCTGAGAGTTGACTGTGCTGTAGGCAAAGAAGGTGGCACGCCAGTCAAAATGAGTCATTCTTTTTTTTTAACGACTGTTTGTATAAGTAATAAAACTGATAAGAGTGGTGTACTGCTTCCAGGTGCTGTGGGAGATCACACGGTTCTTCCTGTTGACCATCGAGCTCAGCGTCGTCATATTAGGACTGGCTTTCGGTAGGTTTCAGTAAACTGGGGAAACTGTGTGGTTTTGTATGCACATGGCTGAATCTGAAACTGCTCATTTACGAAATGTTTAATAATTGTCATGCCAAACTATGATCCAGGCTCTGTTTTGCACTAAATGAAAAGTTTTTTGGCTGGAATTATTTAGAAAAAAGTTTATGACTGACAGTGAATGACTATAAACTTGTGATGAATTGTCTTGTGCTTTGTTCTGGCAGGTCATTTGGAGAGTAAGTCGAGCATCAAACGGGTGTTGGCCATAACTGCAGTGTTAGCGCTGGCTTACTCGATTACACAGGTGAGAATGAGGACCAAGATGAAGTTGATTAATATATTATTAGCCATTTCTAAAATATATACTTGTTGAATAAATACTTAATTTTAAATACAACACAAAAATAAATACAAGATTTTATCTTACAGGGTACACTGGAGATTCTGTACCCAGATCAGCATCTGTCTGCCGATGATTTCAATATCTACGGTCACGGAGGGCGACATTTCTGGTTGGCCAGCTCTTGCTTCTTCTTCCTGGTAACAGATTATACTTTGTGTTAACTGACAGATTGTGTCATAATAATCGTGTTAATTTTACACTGGCCTTGATGAATAAGACTTGAGCTTGATTTTTGCTTCTGCATGAAGTCTACACTGTAGGCCTTGCATAGCCGTGTACTCTGAGGCGTAGCCTAGGGCATAGCAATGACGTGTAGCTCCACGGAAATTTCATGATTTCTCCCCAGGAATGTTAATTATCATCTTCTTTTTCTTCTATTTTTGCGTTGAGTCGAACGTCGTACTGCCCATCTCCTCCGACATCATCTCTCGTTTCTAAAAGTACCCATTGTTCATTATTTATTAACATGCTTCATTCATAACATGCTTCATTGCTTATAGTATGCCAAAAAAAACACTCAACAGCCAGGGACGAAGAGACTCCAGTGCATAAGTATAAATGCTCACAACTTCGCAGGCCACTTAAGCAGATTTGATAGAGAAGCATAAATCAGGCTTTACACAACAGCAGTGTTGAAGAGATGATTAATTTACTATAACGGTGTATCTAGAGACAACAGTCCCAGCTTCCCGACAGATTACAGGTGTTTATTAATCTGCTCAATTTCCCATTATAGCTATGTTTCTATATTAACATGTTACAAATGGATTACATGGAGGATACGCCACATTACCATGTTTTAAAAATGTCTGTTATGAATGATTTGTGGATAATTAATTATCTTTTTTTGTGTGTGGAGATGTTTATTTAGGATTATTGTCACTCTCCAGTGCTATTCCTTTGTAACATTCAGATGTAAGGTTGTTTATACGTTTTCTGACACAGGAAGATTTCTCGGGACAAAAGTCTTTGTGGTTTTTCTGTAATTTGACCAGTTTTTAAAAAAATTATTATTAACTCCAGGATGGGACGGGGGGAAAAAAGACGATTTTGTACTGTGTGTAATCTGGGAGGTAACAGGAGCTAACTTGTTCTGTAGACCGTGCTCAGCATTAGAAAAAACTATAAACAGATTTAACATAATCTTCCTTAATAATTAATTAATACTTATTTTTAGCTGTAGGCAAACTGCTGCTGTATAAGAGGCACAAAATACTTTAGGATTTGCGGTTATTGGTTGTTTATCACTCACCTTTTATAGTAGTGTTAGTAGTTGTCTATAGTATAGTTGCCTGATAATTTCCTTACATTGTTTTGTTCTAGGCTACAAAGCACTGTCTTTGGCCTTCTTCAGTTTCTGGGACTTGGCAAAGCAAAATAAATTAGACATAATAGTCAGAGACAGTGCCAGTGCCAATACTCATGCACTAGAAAACCTAAACCTGGCTACATAAGCTTTACAGAGTGCTGATTTTATTTTGATTCTCTAAACAGACAGATCTTCGGAGGGGTCCGTCTTTTACACTGGATCATCTTTGCCTGAAAATGTGGTGTTTGTGTCATGTTTATTTTTTACAGGTTTATTCTCTGATCGTTGTTCTGCCCAAAACCCCAATCAAAGAAAGAATATCATTACCATGTGAGTAAGGTGTTTATTCTGTATTCACTCTTTGTCCATGACATCAGCTAATGATTACACTTTGATAACTAACATGATCAATCTGTCTGTCTGTCATGTCCCTCTGTAGCTAAGAGGAGTTTTTACGTGTATGCTGCCATCCTGTCAGTGCTGAATATGGTGCAGGGTCTGGGCAGTGCTCTGCTCTGTGCTGATATCATAGAAGGCTTGTGGTAAGACATCTTTCTCTAACAAACAGTTATGGTTTGGAATTGATTCATTTCTCACTGAGCGTGTGTTTGTTTCACAGCTGTGTTGATGTCACAACATTCCTTTATTTCTCCGTGTTTGCTCCTCTCATCTACGTAACATTCCTCAAAGGGTTCTTTGGGTGAGTAAAAATTCCCAGACCTTGACCAAGCAGGACTAAGTCATATCTTCTAACCAACTTTTACACTGCATTTCCTTTCTGAATCTTTAGATGCTTTTACAGCTACTGCCAGTGTATTAAGATAAACGTTTCTAATGTTGGAATAATGGCTGATTAGGAAACAAATTCAATGCATCAATGCTGTGTCTTTCCTTTCATTCAAAGTTTCTGGTTCAGCCAAGAATTTAAACATCACCATTTTTATTTATTGCTTTAATCCCTTTGCTCTACATTCATACTAGCAACAGAAAGTAAAAAGCAGCCGTTTTCTACCCAAGTGCACACCATGAAATTATTTTTAGGACCAGGCCAATGCAATCTTAGGCCCAGTGTACATGTACAGTACATGGGTTTTTTTTCTTCCTTTATTCTCAAAAAATTCCATGCCAAACCAGGAGGTGGCAATATAACCCTAACTGCACTGCCATGTTGGGCAATTAGAAGCCTAAAAAAGTTCTCTCCAAGTACAACACACCATGCATGCAGCACAAGCACTTACAAACCAAACAGAGGATTTTTCCTGTCCATGCAACAACACTGACAATTGAGTTTCTAAAAATGTTCATCCTGGAAGGATTTGTTCAAATTGTTTGTTTACAGTGACCTAAAACAAAGGAAGGGATAGAATGTAGAGGAATGTAGAGAAAATCCCAGTGTTTTCCTTTAATATGTTTTAAATACCTGTGCACACTTTGATTAGGCCTCAGTTTCAACTGATGGTCTCTCCGTTGTATGCAGTTAGGAATAATGCTTGTTGGAAGAAAAAAAAAAAGAAGAAGAAGAAGGAAGTCATTGGTGCTTCCGTCAATGTATGTAGCTAGTACTTTTATCCGGCTTTGCTAATCTCTCAACAAAGCTAGTGTGACTCCTAGCACCTAACATGTAAATCAATCCCAGTTTAGTAATTTATTGTATTTGTTAAAATTTTGCCACTGTATATTTAGATATCTCAACATTATTATTATAGATGTATCTTAAATATTGTATCGTAAATACTTTACGTACTAATATACACTCATTTTGAAATATCGCCAACAAAATCAACACTGCATCATTATAAGAGCCTGTATTTTTTTTCTCTCTCTTTCTCTTTTTCGTTCTCAATGTCTTCCCTGATTTCAGTTCAGAGCCAAAGATCTTGTTCTCCTACAAGTCTCAGATAGACGAGCCAGACGAGCCTGACGTGCACCTGCCTCACACTTCCTCCGCCGGCCTGGGCAGCAGGAAGGAGCTGGACCACAGCTCCTACTCTAGCACACAGATAGACACTTCAGGGGCTTATCTGGATGACGTAGTGTCTGGACCCTTTGGAACCGGAAACAGCATCAACAGCATCGACAGTGACCGATGGAGGGCCATCAATGCCTAGAGGAGGGAACAGGACGGACTGGAGAACAGAAGGACTGGCCATGTTTGACCAATCAGTGACTGAGTTTCACCCAGTGAACTGCATTCCCTTTAACACAACGACTAGGCTTTGGATTTGAGCTCAGCTTGCATGACAGCTCAGTGTATGACAGTTTGTCTGTGCTCAGTCAACTATTATTTGTGCTTTTTAAAAACTCCTGCACACTCAGAGTTGTAGCACCTGTATGTTCCGAGACCTGTTCAGTATCTAGGTTACAACTGAAGGAATAGTCTTGACATGAAAGCTTGGCTCAGTAATTGCTCAGACAGGATTATCTGAATGAGTTACACAGTTTTTTTTTTGTTTGTTTTTTTTAATCACAGACAATAGAAAAATTTAGATATATTGCTATGACCTGTGCTTGGATCTACTGCTTCTGTGTTCACTTGTATTGTTTTATTTATTTTAGTGATCAAGTTAGTTATATTTTACCCTGTTCTGCTTTCATTCCATTTGTAAAACAGACCAAACAGCATAAATAGGATCTTGTCATGTCAGCTTTTCGGTCCATCATGCATTTTTTCTGCAGACATAGTCAGGCTTTAATGACCAAAAATGTATATTTGAGTTTTTAATCTTTGTGCAGTTTGTGTTGAATAGTGAAATCATTGTCGAACTCTAATAACATGCCAGTGGCTTGCATATTTTACATCACAATATGGAGGATTTATCAATTTATGAATTGTGGCAATACCAGATATTTTATTTTCATAGAAGGAAAGCTGGACAATGTCCTCAGATTTTTTGTTTGTTCGTTTGTTTATGTGGTGTTTTTTTTGGGGGTTTTTTTGGCTGTGAATTTATTGCCTTTGAGCAATGCACACTACTCGCTTTATCAAAAATAAGTACAGAGACAGTAAACTGAGAATAATTTAAAGCACTCTAACACTTAATATGCTTTTAAAATGAACATGCTTTTAAAAACCAGGCCCTGCTTGGCAGTTACTAAAAAGACAACTTCTTTTTAATCTATTAGAAATCTCCCTGAAAAGCTAGAGCACAGTAACACTTCATAAACATATAAAATTGAGGAAACTGTATTGTTTCCACAAAATGCTGTCATACAGTGTTCATGAAAAGGTTATTTTTGTCCATGTATGTACGCAGTATGCTGTTGTCTAGATCCTTCTGCCTATAGTCATATAGTGTGTTTGCTGTGGCAGTGCACGCTGCACCTTGTGCCATCCTAAATCCAAACACTGGTTTTGTAAGATTGTGACTCATTAAAACTTGTTACTGTGTGATATGCCCCCTGACATCTGCAATCTTTTCCAGTGCTGAAACACATGCCTCAGTCAACTTGACCCTCACACCTTTACCTGGATACAAACTGTACAAAATGCAGCTCTTCTTCCAGATGCAACTGATCCCTGTGTGTTATCTCTGTGTGCTCCATTTGGTTCTACTACAAATAGGACTTTGTATCTTGGAAAGTTATATTTTAGTTATCAGTTACTATTCAATAATTGCAGTAAAGGTGGTATTAGATGGGAGGCTAAAGTCTAATATCTCTTAATATCTTGACAAGAAACTATAAAGTAACAGCAATACATACGATATACACGTGTGTGTGAAATTATAACAAGCTGTATTAGGAAAACAATATTTTTGAAGAAAATAGAATAAATATTCAATGGTGAGTCAGAGACAGTTCATTTGTAACTGTGTTGCGAGCAAGAATGAAAAGAAAGGAGGTCAGCATGGAGTGAGTCATTTTTTGTGGTCGGAGGGTGTACCCGCTGCCAAAAGAACTCATGGAAAAATCATAAACAGAAGTGCTTGGATGTCTGCAAACAAAATTTAGACTGATACTCTAAAGAAGGTGAAAGTTTCATCACTACAAGCCTGAGAGTAAGCAGCAGAATATGGAATAAAAACATATTCCAAGAAAATCGCCAGCCAAGAAAAGGTCAAAAGTCAACCATCATCTTGAAAATTGATGCTAAAATATTTCGTGATTTTCAAGTGCCAGTATAAGATCATCATCAGGAAAATGATTCAGTGATCAACAGTGCTCATTACAGTAAGATGCTTATTGAAGAGCAAAGGACTGCAATGCACAACTGCACACTTCTGCCCACCTCTGCAAAAACTAGTTTTGAGGTGTCGAATAATTTTCCCTATAGTCCTGATCCCATTCCATCAGACTTTCCCCTGTTTGGTCCCCTGAAAGCAGCCCTATGAGGATGAAGATTCACTTCTGATGAAGAAGTAAAGACAGCAGTGCATTTGTGGCTGGCAGCTCAGCCTAAAACCTTTTTTAATGAGTGAATACAGAAACTTGTTGACAGATGGACAAATTATGTATATCAAAAAGCAAGGAATTATCACACACTCATTGTCTACAATCTGGGCAATTTGGAAATGGCAATTAGCCTAATCAGCATGTCAAAGTCAACTTTATTGTCAATACGACCATGCAAACAGAATTTACACATCGGATCGAAATTTCGTTCTTCAGACT
>JAOVVA010000017.1:13327814-13358982 GCA_028565275.1 Leiocassis micropogon | reverse complement strand
GTATAGAATTTTATGTTCTGCTTGTGATTTGACAGACTAACAAGATATAACCACAGAGTCACTATGTTGTAGTTCTACACTAGCAAAAAGTCAAATTATTGGTCTGGAACTCGGTTAAGAACTCAACACCTCATTCAAACTTAGAAGGAGCCGACAACTTTGTCAAAGAAATACTTAAACACTTGGTGACGTTGCATAGCAAAAAATCAACAGCAAAAAACATAGATTTGTTTAGTAGTCAAATTAAGCGCATTTCCATATACACACAATGTGATGAGAACTTACAGGATTGGGACTAAACACCTATGGCCATAAGAAAACCACTAGTTAGTAGGACTAAGAAAAAAAAAATAGCCAGAAAGCCTGAAGATCGGACTTTGTCAAAATAGAAAAAGATCATGAGGTCTGATGAGTTCAGATTGACCCTGATCCAGAGTTATGGCCCTTAACCCTCCAGTGCTCCAGGGGCATTGTATCCTGCCTGACCCTGCACTCTGACCCGGGCTTCCTTATAATTTATAAAATAAATCAATCAATCAAAAATTTTCACTGTGCTGTGAGGTATATGTGACAAATAATTGAACGTTGATCATAAATGCGGTACGAAGGGGCGCGCATAAAATGATGTACACATCATGGGAGGCAGTCTTATGGTCTGCGGTTGCTTCAGTTAGTTAGAAGGACCTAAACTCAGTAATGTTATGTGGCAATAAAATGAAGTCAGCTGATGACCTGAATGTACTGAATGACCAGGGTATCACATCTATGGATTTGAAAAGCACTGGAAAGCAGTGCTTGATTCAGGGCTGTTGAGAAGGAACACCTTTTATAGTATCTTACAGGTTACTTCATTCCTATTCCTCATATTCTTGTATCCATCATTAAGAATTTTTATTGAGTATGTGTTTTCCTAGTGTTAGTGTGATTGGGCGGCATGGTGTTGCAGCGGGTAACATCTCTGTCCCACAGGTCTTGGCATCAATGAGCATGAGTTACAGTCTGTTCCGAGGCCCTGCGTGTGTTATTTGAGTGGGTTTTCTCTGATTTATCATTGTCATTATATAACGATATCATTGTTAAGTCCGTGTGTAGGTGGTTTTAATGTCACCTACCAAAAAGATACCAGTAGGTGGCTTGGCCTCCTCCTAGGTGTGAATGAGTGTGTGTTGTTTATTCCTGCTTCTCACCCACTGTTTCCAGGACAGACTCTGGATCCATTAAAGCATTTACTGGATCCAAGTGTATGAGTGACTAAAAAAATGTTATTCAGCAGATCTAGGTCTCGGGTTAGTTAATTTCTTACACATTTCTATCTGGCGTGGGATCTCTTCATCAGGGTCCGTTTCACTTGTTCAGCATCCGTTTAAGTGCAGAAGTTTACACAACGTTGTCTTTAGTTTACAGCTTATTTTCCTACTAAATTTGGTCTCGCAAGTTCACATTCAGTAATTCGGGGAGAACAGGGCAAGCTTGTGCTTCCTTCAAGAGATGAGACGTAAGCCTTTGCATCATTTATCAATATATTTCTGATTTTTATATCATCAGCCTAGTTCACAAAAAAACAGGAAGATGTATTTAAGGATAGTAATACCAAAAATAGTTAAATTAGCATGTTTGGGATTATTTAACTTCTAAATCAATAATTTTTTTAATACCTCGGTACAGTTCTGAAAATTTACTATGATCTCTTTTTTTGGTTTTGTGATACTTGTCTTGCGAGTCTGAGCTTAAATCAGAATAATATCAGCAGGATGAAAACTAAATGAGGAAGGAAATGAATAAAATCATGAATCAGAACTATATTTAAAAAGAGGTATGTAGTCCAGTTTAGAAGAATCGCTCGTTAACACTGACGTTAAAAGCAAGTGCAATGATGTGCTTGTGCAGCCTCCTTTTGTTGTTCTGTCAGAGTGTTATTTTGTACCAGAAAACCCACTGTCTGGTTGTTTTGTTTAGTTTCTGGAACATGCTTGTGCAGTGGGCAGTCACTTGAGAATCTGAGAGTGGAGAATTGGAGATGTTTTAAAGGGCTTTGTGCAATGCACTTTTCTACAGGTCCATTCAAAAATCTAAAATCAAGCAAAACTGTCTGAAAATTGATTCAGAAATTTCCCATGTAGCCAGTACAATTGAGTAAGTGCCAGCATGCCACAGGCTTTCTCTCGTTTTACACAAGACTTTCTGCTGCGTTCTTCACCAACTAATCGATCAAATAGATTCTTGGAGAGACCTACAGTACATGGAGATATTCAAGTCATCAAGTCAATTGATGGCCGGGACGTCCTGCCAGAGACAAAGGGTCGAAATGTACAGTCAGTGAACAAGTGACTTTATTAACATTATTAAAGTGACAGCTACATATTTCGTTGGTCACTTCATCTCATCCACAGCATTATCTTTATCGTCATCTGTTTAAATTCCTCTGAATTAAAGTCGTTGATTTTTCATGGTGTAGGTGTTTGTGGGTAAGAGATGATTTGGGTTTATTGCAAAATTGGCTCTACACCAGGTGTGTCCAGATCTAGAGGATGCTGTGTACCAGGAAACCTTTACAGACACAATTCACTGCTAAGATAGCTAGCCAAATTAGCTATGTTTAATAATGAAGAGTTTATTTTGGAAGGTTTGGCTCTTAAAGAAATCATTGTGAGTCTGCAAATGAAATAAAATGAGCTAGGGATGATGGGAGGATATGGGCACACAAACATTTATACTCGGGGATCCTGGCCTTTTTAATGAAGCTACAGGTGTACAGATGTTCATAGATCTTTTTTTGTGTGTGTTTGTTCAAATCAAACCAGGACATTTGTGCAGAATAACACCATTATGAGAGTAAAACTACATTAATTTCTCAATATAATCCCCTGCTACAGTAAAGAACGTATCCCAGTGTTTCACTAGTGCTTGGACACCATCAAGAGAGAAGTTTTTCTCAGTAGCCAGAACCACAATTATACTGTGTGTTTTATGTCTGAAACACTAGCCTTCCTGGAACTCCTTTAATAGCCCAAAACTTTGAGCGAGGTCGAAGTTGAGCGGTGTTCATGAATTATTGTGTGTTAATTTCCCACAGACAGGTGCTTCTCTTCTGTAAGTTGGCTACAAGTTATGTCAGTATTCAAGGATCAGGCTCTTCACTTGTCGAATGTTCACTGGAACAACTGCAGTGGGCTTCGAGCCATCGTTCCTGGAATCGTCATTCACGGACGTGCGGCCTTCTTTAAAACGTTTGCGCCATTCAGATGTTTTACTGCAGATAAGAGTCTCATCATTGTAATGTGCTTGATGTCTTCTGTAAATGTCAATTGGTTTTTATTCCTTCATTTGCAAGAAATTTCATTACAAGTCCTGGTTTGACTGAAAGTCCCTTGCGTTGTGTCTTGTTTTATGTATTATATATTCATTTAAATATTTAAGTTAATTTAGTTATATTAAATTATGATGATGTATAATTAGAAGAAGAATATACAGAAACATTAAAGAAACACTGTAGAATAACAGTGATTGAAAACTAACCAGAGAACCATACAGTCCTACATACACCTATATCATTATCTGTATTAGACTCACAAAGTAAATTATGATGTAGGAATGACTACAAAGTGGCAATGCCAGTATATTGCAACACAGAGATTTCACAGGCTTTTTCAAACCTAGGAGCCGTTTGGAGGAGCTAGTCCCTCTACCAGCATGTTTTGAGTTAAAGGTTGAAATCTGCCAAATGCCTAAATGTAAACTGTAGGAAACCCATTTCCTACAAAACTGTAGGAAACATCTTCAGATTCAGTTATCTGAAGATGTTCCATTGGAACAGTGCAAAACTCCTTGACTATTGCTCAGGGTTAGATCTGGGAGTCTGGATCTGTGAGACAATAATGCTACCCAGATCATGAATCAAACCATGTTCTCTTACGGAAAAAGCAACATTGAAGGTATAAATAATGGCTGTAACTTGACGAATTATAACACTAAAGGCAAGTGTAAGGTGAAAAGGGTGATGCAGTGGGTATTCCTTTTCCCACAAATCAGTAGGTGGATTAGTTTTGCTCTAGAGCTTGTAGGTGTGAATGTGTGTATAGAAACAGTAGATGGACAGTGATGGACTGATATTTCCACCTCAAGCCCAGAGTCTCTCAGGATGCACCTCAGCCTTGACCAGGATAAAGCGGTTACTTGGACATAAATATTGAATGGAAGATGAAATGAATGTGAACCTCATCCCATCATATAATAGATTGTTTTAGTATTTTCCATACATCATTTTACTAGATTAAAATTGGAATTGCCAAAGGATGAGAGTTACTGGAGCTCGGTAATTGAATCTGCAGTAAGGCTGCTGTTCTTGCATAGACTAGACTACACTAAGAGCAGTGGCGTAAATTTGTGTGCATGTGTTTTCAGTTATCTGAAGATGTTCGTCAAAGGATGCGGGAGACTAATCACTCTCAAGGGAAGCCTCAGTCTTCAAAACCAGAGAGTCGCAAGCCTGACCCAGGTATTCACCACCTCCTCACCCTAGATCTGTTCATCTGATTCTTTGTTCAATTTCATTCTAATGCTTTTTTTGTGTCAGACAGCTGTCAAAAAGAATCAAATTCTAGCTCACTAGAGGAATTTCTTCTTCTGTGCTATTTACTCATAAAACAACATCGATAAAGGTTATAGTGCTTCTTTTTTCATGTACTGCCCTCATGACATGTATTACAGCTCCAGGCGGACATTCTTCGGCTGAGATTCCAGAGGAGCTAAGAAAAAGGTCAGTAATGTTTACCTGCCCCAAGAGTGGCCTTAATGTGTGTGATTGTGTGTGTATGTGTGCTGTATGTTTGAAGCATGAACAGGCTTTGGCCTGGAATGATGAGGTCCTTAGCAGTTTAGGTTGTTCAGTGGTTAGATGGTTAGTCTGTAGTGCTGTGATGTCGTCTGTGACTGTATCTATCACAGGTAATGTAAAAGCAAAGCAGCAGCGTATAGAGCCATTTGTGGATCATATTAAAATCTCCCAGGCATGCTTTGCTTCTCTTGAAATAATTGCCATTATATTTTCATTTTCTGCTTCAGTTTGCTACTCCACACAGATATTCCCTGGTGTGGAAAAACGTGCGCCTCAGTTGTCAGTCGTTGAGTTTTATACCTGCGCCAGAGTGCCGTCAGCGTGTCTTCTCCAGTCATTATCAGACAATTGATTCAGGTCATGTTAACTTAAGCAAAAATTATGGCTTTTTTTCCCTGGTACCTTTTTCTTTTTCGAGGCTGAAAAGGCGGAAATTCAGTTAGAAAACTCAGCACTTTCGCTATCCGGTGACGGATGCAAGTATGTGTGATGGTCCGAGAAAACCCACTGGCTAAATTCTGGAAAAAAGACAAAAAACATATGCTTTTCTGGTTATACCATATGTTGATATCTGAACTTTAAGAAATCTTAAATATATTTCACAAAAACCACACCAAAGCTATTTAATTTACATTTATATAATAAATATATATTTCAATATATGTAATATATTTAATTAAATACTTACTGTCTAAGATTCAGTAGATTAACTATGCTTTCTGTGAATAAATGTTTTGGATAGCTGCTTGAAAATGTCTTTGATGAAAATTACTGCTTGAATGGAATCTTGAAGTTCAATTTTCCCGTTTTTGAGAGTAACCAGATAAGATATATGGCTAAAAGTTGACCATCTGTCCATCACACGCATATCCTTCCGTTGACTGAGAAGGGTTTACACTAGATTTTGGAGTGCATCTGTGGGGATTTGTGCTCATTCTGCAGCAAAGGTGCTGGTGACGTCAGGAACCGATATTGAGCAAGAAGTTCTTTAGTTCCTGAGAAGGTGTTCAGTAGAGAACTGCATTTGAGTTGGCATTGGCTGGCAGCATAGAGTTCTATGTGGTAGGAGTGAATTATTTGCCAAGTTTGTTTAGAATTATCTCAAAATTATTGAAAGAAATTGTATATTGATCGTGATCCTTACAGAATTTAATAAGTCACTTTTCATGCATATTTGCACAACCACTGTCACTTTTAAATTTTATATATATACTTTTTTCTTCTATATTTCTATATTTTGTGATATTTTTATTATGCCCTTATTTGTACAGTTTATTTTACTAGTTAAATCTATTTTTCTTTAGTATTTCTTTTTATTCATATTTATTCCTTATGAATGATTTTTATTTTTTTAATTTTTTTAAGGTCCCTGGCGGTCGTATAAGCATTTCACTGCATATCGTAGTGTGTATGACTGTGTATGTGACAAATAAAATTTAAATTTGATTTGGATTAGAATTTGAGAATTGGACTACAAATTGTCTTGGCACCTAGGTATCCTGATATTGTTTTTGGGTTGTCCCTGGTGACTCCTGTACCTGGTGTTCAGTGGGGTTGAGGTCGGGGCACTGTCCATTAAATGTTTCGCTTTATTCTAGTCAATGTTTAGGGATTATTTAATTAATTTATTTATTTGCCAGTGGACAACACATATGGCATTCGGTAATTAAGTCACAACAACAACAACAGTCAGCTGTTATTTTAACACATGAAGGTCAACTTCAGCACAAATAGTTGTTGCAAAAACGGCATTGTCAAGTGCATTTACAAAGCACATCAAGCACCATGATGAAACTGGCTCTCATCCTAGAAGAGCAAGACCAAAAGCTACCTCTGCTGCAGAGAAGATTCTAATTTAGAATTATCAGCCTTAAAATTCACCAGTCAACAGCAACTCAGATTAGAGCCCTTATGACTACTTTATATTTACATTTCTCTTATCCACAATGACTTACAAAAGTGCTTTGAAGTTTCAGTCATTGGATAGACAGAGCATAAGTAGCAGTCACACCCTAATATTATCAACTCTTTAGCTCTGGAAATATTTTATTATATATTTTCAAAACATTTGACTGGTAATCAATCTTTAAGTGAGAAACTCGTAAGTACTCCAGCTACCTAAGCATTTATGTATTGTAAGTCAACTATTGTTCAACGATCATGAGTTTCCAGACGACTGAGAGTCCAAGAGAGCAAAATCTGTAGCACTGTCTGGATGGAGAGAAAAATGTGTGACATTTAGCCCTGCTGTCAGAGAGGGACTATTCCTCCATCTTTTATAATCGGTTACATAGAGCCCTTTGCAGATGACATGAGCAATAATCTGAAATTTTTCAACAGCCACATTTCATTTGTTCTAATAGAAAATTTCAGCAAATCCGGTAATGCATCAATAGATTTTCAATAGTTTCATTACAGCTGCATTTTTTTTTCTTTCTCTCACTCTCTCTTCTTCTCTTTCACTCTCTCTCTCTCTTTTCTCTTTTTACCCCCTTTTTTTTACTCTCTTTTACTCTCTCTCTCTCTCTCTCTCTCTCTCTCTCTCTCTGGGTGCCACTAACCAGTCAGAGCATTTCTGGAAACAGCAATGGTTGTGATTGGCTGAGTATAGCCATCACTGAAAACTGGGAAAAACTTGGATTTACCCAGTCTTCTACATGTTGTGACTTTGGTATGTTACTGTTATTGGGGGAAAAAAAAGAAACTAGTTATATTTTAGTGTTTTAGTTGTATTTTAGTCTTCTGTTTGTAATAGCATCTTTCCTTTATGTTTTTAGTATTTAATGTAAATATAGATATCATTTCTTCAATTGGAAAACATAGATAAGGGAAATTCATAAATGAATTTTTCCTTATCATTACTGTTTTTCATTATCGTCATATAATCATTGGAATGTTTTGGGGAAAATAACTGCACAGTTTCCCCTGTCTTATGATGTTCTGCATGCAACATCAAAGTCTCCACAAAAAACTAAAAAACACTTCTATTCTGCCTGTTGGGCTTCTGTAAACTCCACAGCATGGAACCTGATAAGCACTATGTATGGTCAGTGCACGTTACTCTAATATGATGGATGTAGGAATACTGGAGTGTAATTTCTCTGTGGACTGTGCCTGTTTAAAAGTTTGGACCTAACCTTAATGCAGTAAATCTTGTCTGCGCATTTTATAGAGTCCCTAGTGGAAAATGACTGACTCGAATTTGAAACGTGCTCGGTTTTCTGAAATCCTGCAACAGCGTTGCTACCGCTCTAAAAAAAAAAAAAAAAAAAAAAAAAAGGGGGAAAAAAGCCTTATGGATCTCACTTCTAGTTAGTAATGTGTCCCAGTAGTTCTGTAACAGAGACAAGTGCAATACACAGGCCAAGCAGTAAACAATTAACAGATCCAAAATATTGTTTCTATTTAACCTCAGTACTGTGGTAGCAGATTTTAAAGCTCATAATATTCTTATGTCATGTTCACCAGCATTGATCTGATATGACATCTAAATGACAGGTCACATTCGGGGTACTTGGGTAGATCAATTAAATGTTATAGTATGCAGTTGTCCTTGATGGAACTGACCCACTTAGTGAAGCATACATGGAGATTTCAGGGGTAGTTCTGAGGTGTGGTGTTATCCCATGTAAGAATTGTACTTGATAATAAAGTGCTTATTGTTATGTGTATGTTCTGTGGTGTTTGTGTGTTGTGTGGGCTGTAGGTTCGAGCTGGAGCAGGCTCTGCTGAGGGAGGAGTTGGCACGTATCACTCATAGAGAAAAAGAGTCTGTGGGAGATGATGTGAACCCTGCTGTTCTCCAAGAAAGAGCCAGAACCAAAGAGGAACAGAAGAATGTACAGAACTTGGTAAGACAGACTCTCATACACACACAACTTGCATTTGTTTGAACCAAGTTAAAAATATTTACACAAGAATTACTTTCAGTGGTCAACTGAGCTTGCAACGCTTTTCTCCTCTGTGTTTTCTTTCTTGTCTGTCTGCCTTCACGTCTGTCTGTCTGTGCGCATCTGTGCTTCTCTGCCCACTGAAAATTGATTTGCTTCATGTTGTTGTTCTCCGCTTGGTGTTTTAAGTGAGCGTAATGATTATTGAGTGCAGGACGTTTCTTCCCATCCGCGAGTTTGTCCGCTATAATGGCGCAGGATTGTAATGAGGCTATTCACGGCGGTTGATTATATTAGCTTGCTCATCCACAGACAGGGCTGTCAATACTAGTTAATGTTTACATTTGTAGCAGAGCCGCTGCTCATGTGGTCATATTTGCTACTGAGACATTTCCGTCCATGACCAGCTGTAATGGAGAAAGTTCACGATGAGCTGAA
Organism: Leiocassis micropogon; assembly: GCA_028565275.1. NCBI lineage: Eukaryota > Metazoa > Chordata > Actinopteri > Siluriformes > Bagridae > Leiocassis > Leiocassis micropogon. The sequence goes on along the minus strand of JAOVVA010000017.1, from coordinate 13,349,820 downwards.
AGCCTGATCAGATTCCTGTTGCATGGCCGTCCTTGGCCTGGGTGTGTCCCAGGCGGGTTTCTCTCCACTAGATGGCAGCAGAAGCATTCTTTTTTTTCTTCTTCTTCTTTTTTTTGCTCTCCCCCCCACATTGTGCTTCACTTCAGAGTGGTGGAATGTAAAGGAGTGGTCCTTAATTGCAAAACTGTATGAGCATCATGCAGCTGGAATTTACATCGGATTGGCTTTAATCTTACATTTAACTAAGAGTGCGTCTCCCAAATATGGAACTAATTACAATCCAGATTACACACCCATGTTTAGTAGCAAGGTTTCATGTCAACCAGCTTCGGGTGGGGTAGGACGTGAGGCAGGACGTGGCACCGTTTGATTGCATCGTGTCTTAATTTTCTCCTAAATCATATTCAACATGAAACTTTACTGTTGGATCTTTACTCAGGGAAAAAAAAATCTGAATGGAACAAAAAGAAACCAGTGGGTTTTTGAAATCATGTCAAGCTGAGAAGCTTGAACTGCACAAAAGAAAGAAAAGAAGAAAGATTCAATCCATATGAATATTAAGAATAAAACAAATCTGTGGACAACAATCGATCAGGGACAACAAAGACCACATTGAAATTTTTCTCTGAGGTTGTCATGGTTACAGGCGATATTCAAGGCTGTCACGACAGGGGAACTGACTCTGTTTACCTGTCCTCCCAGGCAGTGCTCTTTCCACCTCTTTTTGCCTGCTGTAGTGTAGCTTTACAACACTGTTCCATGTTTATTAGTACATTAAATACAGTGCTGATTTCTGAGCACTAATTAATGTTGGTTAAAAAAATACTGATTAAAAACTCAGCTGAGATTTAGTGGTAGAGCGCTACCTTGTTGTCTTTCAATGTCACAGATATTTTGCCTCCTTTTTTTTTTTTTTTTTTTAAATCCGCATTTTTCATTATGTCGAAAATGACATTTTGCACTCATCATCTGTCATTAAAGGTAAATATCTGCATTTTAACTAGCACTGATTACCATTTTAAAACCTTTAATAGAATTACAGTTTTATTTGTGTAGCACTTTTAACAGTATACATTGCCATGAAGCAACTTTGCCATAAAGAAATCCAGTGACCATGGCAGGGACAAACTCCCAGAGAGGACAAGAGAAAGAACCTTGAGAGGAAACAGACTTAAAAGGCAGCCCACTCTCCTCTGAGCAACTCTGTATAGTGGGATTGTGACTCATTGCTCTTTTACAATTATGAGCTTTAAAGTCAACCAGTACAATTAAAAGATGTTCACCATCATATAAGCATCATAGTCTTTATGGTTACTGCAGCAGCTCTGAGGTACACGTCTACACCATCCCGATGAAATTATTTATTAAATAACAAGCGAGACACAAAATCATACAGTATTTTTTTTTTTTTTTTTATATATTCTAACTTCAATATTTTTACTGCCAGGTGTGAGAGGCATTAAACTTTCAGGCTAGTGTGTCAAGCCAAGATCCTCATTATATCAAGAACAAGAGGTTAAATGTTTATAGGTTTTGTATGGAAATATCACTGTTACCAGCAAATGACCTGATTTTGGCATCGATTTAAGCAGGTTCAAGGTCAAATGTCTGAAATAGTTTTTCTTTAACAGTTTCCTTGCTGTCCGTCATACAGCGGTAATCTTTCTTTCAAAAATAATGTTAAGGAACTCAAGGTCTACAGTTTAACCATCTGTTTATCTTTTTATCTATCAGTCGATGATTAAAGACGTTCTTGTGAGACATTTCAGAAATGGCTGGTCAGGTTTATTCATCCTGTTGCCAAATTAACCGATTTATCAGTAAGGGCAGAAAGCCCCTACTACAATTATTGTGGTTTTTAGCCCAAAAGCTTTAGACAAAAATATGGGTCATATGGATGGAGGGATTTGGGTGATATTACCTTTGTAAGAAATTGGATCGACATGTTTTCTAACAAACTCTTGCTTTCTGCTGCTGACCAGACGGCCATATTTCCCTCAATTTTGCACACACCCACTAAACATATGAAAACGTTCAGCGTGGTCTCCTGAGAAAAAAGTTGACCGTGGTAGAAAATGCACCGTTTTTGCATTATGAAAAATTTGGTTGGGACCAGCGCCGCACCCCTTTTGCTCCCACGGAGTGTAACTAGCACTCGTGTAACTAGCTCACTTTGGGTCCATTCAGAGAAAGAAACGCGTCACGTTGGAAGGTTCGAAAAATGTCTAAGATCATGTCAATCAAAAATAACCTCTTCAAAAATCAGCATTTTGTAAAATGCTCCATACTGTAGGAAGCTCTTTGGAAGCGGTGCAGGGTTGCCATGGCAACCGATCAAAACTACACCCCTCTCCACCAACACTCTCAGAGCCACAGGCTGCCTTCATGGCCAGATCTTAGGAACCGTATGGACTACAAATGAATCGGTTTTTTTTTTTTCCTTCACCGTTTTGCCCAGGAAAACTCATGTCTTTCAGCACGTACGTCACAGTTTCACTAAAATCAAGTAAATGCTTCACAAAATCACAGGTGTGTCAAATGTGTAGACATTGGACAATGTTAAAATATCAACATGTATGCACAATCCAAGATTGATGCCAACTTTAATATGAACTTTTATTCTTTAAACTGGAAGTTAAATACATTTTAGAGAAAACAAAAGCCTCCAAAGCACTACATTAAATAGGGAGAACATTTAATCGTTTTTTTAGCAAATTCTCACCAGTCAGATTTCTCATAAACCATAATCATAGTACTATTCTGTTCAAAGTTAAATGTAGTGTGACTTAATGGTTCTCTTTCCACTTTGCCTAATCTCTCTCTTTTCACCTCCTCTCACACACCTTACTTCATCTTTCCAGTTGTGTCAGTGTTTCACAGAGGTCCCCTTGCTCCTTTCATTCTGAACTGTTTTTACTTGTGTCCATCTATCTTTATTCTTAGGTTTCTCTCTTCAGCCTCCTACATGACAGTGAGGAATGAGAGTCTGGGGTTAAAGTGTTTACATAAAGGGTTATCATATTTGTGTAAGCCATTGCATAGTTATAGATATAATGTACAAGTTAAGACACTTGCACACATTTATAAATTGACCAAGAACCAATGGTTTAAAGACCAATAGAAATGGAGAGGAGAGAGAAATGGATTCAGAGCAAAAGGGTTAGGTGTTGATGAGATTTAAATGCATGCAAAGAGAAGGATTTTGCAATGCTCGCCGTTGCTTCACTTGTTAGCTGTGAGTCAGAGAGAGAGAGAGAGAGAGAGAGAGAGATTGCTTCAGGCGAGAGACAGAACTGAGAACGTGCTGCCTATCAACTGCAGGAATTCCACAGAGAGACAGAGACAGAGACAAGCACGCAGTCCAAGTGGAGAAATAATTCCAGGTTTTGATTCTATGGAAACTTTACAATGCTATTAAAATTTCATATTGCATCAGAATTCGCAGGTTTTCTCCCCACTCTCCGTCTCTCTGTCTCTCTCTCTTCATAGATATAGTCTAGACTATGAGCTGAACAAGCTACCTGAGCTACCTTCTCCTCCTTTTTTCTGTCACTGTCTTCTTTCTCAGTCTCTTAAACACACATGCTGTGATACCACTAGTATCAGTCAGTCCATTTTCACACTCTCTCTCCTGAACTTGGTCAGATGTTTTAAAGGCACACACATCCTGACCTGCTGTATATTGAGGAGAAGAGTCTTAACCAATATAAAATTGCTACTGCAGATTAGTGATGGAAAACCTGAGTCACCATCCAGTATGATTATATCACGATACCAAGGTGACTGTTTGATTTATATTGCGATTTTGTATTACAATTTTATAAATATCCTGATTTTAAAGGATATTTAAATATATTTATTTACATTAACTCAAAAGTTTTATACTTTAGCTTTATTTAACAGCATCACAACTGAATTGAACATGAGTAATTAAATGCAGCCCTTTTTTTAGTATTGGTTTTCTCGTTTAAAAACCAACAGCAGCATTTAAATAATACAAACTGACTTCAAATACAAGAGTTAACCATTTAACTGAGCAGCACATATCTCTGTCTCAGCACGTATTATGGTCATCCATCATAATTATTATTTCTAAACGAAATTAGCAAATAATTCACGCCTTCCACACGGGATGAAAATGTGTGAATTGTTAAGAGTAAAACACCCTGTAGGATTATAAAGAAATTGACTCAAAGTCTGAAACCTGAAATTAACAGTGTACGTGCGGATCTAGTGGCTTCTACCATATGCGGTGTTTAAGAGTAGTTAGCGCTTGTGATGTTTGGGGGGAGAAATGGGTGGATTGGAGGATTTTGTGATTTTCAAAAATGTAACACGATAACAATGCATTTCTGTTGCGCCACTTGGCAGCTTCTGCGCTGATTCCAAAGTCAGTCATATCTAAGGCTGATCATCCGATCACGCTCACAGCCAATCAAACTGAAAACCAGACAATTCTGGCCACTGGTTCATCGACCGGATCATTTCTATTATAAATGTAAAAAAAAAAAAAAAAATTTTTTTGAAAAATCTATTTTGTAGTCTATTTTATTTTGGCGATATAAATTGCCCCACTAAGGAATCGCGATTCATGATTCATAACTGAATAACTGCTAATGCTCTGTTAATCTCTCTCGCTCGTGCTCACTCTCTCTTTTTTTTTTTCTTTCACTGTATGTTGATATGGCCTTAGTAGTGAGAAATGAACGTGTAACTAGCACTCGCTGCATATCTGTGTGCAGAAATCTCAAATGCTATTAGATTTAATGTTATATTATAATACTGCTAATCCTTTCACTAGAATCGCTGTGGGATTTTTGCCGACGATGATAAGCCTAGCCAGTCTCAGTCTGCCGAAAGAAAAAAGAAATATATAAAACCTCTTTTGTGCAGATTATGCTCTGTTCTGCTATTTATTAGAGCAGAGAAAGCTGGGATCTGCCCTTTTAATCATGAAGGGATAACTCAGTCGCTCCATTTAACCCTTTTCTTTTCTACATGATAAATTTCACACAGCCCAGCAGCTATATTAGCACACTAATACGAAATTAGCACCGAACCCAATGTAAAGTCCCTTTTTCTCTTCTTTTCTTTCCCTTTCTCTTTCTACCTTCTTGTATCTTTTTCCCAATATCTCCTTCCATTTTTTTTTTTTTTTTTTTTTTGTTTCCTCGCTCATGTTTCCGGCTCTGTTTCTCTTCTCTTTTTTTTTTCTCTCTTGTTGTCCTCTTACTTACACTTCAATATCTTTTTTTTTTTTCCCTTCCTCTGCCTTATTTTTTTTTTATCATCCCCCCCCCTTTCCTTTTTCACAGCAGCCAGCTGAGCTGAACGCTTGGGTAAGCAGAAGCTGCTCCCTGTTAATCTTACTTTTCTCTCTCTTTATTCAAATGGCGTGTTTTCATTGTGCATTATAACAGAATGGAAGTGTGAGCGTGTGTATACACACACACGCGTACACACACACAGATGACACCTCCATCACAACACTTTTGGAGCTATTCAGCTAGAAAATTGCACATCATCTGCGTAGTAGAGTGAATGGAACCTTCCTGCCAACAAACACTAACTGAATGAAGAAAAATGAGCAGTATGATTACACTGTATGTAATTATGTGTGCATCTGTAAGCTAATGTGTACGTGTGTGTGTGTTGGGCGGGAGGGCTCTAAAAGCTAGCCCTTTGTGTGCCATCTCATTCATGTGTCACACCAGTTGTACAGGTGTCTATACATTGGACAGGTGTAATGACGTCTCGCATTTCAGACAATTCCACTGCATAAGTTATGGATGAACATCGAGAAAAAAAAAGGAGAAATGAAATGCAGGGATCAGATTTAAATCGCCTCCGTCATCCTGGGCCCCTGTTTTAATTTTCCCTCCGACAAGAATTATGCACTCACTCTGTCTCACTTATAGGGTGCATGGCTTAACTTCTCCAAACACCTTGTTCGTTCTCTCTCTCTCGCTATTTTATCTCTCTCAGTAGAATTGTCTTTTCTGCACATGTTCAGGTTATCCATTTTAATCATTTCTTTTTCTTTTTTTTTTCCCCCTGCTGCAAAGCGCTTTGTATGCTTAATGGCTTTTTAAAGGCAGCTTTAGTCATTGTGTCCATCTCTTTCTCTCCCAGGTAAATCTACGTACATACTCACCATGTCGGGTGGCAGTCCAATGAGTAAACACACAGAGCATGTAGTTTATTTCTGCATTGCTGCTGATCTGAGATCACTCGCGCACACCGCCTGCTTTGTGATCCCTTGTATCAGCTGTGGCCATAACATGTCAGCGAACATCCCACCTATTACACTACTAAAATTCGATTCATCCCCTGAACGGCCTTACACACACACACACACACGTGGTCCTCAAGCCTCTTTCACACTACATTTGTGTTGCCAGTTGAACCGTCCAAATATCAACAGGGAAGTTGTATTAATTTCAAGTCTGCACTGAGTGACATTGCAGAACATTGCAGCAAGTCATGCGGAGTGAAAGGTGCATGCACGAGTTGGAGGTAGTAATTAGGGCTGGTGCATGAGATCACATTGGAATTCTGAAAAGCTCCATGGACTACAACTCTGTTTAAATGGGATATGTCAGCAGAAGTGAGATTACACACTTGTAAGTGTCTTTATCTACGTCTCATTGGCTCTCTCTCTCTCTCTTTCTCTCTCTGTCTTTCTCTCTCTCTCTCTCTCACTGTCTCTCCAAGGCCAAACAGCTAGCGAGGAAAGAGGCTGAACTGAAGCATCTGGCTGCATTCTACAAAGAGCAACTGCAGCTCATGGAAAACAAGGTAACACGTGTGCATACACAAACAGATCAGTGGAGTAACCAGCCTACAAGAAGGGTGGATTTGTTTTTTTTTTTCTAAAAAGAGCCTTTTCATTACACACACACATTGTCACAAACAGGAGGAGAAATATGCATTCAGTGAGAGAGTTTATTAAAGTTTTAACATATTCACCAATCTTGAAGCCTAAACGATAAACAAGAGGGGAGTCAAAAAAAAAAAAACAGCACCAGACTACTAATGCTATCCAATAGGTAGAAACAAGTATACAGGCAGTAACAAAAGAAGGAACCCGCTAATAATACGGCTCGAAATTGCATCCTGCAGGAATGTCAAGACTTTGCAAGGAAGGGCTGGTCTAACAGAATTGCATACATTAAGTTGAAAAACAAGTGAAGCTAATAGAATCTAATGGATGTGGTGGAGTGCTAAAAACAACCAGGACCTTCTTTCATGTTGTTATCTGGAGTTTATTTGGATTTTTACCCTTTGAATTTATAAGGGTAACATGAATTTTGGTAGATAATATTCAAATAGGTGCTTTACAATCAATTAAATGACCTTTTTGTTGGTTGGTGTTTTAGTTTAGCCCTATTCATAAGATAGTTGTCACCTCAAAAATTCTGATTGTTCTTATACTTGCTAACATTTTTATAAGCTTCAGCTCAGTCACTGCATGCAGTACTCTTCTTCTTGTTCTGTCAAGTTAGTGTGTGTGTATGTACACGCATACCGTAATTTTTTTTTTTTACCGCAAACCTTTGTATAGAGGAAGAGTTAATCTAGCCACATGTGCAATTTAAACGACCTATGTCGGGTAGTAAAAAAAAAAGAAGAAAAAAAAGTTATGGCCATAACTTCATTATGTTCGGTACAGCCCTAGTATTTCTCACGTCCTACAGGACATTCAGGACTACATAAAGAAACCTCATGCCGTTCTCATGTACACAAACTGGAATGAAATTTTCGAATGACTTATAAACCCATTTAACTTAACCCATTGCTAAATGTACCTTGGAGAGAGTCAGACTTACACATTGTGGCACTTAGACTTGAATGAAGTGGTTCTTGTGATCAGTTTGCATCATAATTGCATTTACGTTTCCATTTTTCATTTCATTATGTGGACAATTTCTATCTAGATAAAATCCTGGTACTAAAGATGCGTTAGACGACCGACTGCAGTCTTGTATGATTGAGCTGGCAAGCTAACCACCTGTCAACCGCTAATGAAGGGTTCCTGAACTAGCAAGCAAACTTTTGTTGAAATCCCTAACCCCCTCCTTGATTACAGACGGTAATACAGCGCAGCTGCTTTCTTTAGTTTGGAAAAAAAATCTGACTGCACAAGTTTTCTTTCGTCCTCCTCTCTATGACCAGGCATGTGGTGAATGTACTTTATGCTGCCTGCTAGTTTATAGTTTAACGACATCGCCACGGAAACCGAATCACCTCACACAGAGTCATGTCCGTATCTGTTAATGATAATCAGTTTTCTGCTCGGTTATTTCTTTAATGATTCATTTTACCGAAAATCTAATAAATTCTGTTCAATTCAATTTTATTTGTGTAGCACTTTTATCAGTGGTCATTGTCGCAAAGCAGCTTTACAGAATCAAAAAGAAAATTAGGGAAATGAGTTGTCTGAGGAAATGTGTCTGATCAAAATGACCAGATTGTCCCTGCTGAGCCAGCCGTGGGTGACTGTGGCAAAGAAAAACTCCCTGAGATAGCAATAGGAAGAAACCTTGAGAGGAACCAGACTCAAGAGGGAACCTCATTTGGTTGATCTCGGATAGCAGGGATAATCTTATAAGGCTTATAAATAAAGGTTATTTTAGCCATAAAATAATACCTTCGTGACCCTGTGCTTTTTATCTCCATATTCTTTATTTCCCAGCAAATATAAACATTTATAAACATTTACAAAGACGAGATAAAGTGTTTGTTTATTTCCAACTTGACCATTCATACAATGATGAATATTTTACATTCAGGTATGTATGAGTGCAACATACTGTATGGCAGTAACAAAATGAGAATACCTGAAGACTTTTTCACAATGAGCAAACTGCGAGGAGTGTTTCTTAAATAACTCAGTTTGATGATGCATTTATTTAATATCTAGAACATAAATGATTTAACACTGAAATGGAGGAATAGGAGACGAGGCAAAGTAAAAATTTAGATCTTTTGAATGTTAAATATTCAGTATGAAATTTTAGAAATAATTTGTCTAATTTTTTTGTCATTTTTAAGTAAAAAAAAAAAAAGTCTGAAAAATGTACCTGAAAATCATAGCAACAATCTCTCAGGGGAAAAAAACTGCATTTGGACATCATTTATCACCTGTTTCATATTGTCATGATGCTAATGTTGTCACATTGTGCAACAATGAAGTTATTGCTGTTACAAACAAAAGCGTATACGAAATAGGTTTTCGTCGATGTTTTATGTCTGTCTGCATGTCTTTTTGGCAGAGACATTTGTAACAGTGCCAGAGTTTATTTTAATAATCATTCGCCATGATGTAAACCAGGTTAAAGTAGCTGTGTTGGAAGAGCTCCTTTGCAATTATAGCTTGTCAAGCGACATCTTGCATTTCATTGTGTTGAGCGACTATTTTATTACACAAATTAAATGTGCAGGACTTCTATAGGCCATAACAGAGACGCTTGCTTGTCTATTTGTAAAGCAAGGAGTAGTTAACATGACTTCGCTGCGAAACAAAAATGAGGGGAAAAACAGAGAGAGCTGCCTTTTTTTTTATTATTATTTTTTTTTAATGAGCAGGCAGATATCCGTATATCCCACCCGTGTGAATTATTTGCTGCAATACAAATAACAAAGAACGCATTAATTTAACAGAAAAATACTCTTCGAAAAGTACTTTTACTCACTGACCTCTCTGTTAACCAGCTAGTCAAATGCTGTAAAAACAAAATGAAAACCTTCATGTGCACTTTTTAATTGGTCTTGCCTATTAACGGTATTCTCATTTTCAGTTTGCATAGATTACTCGAGTTTGTTGCTGTGTGACTCTTTCACTCTTGCAATCATTAATAAACCCAGCCATGGATGTTCGATAGTGTGCTTTCCATCCTCTTCAGCTGTAACAAGATGCCGTTATTCTCCAGACAGGTCTGTGTGAGTCGACGTGTACCTCTGCACCTTTTACACTTATTAGAAATATTGAACATGGTTTAAACACATTGATTTGTGTGGTTCAAAAAAATAAATTGATCTGATTGTCAAAAGGAAAAAAGGTAGACTAATGTTTTTGTCACGCTGCACCGCCGTTAGTGAATAAAGTAACTGGCTACAAGAAAAGCAAATAGCTTAACGTCTGCCGTGCTACTGAAATGTAGTTAAGCTGATACTGGTGATTTGAGTAATTCAGAAACTGCTGATGATCTGAGATTTTTACACACAACAGCAGCTCTGTGGCTGGGAATGCCTTTTGACTGGTCAGCGGAGACTGGCCAGACTGTTTTGCTCTAACTGGAAGGTTAGAGTAACACTAATTTCTATTGTTTACAACAATGGTGAGCAGAAAGGCATCTCGGATTTCACAACACATCAAGCCTCGAGTGGGATTGGCTACAACAGCAGAAGACCATGTCGGATTCCAGTGCTGTCATCCAAGAAGAGGAATCTGAGGCCACACTGGATGGAGGTTAACTGAAACTGGACAGTTAAGCATAAGAAAACACCTTGTGTTTTTTCCAGTCTGTCTGATTTTGCTGGTGTACATGCTGATTTTTTGAAGCATTTGTTAAATTTCTAGGTGAAGTAGACCCAATGAGCTGTCTAAAAGAAAATATGTGCGAAAGTGAAAAAGAATTACAAACTTCCGCTACCAGTCAAAAGTTTGGACACAGCTTCTAATTCCATGGTCTTTCCTGATTTTTTTTTTAATTACTTTCATTTTAAAGCAACGCTGAAGGCGTCCAATCTCATTTGAACAGTTAATATTGAGATGTTTCTGTTACTTATGATTTGTAAAGTCTTTATAACAGCCCTAATCTGAGTTACTGTTCATTTGTGATTTTTGAGGCTGGTGACTCTAAATGAACTTCTCCTCTACAGCAGAGGTAAGGTTAGGTCTTGCTTTCCTTCATGAGAGCCAGTTTCATCATGGCGCTTGATGGATTTTGCAAATGCACTTGATATTACTGTTCTTACAAGAACTATTCCAGAACAGCTGACCTTTTGTGTCTTAAAATAACAACTAACTGATGTTGTTTACTCAATTTACTCAATTGTTTACTCAAGTCCACAAAATTATTGTTATTTTATAGTAATATTGTTCTGGAATGTGGAGAAAGTATTGTTCTGGAATGTAGGAAAATAGATCCTTGTGTCCAAAGTATTGACTGGTACTGTACTTTTACTGGTGCTTTCTGAGGATGTAGAATGTCCATGTTCAAAGACAACCGTATCACACTCCTACGCACTGTAGATGTTCTTTCCTAACTACTAATGCAGGTGACTCTACCCGGTTGTTTAATTTGATGAGATACTTCTGCTTCAGTGTGGGTTTCTATTGAAGCCGCTACACAGCATCGCTAATCCAAGGAGAAACATGTTTGGGGACCTTTTTAGGCTGGTCTGACCAGTTTGTTTTCTACTCGGCTGTGTTCTTACTTGTGCGGTTCTGAAAACGCAGACTGTGGACGTAATCGAATTTTGTCCACGTTCAGGTACCGTGCTTATCGGTCTTGATTTGCAGAGCGTGGTCGTCAGATGAATACAACTGGAGTCAGAGATGGCGAGCAGCGACTCCTGTTGTGCTTTCAAGAAATTAGGGCCGCATAGCGTTTAATGAGTCAGCGGCTGAAAGCCACCGCAGTGATCTTGTTACGAAAGCACTCTTTCAGCGACTCTCTTTAAGTAAAAGCCCTGACCTTGAGCTGAAGATGTACTTTGTCAACACCCACGTCCTTTATGCCATTCTGAACCTGTAGCGAGAGAAAAAAAAACTGCAGCAGGAGGAAGGAGAAAAAGAGATCAAGTTAGAGAATGTAAAATTGAAGTGGTGATGTCAGTGTTGGAAATCATAAAGGGTCCCTGTGCCAGCGTTACTTCTGGGTCCTACACACTGACCTCTTAAAATTAAATGTAGGGCTCGAATGCGCACACGCTCCCATATTCTGGCAAATAAACAGCAGACACTGGCTACGTTTACATGCAGCCTAGTAATCCACTCATAATTGGAGCGGTGGTGCAGTCAGAATAACATTTGTGTATACACATCAGTAGGAATAAAGTGAACTGATTCAGGACAATCTGAAACTGGATTTACTGAGATTGATTGTCCTTTTAATATAATGTAGTTAATTTCAGTAGCAGAACCAGTGTATGACTAAAGTCCTTAGTTAAACAATAGAATACATTTTATATAACAAAAAATACAAGGTTAGCTTACTTTGTAAAGTGTTTGTTAATAATCTGAATATGCATATCAAAAAACTAAAGGAGAAAATAAATAATATGGCTAAAATTCTTAACGTTTTTTTTAAAGCACTTGAACATCTAAATATCAAAACAGAACCAGTAAAACAGGAAGTCGGTAGTCTATCTTCACATATTTATGCAATATCATGAGAAGGACTGCTGTACTGCTGGATATAGCATGGCTGTGATGCAGTCGTAGGCAATACAGCAATAAACCCTCGAGAAAATTAATCTCACAGTGAAATGTTGTCTGCGCCTTTAAACCGTGAGGGGAATCCCAGGCGCTATTCTGTCTCGGAGCGAATTTCCCCATAAGAAATAATAGAAACTCCAATGATTCGCTCCACAACCCAAAAATATTCATATAAAAATTAATTAGGAGAAAATATAAAGTAAAAAATTAAACCAATTAACCTGCACTTTAATTAAAAAAATAAAAATAAATCAGGCTGTGTGTGTGAAGCAGAGACAGGAGAGGAGGAGGAGGGTTGAGTTTATTTTGTATTGTGACAACTTTCTCTCACACACACACAAACTTTTAACTTGCACTTTACCTCCTGAGAGGAGGAGGCGAGGTATTGTGTAGGACAAGTTTCTTGCACGCATGTGCGCACACGCGCACGGATGTTGACTTTACTTAGACTACAAACTAAGCTTGCAAGGGGAATCCCGGACAACATTCTATCAAAGTTTCTTGGACTGTGAACTCCGTTTTGTTGAGGATTGTACGAAATTAGGATTATTTACCATCGGGACAGCTTTACAGGGCAGCAATTTTCTATCATAATGCTTCTAGACTGATTTATTGAAACCGGTGAGGCCGACTCATTTCTCCCGCACCCCCCTACACTTTAGTCATTTTATACATTCACTAAGACACGTGAGCTACTTTTGTACTTTTTTTAAAATTTTTATTTTATTGTTGATTTTTCCTTGATTTTCTCCTTAATTTAGTTGTGTCCAATTCCTCCCCGTCACTAGGGGGCTCCCACATTAAGGCTACTACTACCACTCAGTCGGGAGGGCATCTTTTCAAACTGCTCGCTCACGCACGCACCATTGGGGCGGCGTAACACACACTGAGGACGGCGCTATCCACTCCTTCCGCTTGCGTGAGCTCACAGACACCCATGATTGGCTGTAGAGCCGTGATTAATGTGAAAGCACTAAGTACCTCTCACCCCTTCCCTCTGAGAGAGCTCAGCCAATCAGCTCTCTCTAGAACTCGCGATCTCCGGATGATAGGGCGAGCACTTTACCACTGGCTTCTACTTTCGTAATTTGCTCACATCTACAAATGTTGGATGCGATCATGGTTCGTTCATATCAACCACCAACCCCTCCCCCTCTTCTTTTTTTTTCCACCTAAGTTAAGTTAAGCCTTTATTTGTCACATGCACATTACTGCACAGTGAAATTCTTTCTTTGCATATCCCAGCATAACTGGGGTTAGAGCGCAGGGTCAGTCATGATATAGCGCCCCTGGCTGGAGCAGATAGGGTTAAGGGCCGTGCTCAAGGGCCCAACAACAGCAACTTGGTGAAGCTGGAGCTCGAACTGCCGACCTTCCGGTCAGTAACTCAGTGTCTTAGTCCTCTGAGCTACAACTGACCTGTAGTATACACACGCACACATGCTATCACACTCATTTACAACTTTCTTAAACAATTTGTTTATATGCATATATTTGGTAGAGGGTGGAGCTTTACTTGCACAAAGCAGATGCACAGAGAATGGGCACAAAAACTCCATCTAGATATTTTATGCCAAGCTCAGGCTTGAACCAGGGACCCTTGTGCTGTGAGGCAGCAGCGCCCATCACCACAATCTGTTTGTGAAAAGAAAAAAGAAAAAAACTTCCTGTTCCACATTATCATTATGTTAAAAGACTGCTTGAGATTGGATGGATGGTGGAATTGGAAGGATATTTTGTCTCAGCTATCCACTGATGATGTCCTGACTTTATGACCTAAGAAGATAAGTAATAAATAATATGTGCATGTTATGTTCAACATGTTTCTTGTTACAGAATGTCAGACAAATATCAAATGCTGGGTAACTTTTCTGGAATCACAAGTTCTTCTTCCTGCTGTCCTTTTTATAAAATGCTGAAAATAATTTGAAACTTGTAAAAAAACAAAACAAAAAAAAAACACACACACACACACAGCAGGCGTGATAGTAAATAGCTGAACACTGACTAGACTCACGCTCCTCACTGTTGCCTCGGTAACACTTTCTCCCCCTCCTCGCATGTGCATATAATGTGAATATAACCAGACCTTGTTTACTGATTGTCCAGTTTGTGATGCATACAGTATTTAGTCAAACATCTGCAATCGCGATGAATTCCTATAGATATCTAAAAATCCTTCTGTGTAAATTATAGTTGTTAACACAACAGAAAAGATAGAATGAGATACATCATCATCTTACAAAATACTACTGTACAACCCATCACAGTAAATGTATAATCATTTAAATAGTTAAACTTTTGAACAGCTTGTATAATAGGACACATCTCATGACAAAATAATGCATAAAAACAGAACACTTACTTAGTCATGTGACTGGGGATTGTTATAATATTTGAAGATGAATCATGGCAAATTCTGCTATAATCATAGACCAATTCTTGTATGAATTTTTAATGCTTTCAAAAAACAATATAAGCATTGTAAGCGAAGGTTGTACTATCTAACTTTTAACAGGTGCATGACTAGCTAAAGATATGCTTTTGCTAATAAAAAAAAAAAAAAAAACCTTGCCAGCCTCACATTCAGACTGTTGCTGTGACTCTTGGCAGTTTTGGCTCTTTTCTTTATGCGCTTCAGTATGTTTCATATGTGCTGAACATACCTGTCAACCTGTCTGTATCGAAGACATGGAGACGGATGATGGAAACCCTGTAGAATTTGTTTTTAAAAAATAATTTAAAAAAAAGGAAAACGCTGTTCCTTTTTTCCTCTAACACTTTTCAGCTTTTCTCCATTTGTCATTTTCCTTTTTTTTTTATTATTATTATTTTTTTTTTTATAAAACACGGATGAATGATTTTTTAAGGATTTATTGATATAAATCGGAGCGAACACAAAGCTGTGTGTCAGTTACTCTTAAGTGCTCTGCAGATTTGTTGTACAGTTGTTTGGCGTCATAACAAAAATTTTGCGCTGTTTAATTCCCTTTTCATAGAGTACATCAGTCCTCTTATTCTTTCGTATTAGGATAAAAATCAGACGGTGCACATTACACCGAAGAAAATCACACATGCATTGTAGATGTTAAAAAAGATAAATGTTTTTATTTATTTATTTAGAAAATTTTATTTTGGGGATTTAAGGTCCATCCTTCTCAACTGTGCCTTTCTTCTACCACCTAATGAGCTTCTTTTCCTTATTGCATGCATTTCCTCCCAAGGCCGTGTATAGTGTAAACTGTTGTCCTTTTATTGTGCTGAGAAAGAAGAGACAAGCAAGAGAAAATGGCTTCAATTGAACTGGCAGTAATCGTATATTACTAGCGTTAGTACTTACTCCTAATCCTGTCAGTGTTACTCCTATTACTTCTGCTGCTACTACTACTCCTATTACAAGTATTGCTCCTATTACTGCTACTCATATTACTACTAATACTTTATGCTACTCCTACTACTACTACTAACCTGTCTCCTACTACCATTGCAACCAGTATTGCATCTTTCAACTACCCCCATTGCTACTTCTCCTACTCTAATACTGCTTATACTCCTACTACTATGCTTCCTTTACTATTGCTACTAATATTTCTGGTTCCTAGTCCTACTGCTATTACGAAAGTGGCAAATTTATATTAGTACGACTACTACTGCTACTAATGTTCTTACTTCTAAGTATTACTAATATTCATGCTATTGCTAAAGCTACTACTTTTCTAATTACTAGTATTACTCCTGTTACTGCTACTCCTACTCCTGCTACACCTCATACTACTATTGCTGCTATTATTACTTCTACTTTCTACTCCTATTAATACAACTGCTGCTACTCCTACTCATACTACTGCCACTACTAATTTTACTTGACTACTGCTACTAATATTACTTGTACTTTCAAGTCCTACTGCTATTTCCCCATTACTCCTACTGCTGCTCAGTCTACTACTATTATTACTACTCATATTACAACTACTTTAGCTTATACTCACACTACTAATCTTACTCTGACTACTGCTATGCCTGCTCCTTGAGCCTATACCAGGAGACTGAAGGCACGAAGCGGTGTACACCCTGGACAGGGTGCCAATCCATCACAGGGCACACACACATACACACACTCATGCACACACTACGGATGCAATTTGGGAACGCCAATTAGCTTAATCTGCATGTCTTTGGACTGTGGGAGGAAACCGGAGTATCCGGAGGAAACCCACCAAGCATGTGGAGAACATGCAATTTCTCAAAAATACAAATTTTCCCATAAGAAATAATGGTAACTCAAATTATTCATTCCACAGCCCCAAAAAATAAAAACATAAAAATAAAAACATAAAAATAATGAACACAAAATATAAAGTAAAAATAAAACAAATTAACCTGCACTTTACCTTAAAAAATAAATAAATAAATAAAAATCCCGACATATAAGTATTTCCGTCTGTGCACGCAGGCTGGCTGTGCGTGTGTGTGCGTGTTTGCGCGTGCGTGTTTGTGCGCGCTTGCGAGAAACACAGTTTTAATGGACAAATAAACCAGAAATCTCTCTAATGACACTTGATTGAGCGACACTAACGGAATCACTGCTGTAAAGTAAAAATAATACACATTAACCTCCACTTTACCTAAAAAAAAAAATGGTGACAGAGCAATGAGACACAAAGAGCAGGCTGATACAGACGGAGAAGGTGGATCTTTAACCTCTCTAATGAGACTTGCTTTTGCTTTACACGCGCACTGTACACAGACGCAAAATAAAATGTTATGTCGCGAACCACGTTACTCGCAGTCCAAGGTTTCACTGTACTCCTTCTGTTACTGTTCATGCTACTGTAGCTCCTCCTTCTCTTTCCTTTACCTATTGTTATTTTTACTGTTGCTATAGCTACCACTTCTATTAATTCTACGACATGGTGTCCCAAAAGTCTCCATACATAGGGGAAATTAAATTTTTTTACCCCTTTTTAATTTTACCTCCTCTGCATGATTGCTTTTCTTTGTAAAAACACAGAGCCTCTTCCACTCATGATGAACTCATGTTTACACATCTGGCATTCGGCATGTAATTGCACATTCAAATGCATTCTGAATGCAGCAGCTTCCTGATCCGGTCATGATAATGCTTTCAATATGTGTTTTTGTTAAAGCACTCTTAAAGTCTATGTTGTAAACATATATTAATTTCAACTAAGTATGAAAGATATTAAAAGATGCTTTGCTAAAAAGAGATAATTTCCCCTGTGTATGGAGACTTCTGGGACACTGTGTGATTTTACTAGGACAGCTTCTGCTATTATATTAGTACTACTACTACTCATTCTACTATTACTATTAATACAGATATTTCCTACTCTTAGTACTTCTATTACTACTACCCCCACTTTTCTTTCTCACCCACTACTAAATTGTTATAATAATAATAATAATAATAATTAATTCCATGGCATTACCTTTTGGAACATGCTAATGTATAGACAAAGGCGTGGTATCGATGTTGGTTTTAACAACACGCGCCTTTTATAAAATATTTTTAGGGTGTAAAAATACATCTAAAATTTTGAACTGCTTGTAGACTGGCGTCTTTGACTCGGCAAACAACATACCAATATATCCGCTTATATTTTTCCTGTTTTCCTGGAAGCCGTGAACATAATATGTTTCATTGTTTTTGATGGAGTAGGATTTTATTGTAGTCAGCCTTCCCTTAATTCCTGTGAGATGGAGGGTGCGCGCTTGTCCTGAAGTGTGTTTTTCAGTACTAGAGTGAAATGGAGCAGAGATATTGGCTGCTGAGAGTCACCAGGGCTGCCGCTCTATTTGCGCAGTGAATGAGCTTCGACTTACGCAGCCGAATTGTTTCAAGCTTTATTTCTTTTTTTATCCCCCTCTCTCTGCTTCATTCCTCCTCACCTTCATAACTGCTGTTCCCGGGCTCCCTTATCACCCTGCGGCATTCTGGGTATTTAACATGTGAGTAAACTGTTTAAGCACTACAGTTTAAATAAAAATGAAAGATACAAAATATCTATTCAAAGGATGGTCAAACATGATTTTTTCCTAATGATTGTCAGTGAAATTTATCAGCGAGTTGAAACGGGTCCAATGCAAAATGCAATTTCAGAATTGTGGGATTTTATTTATTTATTTCAGCATCACCTTTTAGTTTATTGCAGTAGAGGTTACACACTGGACCAGTAATTCAGATTTTTCTTCTTTGCTCATGTGTGTTTTTTTTTTTTTTTTTGCTTTAGCTTTTCTATCACATTTTGACATGATTTGTTGGTGTGCAATTCTCTACAGTACTGCAAAAGGCTTCATCTCTTCTTCCCCCGTACACACATATAACTCATTGCTTTGTGGAGGTACATAACATTTTGACAGCAGCTTTTCTCTGAATTTGAGTCCATGTAGACCCAGACAGACACCCTCTGTTCTATTTACCTCATCACGCTCTGTATTTTCTACTAGCGCACTTAAACACACACACTCTTATCCGCTGTCTCATTTGCACATTCACTCAGTCATAGTTGCACATGAAGACGCATGCATACTCGCACATAATACAGGTGCGAACTCTGATACACTCCTTTGCTTATACAACCAAATAGAAACATACAAAGAGACACTTTTTTTTTTAAGTCTTTCATTTTCTCTCTCTTTCCATCCCTCGCTCTATTGAGGCGAGCCCTTTAATCTCCTCTTGGTTGACGCATGTGCGCTGCGCAGTTGTGTATGTGTGCGCTTTTGCAAAAAGTGTTTTGATAGACAGCTCAAACACAGGCTTTTTAAGATTCAGCATACACACACTAATCCGGCACTCTCTTTGTTAAGTTCTGCCATAGAAAGTAATCCTGAGTGAGCTGCAGATATAACACACACACACACACACACACACACTTAATCTTAGTGGTCTCCTCTGTGCCATCACTGTGTTTCCAAAAGGAGGTGTGTGTACATGTGTGTGTGTGTCCATGCATTCATGTACTTGTCACCACTTTTCAAATCGCTTTCTTAAGCACTCGCGCATTTGTAAGCAGCGGTAATCAAAACAGCCTCAACAGCTTATCTTTGGAGGAGGCAGCTTTGGTCGACGGGGCTGTCGCAGTGATATCCATCCCAGCGAGAGAGACTTTACCTGGGCAAGAGAAGTGAAGGACTACCCTTCTAACCCTCCACCTCCATCCATACCTTCAGCTTAAGCACTAAATCCGCAAGCGCTCCTCTCCATCGCTCATTCATTTGTTCCTAAGCCTCTGGGAGAGATAGTGCTATGCTCTCATTCCTTATTCCACTTTTATGAATAGCATGGTAGGTTTTTATTTTATCTGACACAAACATTGCAGGAAGCTTCAGAGGAATGTACCTCAGACCGAACTATCCACTTCATATGCACTGACACAACCTTTAATTAAAGGGATGCTTAAGCAATATGCAACAGTAGGTCTTGTAGTCCGTATGATGATGTAGTACTGAGAATACAGAATATGTATACATAAACCTAAGCACAGCTTCAATTGTGCAGGATGTTTTTTACTTTAATTATAAAGACTGGACACAGCCAGGGTCAAAAAGATGATGGCTAGAATTAGGAGAAGAGAAGAATTGAAGATGCACATACTGTAGAAGTGGAACGCCCTTTTTTTTTTCTCTTTTTTTTCTTTCATATTTCTTCCCTGCAAGACTAAAAGGTCAGAGTGGAGGATTATAGGAGCTCAGTGAGTGTGACATGTTAAAATGAACATCCTCCTGGTGAGAGTCCCAGAAATTTAATAGTGAGGTTTTTGCATGATGGCTTCCGATTCTAACACTTTTCTCACTCTCTTTCCGCAATTATTCATTTCTGTCCATCGTGCTTTCCGTATTCCGACTGGGAATAATGGCTGTAATTATCCACACCAAATGAAACGGCCCCAACCGTTTGAACCCGCATTTGGGATTACCAGCGAGATTGAGATTTTAATGCCACTGTGCTAAATGATTTGTGGCACACTGACTCTAATTGTTTTATATGACGCTCGGGACTAAGTCCTGGTGAAGCTTTTTGTAAATTAAAAAAAGTGAAGTCAGTTTAAATTATGATGAGTAAAGCTTCTTATCTTAACACCGAATGTCTATTAATAACATTAATATATCTAAATTAAGATTTGTCTGTGCTGGATTATGAACATAAAAATTAATAGATAAGATATAATGCATAAATAGCATTTTCCTCTGTATTTACACAGTCAGCTCTAGAATGATTGGCCCCTTCGGTAAACATGGGTTTAAAAATGCCTTTGTGGTTAATTGGCTTAATCCCACATGGAAAATATGAGAGAAATTTATCTAGACATTTCAGCAATGATCACAGTTGGAGGTTTAGAGAAGATGGTAGCATTTTGGGGTCACAAAGTCTCCAATTAGTCTCCAGTTAGACGACACCTCCGTGCCAACAATCTGTTTGGAAGGCATGCCAGAAGAAAGCCTTTTCTTTCATCTAACCACAAAAGTAATTGCTCGAAGTTTGCAAGATGATACAAAAATATTATAAAAAAAGAGGGGTTTTTTTGGGCAGCAGACACTCTAGGTGGGTTTGGTGTAAGAAAAGAACAGTTACACAGAAAATCCAATCTCCATTGTTAAGTATTATGGAGAATCTGTGATGTTCCTTCTGGGAACCTTGTTAGGATACATGGAATAATGGGAACACCAGAGAGTTTAAAATGAAAATCTGCCAAAAAGCTACAACTGGGTCATGGTTATAGCTTGAAGCAGGATAAAGATCCAAACCGTATGTCAAAATCCACAAAAATGGTTCAGTGACTACAGAACTGACAGAACCTCAGAGTAACAGGTGGTGTGAGCTGAAGAGCAGAGAACTCTGAGGGATTTAGAGAGATTATGAATTCAGAGGGTCAGCTCTTCATTGCTCTGCATTCTCCAGTCTCTTCGAGCATTATAGGAGAAGATTTAGTGCTGGCAAATGGAGGGTTCACAATGTATATAAAAAAAAAAATCTTTATATATATATAAATAAATAAAAGGTTTGGACACATTTTCTAATTCAGTGTTTTTGGTTCAGTGATTTATTTTCTACATTCTAGGACAATACTAGAGATTTCACATGTGTGAAATAACACACATGAACTATTGTAATTAGGTAACATCATCAGTTAGTTGTTTTTTTAAGACATGAAGGTCAGCTGTTCCGGAATAGTTCTTTCAAGGACAGTATTCATTCGCAAAATCAAGTACATTCGCAAAATCCATCAAGCACCATGATGAAACTGGTCCTCATGAAGACCTTCCCAGGAAAGCAAGACCAAATCTTGCCTAGAAATTGATTTAGAGTCACTATCGTGGAAAAAAAACCCACCAATTAACAGCACTTCGTATTAGAGCCGTTATGAAGGCTTTACAGAGCATGAGAAGCAGACACATCTCAATATCTGTTCAAAGGAGATTATTACATATTTTTCTGCATTCAGCATTGTTTTACAATTTAGAAATAAATAAATATCAGGAAAGGCCATGGACTTACTGTAGGTGTGTTCAAATGTTTGACTGGTACCGTGTGTGCAT
>JAOVVA010000017.1:13303721-13320362 GCA_028565275.1 Leiocassis micropogon | reverse complement strand
TAGCAATAAAGAGAGACAAGAACGCCAGAGTGTAGCAATAAAGAGAGACAAGAACGCCAGAGTGTAGCAATAAAGAGAGACAAGAACGCCAGAGTGTAGCAATAAAGAGTGTGACCAGAATGATAATGTGTAGTAATAGCAGATAGCAGAAAACCAATTTATTGTGCTGAGAGAGACCAGAATATTAATGTGTAGTAATAGAGAGACCAGAACACCAGCGTATAGTGCTAAAGAAGTATAAGGGATAAGTGCTAAATCGAAGTGTAGTGCTAAAGAGGGACCAGAACATTGCGGTATAGTAATAAAGAAAGACAAGTGTTTAATGGTAAAGTCTAGGAGAGACAAAACATCCAGAATGCAGTGTTAAAAGTATTAATATAATACCAGAATAGGGTGCTAACAATAGACCAGAACACCAAGGTGTAGTAATAAAAAAGAGCACACCAATGGATAGTAATATGATAAGGAATATAATAATAGAACACCCACATTTCATGCTAAAGGAGGTCATAACACCAAAGTGTAGCAATAAAGAAAGATCTGAACACAAGAGAATATAGTACTAAAGAGAGACTAGGCTATTAAAGTATAGTGCGAAAGAAAGACAAAAATTAGTGTTCAATGGGAGAGAAGGAGAGACCAAACGTCCAGAGTCCATACTATAATACCGGAGTATAGTCATAAAGACTGACCAGAACAGCAGTATTTAGTGCCAAAGAAAGACCAGAACAGCAATATATAGTAATAAAGAGAGGACAGAAACCCAGCATTTCATTTTGGAGAGAGAGATCAGAACACCAGAGTACATTTAATAAAGAGAGATCAGAACACTAGAGTCTAGTGAAAAGAAAGATAAAAATATTAGTGTGCAATGGTAAGGAGATGTAGTGCTAAAAAAAATACCAGAGTGTTATAAAAAGACTGAACAGAACAGCAGAATATAGTGCTAAAGAAAAAAACTGAACACAGAATTGTAGTTTAAAGAGAGACTAAACAGAAATAATAAACCGAAACCAGCACACTATTGCATAGTAACGGGGAGCAAAACGCCAGCGAGTATCGCAAAGGGAGACCAGAACACCAGTATACAGTGCTAAAGAGAGACCAGAACACAAATAGGTCGTAATAAACAGAGGCCAGGTCTCCCTTGTGTAGTATTAAAAATCTAGTACTTAAAATCTAGGAGTAAAAATGTTCTAGAATTTATTGAGCATTTCTAGCAGTAGGATTTAATTCTAATTAATTTTAAAGTTTGACAGACTTAAATTGATTATCCTCACTACATTATATATTAATATAAAAACTATATTAACAGCTATTACATACATTCTTTGTGAGTATTGCCCACAATGGCCCCTTCTTGCCAAGTTGCACAGAGCAACAATGAAACCAATGATGAACGTGCTGTTCCATGAAGACAGCTCAATCACAACCCTGTGAAATCCCTGATGAACACTGAATGGCCAATGATGGCCTTGTTTTTGAAGTAATCAAGACATCCTTAGAAATTCTCAGATAAGCATACAGATGCAGGACAGATGCCGAATTTCAGCTTGAATGGACTTACAGTTCCTGAGAAACAATTTGCTTTGAATGTAACCATGTGGATGACCACAAACCAACCTTTGCATACTTTCTCAGAATCATGAACATGCCTTTCATGCTTGGTGTAATCCAGGGATTAAAAAAACAACAACAGTAGTTTATATGCTTTATAGCTTTATGCATTATAGGCCAAAAGGAAAATGCTGCAACACCACCATAAGGCCTGCTGAGCTCATGGCTCTTACTCAAGTAGCAGGAATGTTTTACTGATTGAGAACCCATTGGGACATTGCTGGCTTTTAGGAGTGGAACCTGATGTAGTCTTCTGCTATTGTAGCAAATCTATCCTAATGATCAGTATGTCCTGAAATACTTTTTGGCTTAACACAGTTGTAAGGAGTGGGGTTCATATAGACAAGCTCTCAGCTCGAACCAGTCTGTTCATTCTCCTCTGACCTCTCTCAGGACATTTCCACCCACAGAACTGCTGCTCGCTGAATGTCTGTTTGTTTTTTACGCCGTTCTGTGTAAACCCTAGAGACCGTTGTGCGTGAAAATACTCAAACCAGCTCATCTGGCACTAACAACCGTGCAAAGGTCACAGACGCTGAGCTCACATTTTTCTCCCGTTCTGATGTTTGATGTCATGAATGGACAATTGTGTTATTAATGTGCAAAGCATACACATGTTCCTATTAAAGTGGCCGGTGCATGTATGTGCCTTTTCTTTCGATATTTGCATTATACCACATTGTACTATGATATAACCTTATCAAAGCGTGCCATTTACTTTGTGGAAAAAAGCTAAGTAAAAGCTTACACATTTTAAGACAGACTGGTTATACTGGTGAATTTTCGAAGCTTACCCAGTGATTTATACAGGAAGACAGTCTAGGTTAAAAAGATAAAATGAAATATATAAAAATATATAAGCATTCTTACTACAATCTGGTTCTCTCTCATTCAGCCGTTATTACAGTGTTTTTTTTTTTATAGCTGACGATTTTTCATTACTAATTAAATCTGGAATTAAAAATTAGAAATTTGTCATAACCAGGAACACCTTTATGAATTTCTTATTATCAATCAATTGCAGTACCAAGCTCAGAAGATCCTTTTATTACTCATTATAGTCTGATACATGTCTGAAGCTCCCCTAAATACTTATTCATTTAGGAATACTCTCATGGCTTAAAAATATGTACATTGCTCTTATTCTTAGGTCAAGGGTTTTTATTACCTAAGAACGAATTTGTATGCTGTCAGTCCCTTAAAACATCCTGGCTCAGTCTATCAGAATCTATTGCTAGAGAGTTACCCGTATATTATGAGACCAGGGTAATAGTCCTTAAAAAGCTGAAGGTGCATTGGATATTTGTAAAGAGAGGCCAGCTCCCCATCTGCTGGTCTAATAATGGTGCCAAAAAAGAGACTAGTTACAGACACACAGGCATTATTGTTATTATGATAGGCTGTGGAGCGTTCTTTTTTTTCTTTCTTTTTTTTTTTTCCTTTGGAAAACGAGAAAGAGGTGTCATTAAGTGAGTGAGCACAATAAAAAGAGAAGCAGTGCTGAAAAAGACAAGCAGAAGCATAAACATTGAAATGTAATGTGTCTGTGACATTTCCCTTGGCATATTGGGCATATATTTCATGCATATGTGTGGGTAGCCTGCCTAGTGATTTTACTCATATATTTAGTGAGTCTGACAGGCATTGTTTAAACCATCCTCTTTATAAGCTGTGGAAATGTTAAGTCTGTCCATGTGAGGCACACAGTCGGTGACATTATCTCACTGTATTATCTCTTCTGGGCTGCCATCCATCCCTGTGCCTTCCTTGTCTTAAGGGTATTTCATTGTGCCTTTCCACTCTGAGCTGCTGTAGTGCAGTTTTTATAACCGGATACTGCTGTTGTGCTTTCTTTTAATTTAAAAGCCAGGACCAAAGAGAAATGTCAATCCAATGAAGTGTCCCTTATTTTTATTCACTTGTTCATCTTTCTTTTATCATTCTGTCTCTGTCTGTCTTTTGATCTCAATTCATTCACTCCTGCCCTCTCCACTTCTCGACTGCTGGGCTATTTTTTATTTATTTTTTATTCTCTGTTTGCTTTGCGTTGTGGGAATGGCCTTTATAAAAATGAGCAGGCTTGTTGGGACTCGTAGCCGCGTGTGGAGCAAATTGGTTGACCAATTGTCTGTCAGGTAGACATCTTCATTCAGTTCCAGTGACGTTAACGCCCGTCATCGCGATATAAAGATCGTACCCCATCTTACACGTGATCCAAACGCCTAGAACTTGAACTTTAGAGAGCGAGAAAGAGCAAGAGAGAAAATGTAGAGAAGGATTAAGAAAAAATAACAGCAGAATGATCAGGTATTAGTCACCGATAACAATATAATTTTGATGATGCGCTAAATTATTTTTCCTTTAAACTTTTATGACAAAGTTGCATTGCTGTTGTCAATATTTTTGCCACACTGTGATTGTTATTCACATTAGGGCTTGTTTATCAAGCTGGATGCAAATAAATTTAGCTATAAACTATTTATAGGAGCAGTTGCACATTAAATTCACAAACTAAATTGTGTATGTATTTCATTATATATATCATTATAGCTAATACACAAAACACTGATCACTACCTTGATTGATCACTTGATTGATCATTGGCCATGAGTTACTCCAGTTTTATTTGGATTAAGTTGTCGAGTTTTAAATAGCTCATTTCCAAGCAGTTTTCAAGTCAAACCGCGAGTTTTGGTTGTGTCGAATAACCAGAACTCCTTTATTGGCCCAAACATTGCTTGTAGAGAGTTCAGGACTGTACAGGAGATAACAACTAATAATAATAACTCCCGGCCGAGTTATGTGCAAGTGATGAAGTGAAGGATTATGTGTACATTTCAAAGTTTCACACCTTTGTTCACATTGACTTGAACGCTCCTCGTATGTCAATTGCATACACTTTTAATTCAAGGTAAATCTAAAATCTAGTTCTCAAATTTTTATTTAAGCCAGTCATTGAAATTTTTTTCAGTAATCAAAGAAAAGATGTACTTCAAAATGCAAAAGAATTCCTGGGTGAAATCCTAAGGCTAGCTGTTTAGTTAAGACAACTGAAATAGCGCTGTATAATAGGAGGAAGTTGGTGTGCGTTTGTGGTTGCTGATGCCCTGCGATAGCCGAGCTGTGTTACTGGAAGATTTAGCACACATTATGCTTAGCAGGTGCTCTTTCACCATTTAGTCGTCATTTTGTCGTTCCCAGCTGTCTGTGAGCGTCACTAAATGTAAATCAGCTGTGCTTGGTAATTTACGGGTGATTGTGATCCATCAATGTACACAAAGAAAAATCTGCATCACTGAAACTTAGTAAGTCTGTTAAAGAATTTCGGTTTGGTTTATAAATTAAAGATTTTCTACTGAATGTTTCATTCGTTCTCTTCACGGTAATTATTTAATTTTAGTAAATAATGCTTTAATGATTAAACTTGTTTTTTATGGGAATTTTATTGAAGCATTACTGGTTTCCAGCCACACGATTATTGCAGCTTTGAATGCATTAACTTGACGCACGTCTCCTTCTGAACAGTCCAGCTGTATTGAAAAAAAAAGGTTTAGATGCGATTAAAAACCTGTTTAGGCTCTATATATATGATCCTTTCTACTGCATGACCATTTCTGTTCACAGAAGTCTGGTATTCTCAGCAATTCCTGCAGATATAATGAATTATGTCTAGCTCATTTTGACTCAAATTATCGCTTCAGCGCTGTAGGTGTTTTAAATAAATCTCTTAAGTGTTAGAAACTAAAGGGCAACTATGAAGCTGATGCATAGTCATTACGTGGTCATTAATTTTGCATTAAGGAACATATCGGATGTTCTACAATTGCAGCTTGGTTCTATATGCGCTTATGTGGTGCTGTCTTTTAATATCTAAATACCTGGACACACCACTAAGACAACAATAGGAAGATGAAGATATGAAAGAAAAAGATGAAGAGGAAGAGAGAAAGCTTTTCAGAATAATTTTACACAGAGGTGGTGACTGGCAAAGTGGCACTGGTATTAGGGAGAAAATAAAATGCACACTTGCTTGCATTTTCTGTCTTTTTCACAGTGTGCATGCAGTCTTTCACTTTCTGTCTCTTCCTGACAAACACACACACACACGCTCCATTGGAGTGCTTGATCAGTGTCGTTATAACACAGCATTAGTACCCCTCCCACTGAACGGATGACATACCCGCACAGCTCTGCTTGCTGATAACGCGCCTTCGACATCTCCGTAGTTACTGCAGAGAGACTCTAGACAGGCAATAAGTAACACACATACAGTAGATGCACACACTCACCTCACACACTCTTCTTAGGCAGCACGATGAGATCACTTTTTTCTTTTCTTTCAAAGAAATCACATTGTGGTTATCACACTAAATATGATAAAGCACCAATTCCCATTAGTCTACCTTTAATCAACAGCGCATCTTTCCTTCCCTCTCACTTCTAGCTACAAGGTTTCTTATTCTGGAAATTTCCACACTTCCTATAAAAAAAACTGTTAAAGTAAAATCTATATTGTAAAAAGACATGGCACAATGGATAGCATTACCACCTTGCAGCTGAAGGCACTCCCGTTTGATCCTGAGCATAGGTTCTTGTCTACGTGGAGTCCTGCATGCTTTTCTCACCTTTGTGATCAGGTACCTGGTTTCCTCCGACCTGCCAGAAACATGCACATACCCCAATCAGCCATCATATTATGGCCACTGATAGGTGAACTTAACACCGCCGATCGCAAACTGGCAACAGGATCATGAGCACCCAA
The DNA here is from genome assembly GCA_028565275.1 of Leiocassis micropogon. NCBI lineage: Eukaryota > Metazoa > Chordata > Actinopteri > Siluriformes > Bagridae > Leiocassis > Leiocassis micropogon. The sequence goes on along the minus strand of JAOVVA010000017.1, from coordinate 13,313,983 downwards.
GGCTCATCCATGCCCACGGTACTAAAGGCCAGTGTGTCTGGTCCAATCCCACAGAAAAGCCAATGCAGCCGAATAAAAAGTAAATCCTGGTCATGATAGAAAGACACCAGAACACCCAGCGCACCACAGGGGTAAATTGGTGTATGTATTCCAACAGAAGAGCATTTTACCCTCTCCTTAGTTAACATCCAGGAGCCAAGGAATTGATTGACGGAATAGAAAGAAGAAGCAAGCGCACAATCAAAGACGCTTAAAAGGCTAGATCTCACTTCCGCCTGACTTTGCCATTCTAGCCTGAGACACAGCATGAGGAGCCGCTAGAAAAGATGCTATTTACATATCCTGGTGGAAGCACATGTTTCTTAAGCCCTTTACTCTTCCCATGTGGTAGCTGTCCTATTTTAAATGAGAGCTGGCCTTTGAACAAATAAGGGAGAAATTATGAGGGGGGGGGGAATGAAAAAGGGACAAAATGTATATTTAGTCAATTCTTTCGAAATTGAATTCAAAGAATTATGAATTCTTTTTCTAGTTGAGAATAAAATTCAATTTCGAAGCATGTTACTTGCAGACGAGAACAAATCGCCTCGTGGCTTTTGTTATTCGTTCTTCTCAGAAGACATCAAGTCAATTCTACCTTGTTTTCTCTTCTTTTAAACTTATTGTAACAGACTGTTTTTAAAGAAATCAGACATCTGTGTAAACATTATTGTTAACCTCCAGTCGTGTGTGAAGGCTTTCCACTAGATGTTGGAGCATTCCATTCAGTCACAAGTGTATTAACGAGTTCAGGCGCATCCCGAAGCTACTCAGTGAGGTTGAGGTCAGGGCTCTGTCCAGGACACTCGAGTTCTTCCACTGTCCCGGCATGACTGAGCACCTTTGGGATGTGCCTGTACTCGTTAATCCACTTGTAGCTGAATGACGTGCTCCAAAATCTAGTGGAAAGACTTCCTAGAAGAGTGGAGGTTGATATAAAAACAAAGGAGGGTCAACGATGTGTTAAACGTGACGTGATGGTCAGGTGTCCACATTCTTTATGCCATATAGTCTATATTATTGATTCATCTATCTTTAGTAAGAGCTATATCACAGTCAAGGTGGTGGAGCTTATGCCAGGAACACTGGGTATGAAATGGTACACTACTGCAAGGCACCTTGCCCACACACACACACCCACACACACACATTTACACAGACATTCACAAAATTTTTTTCTTAGCAATTTAGTCTAGCCAATTTACCCACTGGCATGTTTGGAAACCGGAAAACCAGAAGGAGAGAAGACCGGGAAAATTTTGCCAAACTCAGCACAGACTGTAACACAAAGTCAAGATCAAGCTGACTACCCTAGGGCTGTAACTGTAACTCTCAGCACACTGTGCCATCAGGTTGTCTCCATGTCCTCAAGTGTTGGATGAATTATTTTCATAGGATTACACATCTCTAGGCTAGTTTATGTATTACACAGCTTACACGAGGACTGTTTTTATTAAATACATAAGTAAGCACTTGGCGGCATTCTGTTATGGGAAAATAATCAACGGTCGGGTTGTGTGATGCAGCCTGATCTATTGGCCGTTGCAACATTAAAAAAGATGCTTTTTATTTAATATTTCTCTCTCTTTTCTGTTAATTTTCTATTTATTGAAGTAGAGTACACATGACACGTCAAACTCTTTTTATTTTTTCCCCTCTCTCTTCCTCTTTCACTCTTCCTCTCTCTTTATGTTGATAAGAAAAATAATGCAGATTGTCTAACCGCAATGCCTTTGATCCTGAAGACTCTGAAAATGTGAAAAGAAACAAGTTTGTTTTAAAATGCTGACACTCTCACATATTCTTTCCCTGAAGGATTAAATAGACACTTCCTAATAGAAAACTACACTATATGAACAACTCTATGGGTTAAAATAACAACTCAAGTCCACTTATTATTAAGCTTGTTGTGGAGCGTCCACTATGCCAGTCCCTCTAAATTAGCTGTTACTATAGAAACGATAACCTATTAAAAGGATCGCATTAGTATAAACCTGTGATTTGGCCCGCGGCTGTCGCTACGGAGCCGTGCTATTACTGAAAATTTAACACCCTCTGACCAGTCAGAATCAAGAATTTAACAGCACTGCGGTTTAATATGTTTTAAAGTGTAAAAGTGTGTGTGTGGGGGAGTATATGAATTCTTCAGTGGAATCTAGTAACTATTTTAAGAGAAAAGCTGCCAGAGAAGGGTAAGGTAAAGAAACCGCTGAGAACGAGTGATAAAATGTAAACAGCTGGCTGTTTTTCTATCTCCTCTGCAGAACATAATGGTTAACCATGGATCATGAAGGTGAAGACGATGAAGACTGTGAGCATGAGGAAGAGGATCAGAGAGACAGCATAACTTACCAGTATCGTTTTTCATGTGCACCTATGAGAGAGAGTGTGTGGAGGAGTGTGTGTGTGCGCGCGCATTCCTGCAAACAATTTCTTTTGTTTTTGTGTATATATACTATATATAAAGAATGTTCATGTTCGTGACAGTAGTCCCTCTTCTGCCGTGAAACGAGCGGGATACTATCTTGGCATGTGTGTGCAGAGATGTTGATTTGCTCGGATATAGTTGTCTTGACAGTGGCACATCTCAGACAATAAAACATCTGCAACACCAGTCACTCCACTGTGACTCTTTAGTGACTCTTTTTCATTCTCACACACACACTATCATTGTGCACATTAATGGTACATATCTAATGTCCATATTACCATACATGTGATAAATGTGGGAATTGCTATTTTCTTTAAATAAATGGGATAACATACACACACACACACATAATGTACACACAGTGTTTTGTGTGATCATACTGTGTGCGCACACTTTCTTACTCTAGCTCTCTCCAGCTCATCTCCAAAGCCAATTATCTTCTGAAATCCTTAATGAACATGCAAAGGTCTGTTCCGCAGTAACCTTGAACACACTATCATCTTACGCTGTCTCTCGCTCTGTCATTCTCTCCCTCTTTTCGTCTCACTCGGCTGCGTTCTCGCTCTCTTTCTTTCAAACACGCGTGCACACTATTCTATTTCTGAGTTCTGCATTTCTTCTCTGTCTAAGGAATGTTCTCCTGTGTAAGAATGTTCAGGTAGCTCCTACAAGCCCTGACACCCCTCATCATTGTGCGGCGGATGTTACCATGGTAACAGGGAAGTGTGTGCGTTGTCAGGAGTGGGGTTCAGAGGAAGTGCGATAACCTTTAGCCTCGAAAGTGCAGCTCTCTCACAGTCACCGATTCTTTTTATTAAATGGCGCTTTCTCTTCGCGCTCTCTCTTGCTCTACCTTTCTAAAGCACCGCCTCTCTTTGTGCCTGTGTTCGGCAGCGAGAGTTTCTCCCATCCGTTTTCTGACCCCAATAAGCCATGCTTTGGTATGGAGGATTGAATCTCTCACCATCATAAATGAAAGGAATTGGCCCTTCAGACCCCGTGTGCGGCAACCCTATCTTCTCCCAAGTGATGTAGAGAGGGAGCCGTGGCACCTTCGCAGCCTGCTAACACTGCCCTGACCACAAGTACAACTCAATAAAGGTAAAACAAGGTGCTGTATGTTAGCAATATTAATATAAGTTTGTTTTGGATGTCTGTGGTAAGGCTTAAGCTAACATCTTATTGTTATGAATGAAAACACTGAAGGGATAAAATAAATGTAACTTTTTTTTAAATTGCATTTACTCTCACTCACTTGTTCTCTATATCACTGATCCTGTACAAGGTTGCATCATACCCTATCCCAGGGGACTCGGGTCACTAGGCAGGGTGCCAGTCCATCATAGGCCTTAGCATACACTCAGTCTCACACTCACTCACACACACACACTACAGGCAATTTGGAAACGGTGATTAGCCTAATCTGTAAGTGGGACTCCAGGAGGAAACCGAAATACCTGGATGCAAGCATGCACACAGTCCTGTGGCGTGATTCCTGGAAGAGCAAGGCCACTAGGCTAGCCATTACGCCACCGTGCTTCCATTCCTTCATTTAGTTTTTTTTTTATTATTATTATTATTATTATTATTATTTGTTTATTTCTGCTACTTTAGCACTCCAGGGGGCATGTTGGTTTAGTGGTTAGACTTTTAGGGGGTTAAATTTTGCACCTACAGTATGCATGTTCTTCACGTTTGTTGGGTTTCCTCCAGGTCCTTCGGTTTCCTCCCACAGTCCAAAGACATGCGTTGTAGGATGAGTGGCGGTTCCCAATTGCTTGTATTGTACAATTGGGTGAAAGTGTGTGTGCTTGTGCCTTTTGATTGGTTGGCAGACCCATCCTGTCTGTACACTGCCTTGTGCGCAAGTTTGCCTGGGGATGGACTCCAGGGCCCGTATTTACGAAGCTTCTTAGAATTCTCTCAGAGAGCTCCTATCTTAGAGTATAAATTGCTAGCTGGGAGTCCTAGACTAAAAATTATTTAGGAAACTTCTCAGAGCAACTCTGTGGAAGTAAAGTACAAAAACCTTAGTTTTTAATCTTAGTGAGAAGGTGTGGTTGATCCGGTTGCTAGGAACGACGCAGCAATTCAAGCACTGTAATTGGTTGATAAAAAAAAATCTGTAAAGGTGTTAAAGTGCGCTCTTTGTGAAAATAGAATTTATGATGATAGAATGGACAGTGAAATCATAATGTTCGTATATAAAGAAACTGTATAATCATGAATGCAGGCAAAGTTTCTGTTATTGGCTAAATGTCTTAAAGTTAATTAAAACCTATATTGAAAATGTGTCTACTTTTAAAGCCACCGATTTCCACACAGTAGTTACCATATTTAAGTTCTTACATTTATTTACCATACTGATTTTATTACTTGTAATCCATTCCAGATTGATGGGAGCAAAATGGCCCACCTTTTACCAATTTACATGATTGCATGACAGTCTATTTAAGTTGCACTTTTAAATGGTATGTAGTCAACAATCCAAGAGAGATGGAAGGAAGTAAAAGAACAAGAAAACCAGATTGGACAAAAGAGCAGTGTTTACTTTTAGTTTTACATTCAGTGTTTGGAGAATATTTCTTCTTTCCGACATTTTGTCCTCTGCTATAGAAACTTTTAAGCCTCTTAAAAGTCCTCTTCTCTACTCGTAACAATTTTTACCTTAGGAGCAACTTTTAGGGCCAAGATGTTTCGTGAATCATTTTTATCTTTACTAAAGATTTATTCCTAAATTTAAGGGAAAATTTTAAGAAAATGTCATAATTCTAAGAATTTTCTTAGAATTTCATTACTAGGAGCAACTTTTAGGCTTAAAAAGCCCAACTAACTTACATAAATGGTATAGATGATGGCTAGATGGATGCCAGATTGATGGACTCTAGCACTCCATGTTCCTCCTCCACTAACCTGCTATTAATGTTGATAATACTAAACTAGACTTCTGTGATGAGCACTTACACCTCCACAATGACTTCTTCCACATTTGTCTGCAATACATTGGCATTTTCGCTAGAGCTCAAACACGTTCACGATAATTCTTAAACTCAGCATGAGCCGAGGCCTATATAGGAACTCATTTTATCTACATACCACCTGAACAGTGACATAATTAATGTGCTTGATCCAAGATCATCTTTTGAAGTCTGATTTCATTTCCGACGTTCTGGACAGAGCCAGAATCGAGAAGAACCGTGCAGCCAATTACTTACGGTCTGCACTGTAACTAATTAAGCCACATTAACACATGCCGGTTAATGATGCTTAGTTAATGTTTCAACTGATTTACGGAGATCTCAGGCGCTGAAAATAAATGTAAATGCGCAGGGCTTTCATGCAGCTCTGAGAGATGGCCTTCGCAAGCCGTCGTCATGGCAACGGTGGCGCGTCTGATTGGCGAAGACAGCTGGAAGGTAACGGGTCAAAAAATGGGATCTCGCTTTCCTCAGTGTGCTTTATTGATCTCCCATTGCAGAAAATTACCGCAGCTGTGCGCGTGTGTGATTGTGGGAGAGTGTCGAACCGTGATTTGAAAGTGCTGCGGAAACGCATGTGCCGCATGCTGATGCCTCGAGCCTCTCAGGCTGTCTGTATGCGTGCGTGTGTGTGGTGTTGGTGTTACAGTCGTGACCATTCAGTTGTTTTCTTAATAAACCCACCCTTGACAACATCACAGGATTCCAATACGGAGGATGAATGCTGAAACCAGTTTCCTGGAAACAGCTGGTCTGTATGCACTGGCGATGGCAACATGATGCAGGTACTTGATCAGTATGTGAAGGGGAGATGAGTAGTGAGGTCATAACTGAAATATAACACAGCCCACGCTAGTCAAGACATCGAGAAGGTATGGCGCATCAGAGTTTAACACGAGATCTGAAGGATAAACCTATGAAAGTCATGAAATTCACAACTGGAATGAACATGAATTTCAGCATGAAGGAAAGGAACGCAGGGGTTTCAAATTACAGCTGGTGAGCTTCTGCCAGTGAAATTGGCCCTTGATGAAAAGGGCGACTCTCTCTCTCTCTCTTGCTCACTCGCTCGCTCGCTCACCATGCAGACTACAGATAACACTTCCTGCCTGGGGGAAAGCAAAGCTCTGAAGTGGAGGACTTATCGTTACATCCCTCTATCAGATAAGCCTGGAGAGAAGAAGACGACAGCGAGAATGTGCGAGAGAAAGAGTGAAAAGGAGAAAGCAGTGAGGCAAAGATAAAAGAAGTGAGTGACAGGAGTTGAGAGACAGAAAACAAGGAAGCTGGTAAATAACCAAGCGTAGCTACAGGTGTGTGTTTTTAACCACATTTTTACAGCAGTAAACAATGCAGAATGGATCCACTCATGTGGCTTATCTATGCAAAACAAATAACAGCCCTAATAAACCGTTCCTGGCTAGTTTTAATTGGAGCTTTTTACCTGAAGCTGTATTGCATTTGGGTGGTGAATGTTGCCACACGTGTGTGCCCATACTGAGGAACAAGCAGGTGTGTGAGAATGTCAGTAATGAGTGTGCCAGCTCATGGCCGAGTGCTGTAAGGCATGTGCCTACAGGCAGGGTGACTATATGCCAATCATAGTGTGAGTGTATGTAAGTGTGTGTGTGTGTGTTTCCATGTCTGCATGTACCGTACACACAGGTTGTATAAACATTTCAGGTACACAGCTTGTTTTCTAAGTGCCACTTGGCATGGCTCAGGCTATTAGTGACATTGATAGTCACTCTGGACCTGCACTGCTATCTGCTATAAAAACAGAACCCATGCCATCCTATAAAGGATCACACCAAAGAAGAGCCAGATCCTTAGAAGGTCATAGGGTAAAAAGGATGAAGAATATGTAAAAACACTAGAGTATTTTCAAGATCCATCAATTAAATACACAGAGAAAGTCGCCCGTGTGTAAATATAAGAGTGAAGAGAAAATGCTGGTGAAGAAAGAGGCATGATCTCAAAGGAAGCTGTCATCAAGGTTATAGTGAAAACTATAAAAACCCGAGAGAGGAGAGGCTTGAGAGAGAAAGAGAGAGTGATGGGAAGCTGAAAGTGTCACACTGTTATTACAATTGCTTAGTATTTTTGCTTTTACTAAGACATTAAACGACTGGGCATCTCTACGCCTTCAAACAGATCAGACGGTCTCTATGATTCTGTTCGACTATTATTAAAAAGATAATAGTCTTCGATGCAGAACCCGAAGAGGCTGGGGCAAAGCAGGAACGCTGACCTTCATGGACACAGAGGTTCACCCTGAAGCGATTTCATGCCGAAGAGAAACGATCATAGAGATTGATCACCGGTTCTGAGAAAACAGTAGGTCTGAGATTAAAATCCTTCTTTTTATTAGCTATTTGAGGGAACTAAACTGTTCAAACTGGATGCTGCAGTGTGATTTGAAGCCTGTTTGTGGCTATAAAAAAAACTCATTATAAAAAAATAAAAAATAAATAAATCCCTCGTTTGATCATGTCATAAGAAAACGTTGTAAAATCTGGCAGTTTTTTAAAAGCAGACATTTTTGTTGATGCTGAGTGAAAATGAGCCAGGTTTTTAGGAATTGTGCGTTTTTTCAGTACAAATCCTGATTCACCCTCTGTGTTGAAATTTGTTGGAAATGTGTTTGAATCCTAACATTGTCAGAGCCATTCGAGTCCGAGAGACCATAATTGGCCCTGGTCACTCGGAAAGGGTGGCATCACTCTGTCCTCTATCGGGTAGAACGACACTAGCCGATCATGCATGTCTGTCTCATGACATTGCATAAGCATCAGTTTGAAAAGCTATGGTGTCCCAGAAGAAGCACTTGTTAGCCCACAATAACTTGGAACAGTAGCTGCGATGCAATAGCAGAGAAAGGAGCAGTGGGTGGATACAAGCCATAATGAGTTAAATTTGGAAAAATAGAAAAAAATATATATATATGAAATTTTATTATTATTGTTGATGATCTAAATTTGTTTAGTAATTAAGGCAAGACTACTGTAGAACAAGGTCTTTAAAAAATAATCAGTTGATTGCTGATAGTGTTAGAAGTACAGTGTGTGTGTGTGTGTGTATGTGTGTGTGTGTGTATATATATATATATATATATATACACGTGGTGTGTGTGTGGTCATAAAAATATATTTTTCCACTCCAGTGAGTGTAATTAATAAAAATAAAAAAATCTTTTTTTGTAAATGCTTTTAAAAAATAATGAAATTAAATATTTTTTCACACAATTTTTTTTTTTTTTTACTTGAGTAGTAATCCATGATTTAAAAAAAACCCTCAATAATAAGTGTGACATCAGAAGTCTTGTATACATTCTGTCATGCTTTATGAAAATAAGCTGGTAAGTTTTACTGAGTTTTGGAAAAGTCAGCCTGTCCAGCCCATTCCAACAGAAAAGCCAATGCAGTCCAAATCACTAAAAAAAGTCAATGATGGCCAAGTACACCCAGTTAGACCACCTTTGAACATCCAATGCAGCACCGCCCACCGTGCACATGGCTCTCCAGGCAAAGAACACTAGGTCACTGACATGGCCACCAAACACCCTACAGTAGATCCCAATCTGTAAACAACCAAGTACACAGAGGGCCCACCCCACAACCCACAGCGCCCAAAGTATCCACTGCCAGTGCTTTGGCACCCCTCACCACGGCACACCTCCACAAGCCCTGTGGATGCCTCGCTCTCACAAGATGATTTTAATGTTATAACTGATCAGTGTAGATACAGTACTGTATACATACATAAGCTTTTCAAGGATAAACTGATAAACTAAGGCTTAATGTGAATGCACAAACTGGGTGGAGCTCAAGCCTTCTTGAAAGTTTAGGATAATGACAATATAATAGCCATCTTGTGATATTATAGATTTTATAGCAAATCATGACTTTATAGAGCCAGTTTGTTCTTAAAAATCTAGAAAATAAAAAGCATGACATGACTTGAATGTTTGTTTCTACCTGCAGTGTTTAGCTTTAATAGCTCATAATTGCCTTAATCATACTGTAAACCATACATGATTAAAGTGATTCAACTTTTTGTTGATAGTTTTAATCACTCAATACTTGTAAATGAAAAACTTATTAAACTTGTTTTCTTTTTTCAGAATGATAAATTGCTTGACATGTCATATTAAAAATGCCATTATAAGAGAGGCACAGAAACACCAACACTTTTACCCATGAATGTGCAAATTGCAATTGTTTTTTAACCTTGGCATGGTTGTTGGTTCCAGATGGGCTGGTTTGAGTATTTCATAAACTACTGATCTCCTGGGATTTTAACACAGAACAGTCTCTAGAGTTTACACAGAATGGTACCAAAAAATAAATAAATTTCTTCTTTGTGTGGAGAGTGTGCAGGCTGAAACAACTTGTTGATGAGAGAGCTTACAAGAGGATCACCGGACTGGTTTGAACTGATAGGAAGCCTATAATAACTCGAATTATCGCTTTTTACAAGAATGGAGAACAAAAAAGCATCTAAGAATGCACAATTCGAGGTGATGAGCTACGACAGTCAAAGATCAGATAAGGTCTCATTCCTGTCAGGCAATAACAAGAATCTGAAGCTTTCACGAGCACAGACTCACCCAAACCGGACAGCTGAAGACTGAAATCCGCCCCCATATATATATAAGTGGATGTCAGACATTTTTGGGATAGGGAGGCAATTGCATTGGGGTGATTTTGTGTTTTCCATGTAATGGTCTCATTGTGCACAGGTGTGCCTTATATTGGGGCCAATCCCAAAAGACAACCTTTTTCAATGTGGCATCAATTTCAACATTCTGTGGG
>JAOVVA010000017.1:13283898-13299023 GCA_028565275.1 Leiocassis micropogon | reverse complement strand
GTGTGTGTGTGTGTGTGTGTGTGTGTGTGTGTGTGTGTGTGTGTGTGTGTGTGTGTGTGTGTGTGTATGTATGTGTGAATTCTGCCACCAACCCTGACCTCATGTTTTGTTTTTGTGTTTTCACTCACCTTCAGGTCATACCTACTCAAAGGTGTGACAGATTTATCTTCTGTAATGCTCAGTGGGATTGTGGAAATGGGGAATGATCTGGCGCAGGTTTCATCTGAGGATAAAAAGAGGTGAGAGAAGGCTCACATTAAGGGTGAGATAAAACGCAGAAGTATTCTGTTTCAAGTGACAGGAATCTCTTGTATGGTTGACACTTTGGCTGACACACCTTGTGCTGCAAGGTATGCTATAGCTGAGAGTTGGGTGCTAAGTATGGACTGCGAACCACAACCACAAACACACCCAGCGATGGAGTGAGAGCAAGAGACATCTGGAGAAGAGAGGAAAGAGCAGGTGGACCCTCGGAGGACATCTGATCTGCACACTCACAGTAACACCTGTATTTCTGTGTGTGCAAGTGTGTGGGTTTTTTATGTACCACCTGCTTGGAACTGGCATCGTCAGATACCTAATCTCACAGTTTTTTTTTCTCTGTGGTTTTCTGTTACAATCACTACTTTTCAACCCACTTGGTTTCATTACATTTCTCTATTAGTGCCATAAATCTACCAGATTATGTATAATATTACTAACACACACACCCTTCAGCTAAAAGCTAGTTTCAGCAACATGTTCCTGGAACAACAGTTAGATACTAAATATTGCACTTTTTGTGATCAGACAAAACTTCAACCCCAGAACAAACATCCTTAAGTGCTGTTTGGATGAGATATAATTGCGTTATTTTCAAGCATTAATGTGATGTTGGCTGATGATTTCTTTGGAAAATATGCCTTATTTACATGGAATAAGCAAACTGTTTGTATGGACAAAAAATTCAGGCTTTAAGAATTTCAGAAATCAGAAATGCAGGATTACTGGTAGGTCACATGCCTGTAAAGTACAGTAGACACTCCCCTATGTACTGTACGTCAGATCTTTTTGCATCATTAACAAAGTAATGTCTCATGAGAGGGAGTGCTGTTGTACTGAATATCAGCACAGCTGTGACGGGGTCAATAACATGACCATAAGTGTGATTTTTTTGCTTTTATCCAACAGTTCTACCAATACCACTTATTAACAGCAGTTTATGATTCTCAATGTTTTGTTCCCATCTTGGGTGTGTGTGTGTGTGTGTGTGTGTGTGTGTGTGTGTGGAGTTTGAATGTTCTCCCCATGCTTGGTGGGTTTCCTCTGGATACTCTGGTTTATTCCCACAGTCTAAAGACATGCAGAGTAATCTAATTGATGTTTCCAAAATACCTGTAGTATGTGAGCCAGTGTGTGTGCTTGTGTGCCCTGTGATTGATTGGCACCCTGTCTGGGGTGTACCCCGCCTAGTACCCTGAGTCCCCTAGGATACCCTCCAGACCTCCTGTTGATGATTTGTTTGTTTATTCAGGCAGTTATTTTGCTCTGCCAACATATATCCTACGACTGATGGAGTAGTATTGAGCTAGCAACCGACAGTTAGAAACTTGACAGTTAGTGTAATTAATAGGGGTGAAAGAAGTTTTAAATTCTTACTGGTAGTATGTAGCCAAAAGAGGAAGGAAATAAACCATGGCGGCCGCAAAATCCTCAACAGTAAATCTCGTTAACTTTCTTTTTATGTCTCCACTTATTCCACTTTTTCGAATAGCCTCAGCTAACTTACTGTTAAAAAAAGAGGACATTTAGAAATCCCGACCGGACGCATTTTTTTTGTCCCAAAAAGAGAATATATCCGGGAAAAAAAAATGTATGGTCACCCTAGTAAAACTGAAATCTAGTGTGCTATGTATGGTGTGGAATGCTTTGTTCCACACACTAAGTAGTGCCCTTGTTTGGAGGTTAACGATTATTACTACACTTGTGAAGTGGAGTGATGCATGTAGTTAAACATCACTGTTATACAGGGTGTGTGAAAAGTACCTAGGAAATAGAAATTGTCTCCAATTTCCATATTCTTAATACAAATTTATTGAAACAAATTGTACTTGTATTTCATTACATCGGAATATTAAAGCAAATCTTAAAATTTCGACATATGCACTGGTGGCGTCAAACAGTTACCTCAAATGACCAGCGAGGAAGGAAGTCTTGTGGGATATTGTTGAGAACCCCCTGAATCCGTGTCTCCAAGTCCTCTAGTGTGTCCTCCAGCATTTTACAGGACGTTGGCTGGGACGACGCAGATCTCATGATTGGCCTCCAAGACATCCAGATCTCACTCCATGTGATTTTTTTTTTTTCCTGTGGGCTATGCAAAGCAGGAGGTGTACAGGACAAAACCTCACACACTAGAGGACTTGGAGGCGGTACATATACATGTATAATTAGTTTCAATAAAGTTCAATTAGAAATATGGACTTTATTACCAATTTTTAATGCCTAGTTACTTTTCACCCACCCTGTACTTATGCCTCTCGTTCAATCAAATTACTTGGTAGGAACTAGATGCTGTATAATATTATATTTCACCCAACTAAATTCAAGTGGAAAGCAAATAGAAATGGTTCTATTTGAAAAACAGTACAGTACAAAAATTTCTATAAGAGAGAAAAAAGGCAATAGCTTGTTTGCATAAGTGTGTACACTGTTTTATAATGGGCTAGTGACTATACTCATAATTTGCCAATCACATTCAAACTTGTTCAATAATTAATATACACTTATCATCGATAAAATAGTTCACAACATTAAAGAAGTCGATGGAATATACAGTATGGCATGCACATTCTCATGGAGAAAAAAACAAAAAGGTTGAATTTTTAGGCATAAATCAGAAAGGTATGTGTGATGCAAAAAAGACACCCAAAGAACACCATACACATAGTGAAACATGGTGGTGGCTGCATCATCCTATGGGCAGATTACATTTACTCCGGTGTGTTGGTGACTGGTGAAGAAATAGTAGCTCTATTACCAGATTCTGGGGAGGACGCCAGCGACTGGGATGAACTCGGCATCGGAGGCTCTGCCTCTGGCCTCTGATGGGAGCTTGGCTTGTGTTCCTTTATAAACTTGGAGTGAAAAGTCTTACCTGCACTAATAGTAGTTGCACTCCTTGATTCACCTTCTGCGTTCTTATCTGACTTCCGTGATTGTATCTGCCTCACTGACATTGTCGAGATAGAAGGAGTCACAGATAGCTCAAAATACCATTTTATTTTGCGTAACAAACTGCAATTTAAACATCGGTGTTTGTCATCAACACCTAAAACACTGACTGAACCTAGCATTTAACAGATTTCTTCAGCTGTTGTTGAGCAGAAGAATCACCAATCTGTTTTGGACACTAGCTATAAACCACTGAAATTGAAGATTCCTGTTATATATATTCTGCTTGTAGGCCGAGTCTGTGCCTGAAACTCAATAATTGACTTAGAACCCAAATGAACCTTGCTTGTCTGATGAGTCCTTCTGGCACAAAATCCCTTTTCCCACAGGATATAATGCAGTCTTTGCCAACATTTCAGTATATATTACTGACCTGATGGATTCAGATGGGACAAAAATGAAATCCAAAAGATACTTATTTATTAATAATTACATTAACTACCCTCCCATGCAAAACTAATCTATTCCAGATACAGCTTTATTAGTTTATATGCATTAGGGATGTACTGTACCTGAGCATTTGTAATGAAAAATGCTCAAAACCAACACAAATACAGATAATTTCTGTTTGTCTAATGCTTCCACTGTTGGATGGTTGTGGTGTTGCTCCAGAGCCAAGCTTGAGTGGCAAATTTACCCTGCCTTTGATCTTCCACTGATGAGTCGACAAGCTGTGCAAATATAATTTTCTTTTTAAAACATCCCCCTGTCACTTCCTGACAGTGTGGCCACTCCATCAAGCCCATACCGACCACGAGAGTATACCTCAGCCAGGTTTTTCAAAAAATAATCATTTAATTGTTTAAAAAATAATAATTATTATATATATATATATATATACTGCATATAGTTCTCGTATGTTAGATCAGCATAATTAATTTCCTTATTCAATCTCCCTAATGTTGTTGTAGCTATATGGGAAAATGACACAGCCATGTTCCAAAATCTAGTGGTAATCAAATCCAGAAGAATGAAGCAAATTTGGAATGGGATCTTCAATAATTAAAAATGGGTATTAGAGTCTGGTTTCAGAAATGAAGCATGATACAGACTCGTATAGTGGCACTGTGGTAATAACAGTGTACTAACAGTAGCTATGGACACCAAAGAACTTGGTGTGTTTTTCATTTAAATATATTATGAAAGTCGAAATTTAATGTATAATGTAGAGGATAACTGGAGAGTATCCTAGGGGACTCAGGGTACTAGGCGGGGTACACCCCAGACAGGGTGCCAATCAATCACAGGGCACACAAGCACACACACTGGCTCACATACTACAGGTATTTTGGAAATGCAACATTTGGTTTAACTTTAATGTGAAACTGCATAATAAGTTTCCAGTGTGAAAGCTGGCTGATGTGTCTTGGAGGAATTTGCAAAGAACTTCTGAGTAGAAACAGGAAAAAGGGACATATTGATGACATCAAGTATACCTTTTGCAGGTGACATCATGACGCCAGTCGTCCATGGTCCTACCCACTTCTGGACGGCAAAAGAGTTGTTAATTAGCAGAAGCCGGTGCCAAAATCCACATTTAAAAGCAACCACGTAAGCACTTTCAGCCAGGGAACACATCTGATATAGTTATGTCATCTTACGCAACCCTTTGTCTCCTTAGTAATTGTTAAGAATTACCTCTGAAACGTCTGTGTTGTGTGTCCTAGCTTACAAAGCTAACTAGTTTCAACTTTATTCTAAATCCCTATCTAACTCCTGATTAAGGGCACTACTTGGTGTGTGGAACAAAGGATTGTAAATTACACCCTACATAACGCACTAGTTTTCTATTTTATGCTACTTGGGATTTAACCTCAGAACAGTTATTCAGCTGTTATTAGAAATGTCAGTATTAGTTAATGTTACTCGCAGATCATTTTATGAAGCGTAATATGCAGCATGTTCCATCTCATTTGCAACAGGAACACTGAACAAGATAATGCTACTAAAAGCCACCAAATCCAGAAGGAATCACATAATTGTACACCATCTGAGGAACAAATCAAACTTTTGCAAATTAATACCCTTATTAACTTTAAATTCTTCATCCATTTTACATGCTTGTTTCCCTTTTTAATAAATTATGAAGTACACAACATACTGCATATGAAAATAATCATCAGAACAGAAGCTATCAGCTGCTACTTTGCTCTTTCATTTATTTTTTCTGTGTGACAAAGCATCAGGAAATCCGGTAGATCATTCAGTAATCATTGGGTAATCTTTCTGTTATTAAAAAAAAAAGAAAATCTGTTTTACTTGTCTCTCGAAATAGTCAGTTCATTTACCTGAAGAGCTCTCTCCTTTAGCTGCAATTTTGTGTTTTGCAGAGCTTATGTGGGCTTCTAGGTCGCTAGCACCTTTATTTAACACTGACACGTAATGTACGTGCCAGCTCTGCAGGTCATGCATTCTGCTTCAAATCGATCCTGAATGAGACGAAAACGCAAGAATTTATTTTGCGTTTGGGGATCTTTTACGCTATTCAGGAGCCATATGCCACCCACTGACAGGTAAGCTGCTTCTTGCTTAGTGATGGGTCGTTCATGAACGATTCATTCTTTTTGAACTTAGAAGAACGAGTAGTCACAGAGAGTGATTTGTTCGTTTTCTACTGGGCGCGCATGCGCAAAGCATCGCAAAACCTCCGTAGGACATGTGCAGGAAACAGAAATCAGTAGTTACCTTTGAGTCTAGTCCAAATTGTTTGTTCTTTTGTCACATAGACGCTCAGACTAGACTAGACACGGTCCCACAAACGACTCGGACTAGAAGAACCGCTCAATTCTGTTTCCTGTGAAATGCACTGCATAACGTCTATGAGAGTCATGTGACAAAAGAATGAACGATTCTGACCAGAAGATACGAGAGGTGAGCTGCTCATTTTGTTTATCATAATATGTCATTAGCTGCATTGTAATATTTTCATTACTGGAACTATAGCTATTTTATATGTAAAATTTGTGTTGGGGTTTTGAATATTGAAAATTTTCATTTTATTTCTGATCAAAAGAACGAAATGACTAAACTAAACGATTAAAAAAAAAAGATTCATTTATTTTGATGAACGAGATTCAAAAAACCGAGTCACTAAAATGATCCAAACTTCCCATCACTAGTGGTGCTGAAGGATTGAGACGCGCTGGCCAATGTTTGCGTACGTATATGACCAACCAAAGGCGTAGCAAAATTAACTGTAGACGACTGTAGAAAGCAAAAGCCAAATCCTGGACATTTTAGGAGATTTAAAAACAACTCGGCCATCCACTCTTGTAATTGAATCAAGAATCATTGATTTAGGAACATGTGCTTTTTAAAACAAATCGTGTACAGTATATCATGCACTTCACTCAGTAACTAATTTAATGATTGTAAATGAATCATATGAAATAAAATATTATTGTTTCTAATCAATTAGAGTAAAATCGGACATTAAGAATGAGTTTGGTAGAGAGGCACTCTGGGACGTTTAGCACTAGCTTAGCACGAGTGTTCTGGTGCTGATAGTGTTACGGTGGCCTGAGGGGGCCATTAGGGACGGCTGTCATTCCTCTTGATCAGTTCAGGTTGGAGCAGAGTTCGTACCTTACCACTAGAAGAAAAGCGTGGAAAAGACATTAACCTGTGGCCCCCAGCACTGCTTGTGAACATGTATACGAGTGTGATCATCTGTCACTTTTCTTCTGAGTGAGCGTGTGTGGTGTGTGTGTGTGTATAAGAGAGAGAAAAGAAGAGAGAGTTTGTCCTTCTTCTAACTCTTTGGTGGGTATGATTACACAGCCTGAGGGCTGTACAAACATCTAACTCACTGTAAGCACATCTTCACACACACACACATACACACACACACATACAGACACACACCTAAGCAACCTGATACATCTCTTCCCCATATCGTTATAGGAAGTTATTTTGAGATTAAGTCATTCCCACAGTGTTAGTGCTTCTCGCCTCCTCCAGATAGAGGGCTCGAGTGTGTTTTCTACCTTAGGCAGAGCTCACCTTTTCTAAGTAAACCCTACCCTCTATAGTTGCAATGGCCCAAGGGAAATCAGGCTCGTTTTCCCTGACTTCATCCCAAAATTAATCCTCTCTAATAGGACAGGAGCGCCCAAAAGAGCTGATCAGAGAAATGGAAGATTATTAAAGCGTTATAGACCTTGACTGTTTGTCAT
Organism: Leiocassis micropogon; assembly: GCA_028565275.1. Taxonomy (NCBI): domain Eukaryota; kingdom Metazoa; phylum Chordata; class Actinopteri; order Siluriformes; family Bagridae; genus Leiocassis; species Leiocassis micropogon. The sequence goes on along the minus strand of JAOVVA010000017.1, from coordinate 13,291,635 downwards.
TTTTGTGTGTGTGTGTGTGTGTGTGTGCTGCTGTGTGTTCATTGCCACCTTTCAGACTAGCAGGATAAAGAGTAGGTAGATGACAGTGTACTAAAACGTGCTTATATCCCAAGATTCATACATTTTGTGTTTGTGTGTTTGTGTGTGTATATGAAAAGATGCAGAGAGAGAGTGCAGATTGGTGTAATGTCTTGCCTCATTGGGGATGTGATGTGTCGGCAAGCAGATGATGAGTATTAATGAGCAACCTTTCTGTGTGTGTGTGTGTGTGTGTGTGTGTGTGTGTGTATGTGTGTGTGCTCTATTTGGCATGCGAATAAGGGCTGCTGAAGTTCATCAGTATGATTGTCTTGTAGCTCTGATCAGATCAAAGGCATGTTTCTTTTCATCATTACCCCAGCTCTCGCACGGCACTCGCTTCCTTTCTACCACTCAATTACCAACTTTCTATTTTAGCATTCCATTTTTCACACGTTTTTTTTTTTTCTCTCCCTACCCTCCTTCCCGCTTGATTGATTGTTCACAATACACTCATCCTGATTTTCCATTTTGCTTGCATACAAGTGTGCATTAGATGTCCTGGTTCTCCTGATCTCAGATACTCAGGTACTTTGTCTTGTGTTCTCATGGGGCCGCTCCACCTATCACATCCGTTTCATATTTCATCAACACATCCCAAGAATTTCTTCTAGGATTAAGCAGCACTACTTCATCTTCAGCCCTGACACGTTTATTTCACACAGTAATTTGGCATGGTGTCCGCACAGCGCTGGAAGTCTGTCATGACGGCCCCTGTGCCAGCATTACTTCGGGGTCCTTCCCACCCGCCTCTCGAAATTAAATGTACAATTTGAAAGTGCGTATACTCCCATATCCTGACAATTTCAGAAGCAGTGAAGCAACAAGTAAACAGCAGCTGAAAGCGAGCAATGCGACAGCTTCATTTCACAAACCAACTACAACAGACCATAATAATGACCTACACAATAAACACGCACAGCTAGACATGCTGTTAGCAGATCAGCAGGCTTTCAATAAATGTTTGAAGGCTATAATAGTTTCATACAGTAAATGAACAAAAAATGGTAGTGACCTCCTTTTTAGAAGATTGGACGAGTCACTCTAAACTTTATAAAACCTTTTTTTTTTTTATCCTTTTGGTATTAAATCCTTGAGAAGACTTGTCAAAAATGCACTGAAGCAGATTTGTCATGTTTTTTTTTCAGCAACTGAGGGAGGTGAAACTCTCACATAAAAACCCTTATGTAGGATTAAACACATGGCAAGCATTAGTGTGTTATAAACTACTCTAGTCCACATGCAAATGCAGATAATGCAGCACAGCTATGGGTAGTGTACTGTACTGTATGTGTGTAGAGTTAGGGATGCTTTCTTTTTAATCATGATTTTCTAATGACGGATACATTTCAGTAAGTATTTCTGTTATATAAGAACATTTATGAGTGAAACATCCAAAACTTTATTATGCAGTATAACATCAGAAATATTAAGCTAGTTTTGGGTGAAACATACTGTAACTCTTATACTTTCACAAGAGTAGCTTCTTATTTCTTCAGAAGACATATCCTATGGTCGTGAAAGAGATGTTTCTGTTTTTCAGAAGGGTCAAGTGCTTGGTGAAGTTGCATCGTAAAAAGGAAATGTATAATGTGACAAGAACTTCCAGGATTGGGACTAAACAGCTGTGTGGCCATAAGAAAACCACTTGTTAATTAGACTTATCAGAAAAAAAGCTTCAGGTTGATAGGGAGCATAAAGATTGGAATTTGGAGTAACAGAAAAAGGTCATGTTGTCTGATGAGACATATCAGGTCCAGATAGCCTATTTCAGGAACGTCAGCGTAGGAAGTGAAGTGCTTGAAGCAATCATGAATAGAGGCCACTGTACAAGCCTCTGGAGACAGTGTTATGATCTTGGGTTGCTTCAGTTGGTCAGGTTTAGGCTCAGCAACATTATGTGGCAATAAAATGAAGTCAGCTGACGACCTGAATGTAATGAATGACCAAGGTATCACATTAATGGAATTTTTATTCATTGATCTGAGGTAACTATGAAGAGTGGTAACTACTCGGGCCAGGAAAGAGTGATTCTGGAAACATGAGAAATTGTTTAAACACTTAAATTGACCTCAACAGCACTGAAGGTTCAGGGTGTGCTGGAGAAGACTTTAGTCAACATCAATACAAGACCTTAGTCACAAATGTGACGGTCACACACAGGCATAATCAAAGCTAAATTAGAATGCACCTTTTTTGGGCCTGAAAAAAAAAAAAGATTTAATGTCAGTTTAATTGAAAGGATATTTCAGCATAAAAGTAACATAAACAGTAACAAATAGGCATTATATTGTTGTTTTTAATAGTTCATGTCAGTTCCCACTCACGCTTCATTCTCTCCTACGCCAGGGGAAGGTGGAAGCTATCACATACTTCCGCCGAGACACATGAAGCCACAGAAATTTTTTTTTCAAGCTGCTCCTGGTGCAGCATTACAGGACAGCTGAATGCACTCTGAGAAAATCTCTAACTGCCCTGTTCTATATACATGAGCTCACAGATGGCCGAAATTTGGCTAGTGCAGCTCTAATTGACAGGGGAGATAGTAATGCCATCAATCCTACACATAGACCAGGGCCAATTATGCTCTCTGGGTCTCCTGGCCACAGATGGCTACGGGGTGCAGATTTATTTGGTTTTGATGGTTTATATTTATAAAAGGTGGGGTTACTATGCTTACACTTCTAGCTGTGTGTAATTATGGATAGGATTCCCACATTGCTGATTGAAGTATAGTAGTTTCAGCATTTTGCCTCCAGAAATGTATTCACAAAAATTTGTGTAATTTGCACAAAAGATTAGTGATGAGCACTCGCGCATTGTGCTGTCCAGGATTAATAACTGGAAGGCTACGTGGGCTTAGCAAAATTGTTCTCTAGACAATTGACTAATGGCTCCTCTTAGGCTTTATGAGACTATTTTCCACACTTATAGGTCTGAGTAGCAGCTTTTTATATTACACAGAACTTCGGGTCTAAATGAAAACTCTGCATACAGTAATCTCTGCAAGATTCGAATTTTTGTTTAATTGAGATCTATATACGTTTATCTATTGAGATATAAATGTACTAGTATTATTAATATAAGTATATGCAAATGTCCCTGCGTTTTTGATGTACATTAGGGAGAAACCGAACACTTGGGTCATGTACTGTAGGACACTAGATGTACGCTTTAATGTCATCCATTTCAAGGTCACACTCCCATGGCCTTCATCAGCATGAAAGTGCATATGTCAGCTCCTTTCTTTCTCCTCTTTTCTCTTGTTCCTGCTCTGCTCTTCAATTATTCAGCTGAAAAGAGAGTTGGCCCCTGCGCTTTAATTACTGCACTGAGAGCCTTGGGAGGAAGGAGAGAAGCAGCAAATGAGTCCGCAGCCTACAACCACAAGCAAACATGGCCTCTCAGGCACAGCGGGACATTACAGATACCTAACGCTTATGACTTCTTCATCTGAAATACACTGCAGACTGCAGAGTGTTAGGAAAACTAACACCTAGAACAAATCCAAGAGCTTCTTGCTGTTTTCTCAGCTCTTGCTTCGGTAGCTTTTGCAATATACAGTGATAAATATATAAACTAGTGTTGTGTATCGTTTAAATATCAATAGTGAGCTTCATACGTAACGAGGAATCTATGAGTACTGGATTGCATCACCCTGTCGATAGTTGACCTTGTCCTGCTAGATCCATTAAAGCCTTACTAATCAAACTAATTTAGAGACAGGCCTACAAGGGCGAAATGTTCTATGCTTTCAAATCAATGCAGAACAATAACCCCTCAGAATAAAGCCAAGATTTCAGGAAACTGAACTTATAAATCATATGATATGGACAAACTGTCAGACTTATATAACACAGTATACTGTATGTGTGAAGATCTGAAAACATCCATCATATCTGTAGGAGAAATGTGTAGACTACATATTTGCAGTTGAATGCAAGACTTTCAAGCAATTCGAGGGTTAAGGTACTCTCTTTAGCACATGTGTCCAATTTATTTATAGCACATTTATTTATCTCACAGCAAGACAGTATAGCCAGCGGTTTTTGACCGGATCACTTCAGAAAGATACACAGCAAGAAAGGTCAATACTTCATAAGTATACAAGTCCTGACATTTCCCTGTTTCGTTTCTCCATTTCTCTTATTGCTCTCCAGGCGTCCTCTCATTCTCAAGCAAAGTCTCTCCCCTGATCTGCTTCCTCAAGTAATAATTACACCACCACATTTAAAAAACAAAATCTCTTCAAAATTACCTCAGGTTTAGTTTCTTGTTCGCTCACTTATGAAGGTTGAGTCATGCCCTTCTTCCTCTTCTCCCTTATTGCTGTCTGACTCTGTCTTTTCATTAATTCCATTCAAGTCATAAAACAGGTTGTTATCTAGTCATCTAAACCCTGCTTTAGGATAATACAAAAAAAAAAAATCTTAGTGATGTTAATTTAATATCTTTTAATCAGATCCTCCAATACAAGTGACTTACTGGCATAAGATATATTTTTTTAAACTAAGAAAACGGTGTTAATAGAGAAGGTGTAGGAACTCAGAACACTGGTTAAGCTAGCAGGCTAGTCAGTTGTAGCTCAATGCCATGTCCTAATATGCTGTGTATAAGACTACTTTCTCATTAGTGATTGCATGACATCAAAGAACGGAAGGACTTATAGCTACATTATGACTATTATGAAAGCTCTGGTGTTACACTTAGTTAGCTTTAGAGTGTTCCGCCTTTTCACTTTTTCAAATGAAACTCAAGGACATTTTCACAGAGTTCTATAGAGCCCGGGAAAAGCTGTAATAACCTCCTGAGGACGCTACTGTTGTGTACACTGCATATTCTCCTCACTAAATTTCATTTATTAACACCTGTTAACTATGAACATAAGCAAGGTCCTCAAACTGGAAGATATTTGGCAAAACAACAATAATTAATAATCCTCATATGAGGATTAGGATAGATAAACAATGTAATTATGAGGAAATGTCATGTCCACATACAGTATGTGGATATTCAGTTCTCAAAACATTGAAACCTGGTCGTGGTGGAAAAAGTTATCCGGTGATCTGGGGTTTTGGATGAGTGAACTGAAACTGCATAATGTGTGAGAACTTTTGGCTTGGGCACCAAATAAGTTGACTGGTTGTTACTGCAGATGTGGTGAAATACAACTGATATGTGCAGAATCATTGGCACAATGAAAAAAATACAATAAGATAAAATAAGCAATACTAATATTATATACTGTAATATTTATCTATTTAATTAATTATCTATCTAAATATTTATCTATCTACACCGACCGATTAGCCATAGCATGTAAACCAACTGCCTAATTTTGTCTTGACCAAAACAGCTCATTGAGCCATTGAGGCATAAACACCACCTCGGAAGGTGTGATGTAGTATCCAGGATCAAGACTTTAGCACCAAATCCTTTAAGTCCTGTAAGATGTGAGGCAGGTCTCCATGGATTGAACTTGTTTATCCAGCACATCCCATAGATGATCAATCAGATTGAGATCTGGAGAATCTGGAAGCCAGGTCAGCACCTTGAACTCTTTTTAGTGTTCCTAAGACCATTTTAAACATTTTTTGCAGTGTGACAGGACCCATTATTCTGTTCAAAGAGAGCACTGCCATTAGGGAAAACTGCTGCCATGAATAGATGTACTTGGTCTGCAGCAGTGTTTAGGTAGATGGTATGTAACAATATAACATTCCCATGAATGGCAGGACCCAAGATGTTCCAGCAGAAAATTGCCCAAAGGATTCATCTTGGTCCCATCTCTTCCCCCGGTAAGTGATGCACACATATCCAGCTATCCAAATGATTCCTTAGACCACTCCACCTTTGCTTTATGGTCCAGTTCTGATAATCACTTTCCCTCTGAAGACACAGTTGTAAGCATATAAATAAATAGTTTTAAGCTCAAAAAAGTTTTTTGAGCTTAAAAGTACTGCAAAAAAAAGTTCTACATACATGAAAAAGTTTTCAGGAATTGGCCCAATTGGGACTGCGTACAAAAAAAAAGAAAAGAAAAAAAAAGATATACATTGTAACTTGTGGTTGTGGTCATTAATGCTTTGGGCTAATTTGGTACCTAGTAGTTCAGTGGTAGTTCTTTATGGTGATAACCACTGGTTGGGATACACTGAATGGCTAAAGTTGAGTGTAATGTTGAGTTCACCCTAGGTTTCCTAGCCCAGCCAGACTAATTCTACATTGTCTGAATGTGCAAATTTTTTAACAATGTCCCAAAATCTGAGGGCAAGCCTTCCCAGAAGAATTGGATGTGCGACACGTACACGGGTGTAATGATCATGTATCCCCTAATGTGATATATATCAGGATATTTTTTACTCCAAGCCTGGTTCCCTCTTCCAGTAGGTCCATAGACAGACTTTGTCAATGACATGCTAAACATGCTTTCAAATCAAATATAAGAAACCCAAAATCAAAGTATTGCAGTGACCATCCCCTAAGAATACCTACAATATAAAGAAGTTAAAAATGGGCAGTTTGGGAAGAGTTTACCAAGGTTGTTTACCAACACATGCGTCTCTAACCTTAGACATTAGAGGAAGCAATTCAGTGTTGTTAGTTTTTCCAAGTTGTTGTCACTAATTGTTTTAGACACCATATTTTTGTAGGAGCAAATGGTCAAATATCACATTGGAAGATAAAGCTTTTAACACAATTGAGCAGAATTCATAAAACATTTGATTATTTTTAACATAAGTACTGTAAGTAAGAAGCTACAGCTGAAAATCTTCTGACCATGCAGACCACTTTTCTGCAATAGTAAAACCAACCAACCAAAGACCAACAAGTCATTAGCCCAAGAAAGCTATATAAGTCACCTGGCTATGTTGAGAATGAGATGATTTCCTCAGCATGTGTATTTCACTAATTTAACATGACATTCACACTCCTCACTTACCCTGACCCTGCCCATCACTCTCTTAGACCAGGTAATGTTACTCAGATAACAAACTTCTTGTCTTTTGACCCATAAGGTTAAGCTTTCACAGTGCTAAATGTAATGTGGGCCAAAAGTGGCCTAACTGTAAACACTTTTATTGAACAATACCATAATTTGTTAGAGAAACCACTGATTAAGCTAAAATATTTGTTCGTTTCAACAGCAAATCTGTCTGTCCTCGGCAACTTGGGCTTCAGTTGTGAAGACACATAGATCAGTCTCAGACTAAAACTTTTCTCTTAAATGCTTGCAGCCATGCACTTTTGTAGAAACAATGGCACATAAGGGACATAAGGGTCTAATGTATTAGGGACTAATGTATTATGAGCCAATAGCGCAACTTTTTCAAGTTTGGAATTTGCACCAAATGTTGTCCAAATCCGACCAGCCGTGTCTAATGCTTATGCAGAATTTCAGTTTGGTGCCAAAGTTAGCCTGACTGTTAGTTCTGGTCCATATCATATCTGAGAGATGGTTCGTCAAGGTTGAGTTGTATTCATTTGAGATCATTACTGTTGTTCCATAGCAATATGTGGGTCAGATGAAAGTGGAAAGTGTGGTCCATATGGGCAAACACTTAGTTGCAAGTTAGGTAGAGACCAGTGGCGGCTGCTAGCTTTTGAAACAGGGGAAGCTCATATTAGGCCTTCATCATAAAATTCATTATGTTATAG
>JAOVVA010000017.1:13253280-13283798 GCA_028565275.1 Leiocassis micropogon | reverse complement strand
TCAATAAAATGTTAATACAATAGTACATAATTTGACCATTAATTTTGTGACATTATAGGGGAAGCTGAGCTTCCCTTCCAGTCTTAAAGAAATCACCACTGGTAGAGACTCATCTTCCTGTGGAAAAGCTGCTTCTTTTTTTTAAACATATATGTTTAAAGCAGATAAATTAATAGCATATATAAAAGCATATAAATACCTGTGTTGCTACGCCTTACGACTTACTGTAATATACTGAAGTTTTTAAAGTGAGTGAGGTGGAAAAGGAGAGCCTATTTTAATAAATCTTGGTGGGACAAACCTCTGGGGGAAACAGTCATGGCACGGGGCCAAAAGCCAACTCCTAACCACAGCGATGATGTATGAAATATGATCATTCTGACTGCTTACATGTGTTGTGTTCTCTTTTGTTCTCTGCCTTATGAACATCATTAGTGTTTCTAGGAAGCTCAAAGTAAACAGTCGAGCGAGGAAGGCAAAAAATAATGGTGAGTAGGTGTGAGCGAGTGAGTCAGAAGCCTGGGAACTGAGTCTCACTGCGTCATAGGGTAGGGCAGGGGAGAAGATTACAATATTGTAATCCATTACAAAAGACACTTTGGGGGCTTGAATATTTGACTGTTCCAACAACAGATCTGTCTGGATCTTAACATCAGTCAAGAAATATTTGATGAGTGGGCTATAAAAAGGTCTTTTGTGCACTAACATGCAGGGGTCAGTCTCAAACCAGTACTTAGCCTTTGAACACTTGCTCTTTTCTCAATGACTGAGTCTTAATAGAATTACTGGGCTTAGTCCCAATGAGATTCTTCAACACGTGTCCTCTTAAGACCACAGCTGTTCAAATATTCCACCTGTTAAAAGCATGTGGTGTAACCTGAGACAAAAGCACTTTGTTTCTAAAACTGACCTTCTGGGAGATGGCTTATGGTTGAGTAGGCTTTAGAAACACTTTAAGGAGTTGTTCCCAGGAGGACACAACAAAATGTAATTAAGTTAACATTGTAAATAACATTTTTAGATAGATAGACAGACAGACAGACACAGCCAGAACACACTGATCAGCCATAACAGTAACACCAGATAACATTAACACTGATTATCAATTATTTACCAATAAACTAGTAACAGGATCATGGGCACCCAAGGCTCACCCATGTCCAGTCCCAAAATAGCCAAAAAAGTAAATGCTGGCTATGATAGCCTTCAACCTTCCAATCGGATCAAGTACCCATTAAATACCTTGGAAAAAAGTCCAATCTATGGAGGCCCCATCCCATAACCCACAGACACCAAAAGATCTACGGTCAACGTCCTATTGCCAGACACCAAAGTATGAGGAGCTAACCCCTGAGGGGCCAGAGCTGCCCTGTTTAACATTACTTCTTATGGACCATTTTTGGAGCTTTAATGAGCTTTTGAAGCGTTACCACACACAAAAATGCATGCAGCTCCCCCTATGACAAGGAAAGGTACACTTATTTATTTATTTAATTATTTATTTGTATTAATTTTTCATTCTTTTTTTTAAAGAGTAAAAGACCTTGACTCCCTTTTCACCTAGGACAACTTTTTTTCCACTTCCTTTTATGGTCATTGTTTCCTTTTTGTTTCCTGGAACTTGTTCATTTCCTCTTCTTGTTTTCTGCATAAAAGTTTATCATATCATGCAGGTCATATCTGTGTAATTCCTTGTCCAGTCCCTCATTTGGAGATTTGCCCATAATATCTCCGTGCATTGTGCTTTGTGATTGTGACCAATGCCTGTCGGACCTAAGTTTGGATTACACAGAGTACATGCCTATCATAACCCATGCCTATTTGCCTTTTCACTCTTGCTATGTTCCATAACCAAGATTATCATATTGTGCTCAGTAAACACAACATCAACTCTATGTACTTGCGTCCTGTGCCTTCCATTGAGCATTAACCTCGAAGAGATACTCTCAGTGTTTGCGATTAGCGGGGGCTGTTGGTGTATAATAAATCCTTGTAATGCATAATTAAACTTGCTGAAGAATAACCCTGCTTTAAAAGCTTAGCACTACTCCATTAAAACAGAGCAGCTAACAGTTTGAAAATACACACAATTTTAAAGCACACTGGTTGTCTTGTTTAATTGTTGCATACCTGAAGAGCCTTACACTTATAAAAGCGTGCCTGAGGCTTAGTCCTAATACATGCTATGAATACTTCAGTTTAATTATTACAACACTGGTCATTTTTTAATTTAGATTTTTATATAATTGGATATAGTTGTATGTATAATGGTTTAAATGTATAAAGAATCATATACATTTTCTTACTGGTTTTAATCAACTCGACTGTTAAAGTATGATAGTGATGCTATATTTCAGTATTTTAGAAATCCTTTGCCTCTATTTCTGATATCTCAGAACTCTGCATCCAACAAACACATACATATTTGTGTGTGTGTGTGTGTGTGTGTGTGTGTGTGTGTGTGTGTGTGTGTGTGTGTGTTTTTAATACCTGGTTTAATCCCAGCAGGCCCAGACAGTCTCTCTTTTCAGATCTGAGCCTAGCTTTGTGGCTCTGTCTCCACTAACAGGATTTCACAGAGCAGAGCAGTCTTAGCTGAACGATGACCTCTGTGTGTGTGTGTTTGTGTGTGTGTGTGCATGTGCATGTGTGTGTGTGTGTGTTGTTCGATAATGACTTGCTGCTGTGATTGTGTTGTATTTTTCTGCTGATTTTAAGTGAAATGCCTGCTGGTATGGGCCAAGGTTATTACTGTTCATGAAAACATGCCTATAACATCATCAAAGTCAAAGGAATATAGAAAATGAGAGGATGCATGTCTAATAGATTATGCGACGTGCCGGTTTTACAAAGTTAACGGTGCTTCGCTCCCAAACGCAAGCCGCGCATGCTGCTAGAATTAACGGGTTGATTAGACTTCAAATGGTCGAGGAAACACAGCATGTTAAGGGCATTGTCAGGGAGGACACCTTGAACATGTTTGCCCATTAAATCATGTTACACACTGTGCACTGTGCATTTCTTCATCCGTCTGTACAGATCAGACGAGTTTGTCCCCAAAGCGCACACATAAACAGATATAATTACTGACCAGAAACATGTTAGGGGCCACACATCACTCACCAGATATCATCTGTATCTGGTAGAGAATCATTCTCACCGAGAGTGACCACAGAAGTTTTTTTCTTACATTTAAACCCAAAGCAACCACAACAAATTATAACAACATTTCTTTATTTAAAACCCCTGAACGAGCCAGCCTCTGTAACTTTCTAGAAAGCATTCTATTTTATGTGTAATGTGAATGAGTAAGCAAATAAATAGTTAATGTCTTTCTTATAGGATTTACTTTTGTTTTTAAGACGTGATATATTCCAGGAAGATCAGAAAAGTTTGCAGAACACATTATCAGAATGGATTACAAAACTATGATGCATTTACAGTCCTGCTGAGAGTCAAACTGGGGTAGATCCTTTAAGCTCCATCTCATTATAAGGTTGAAATGTTATTTTTTTTCCGGAACTCAATTAATAACCGTGGATAGTTATCCTTTATAACCAGCACAAACTTTTTATTGATTTAATGCATACCTTATACACTACCAGGCCAAAAAAACAAAAAATGTTGCATACTCATAGATTTTGTTTGAGCACCTTTAGCTTTGATTACAGCATGCAGTGTGGTGGCCTCGTCATTTGTGAAAAAGATTTCTCATGCTCACAGAACCACCCTTTAACAATCTGAGTCCTGGAATATATCTGTCCCATCAGGGAAGAAAAACTCCATTGATGGGATACGTTGGTCATTCAGTAAATTCAGGTAGTCAGCTGACTCAATTTTATTCCCACACAACGTTGTTGAGTCTAGATCTGACCAACTGAAGCAACCCCAGATCATAGCACTGCCTCCAGGGGCTTGTACAGTGGGCACAATGCATGATATGTGCATCGCTGCATGTTCCTTCCTTTTTAGCCTTCTTACTCTGGAATAGGGTCAAATTGGACTCATTAGACAATCATGACCTTTTTCCAATGCTCCAAAGTCCAATCTTTATGCTCTCTAGCAAAACTAAAGACTTGCTTGGTTTTGTGATTGACACACAGCTCTTTAGTCCCAATACTGTGAGTTCTTGCGACATTGTGTGTGTGTGTGTGTGTGTGTGTGGAAATGCTCTTACTTTCTCTTAAATGCTCATAGGTGTGATTTCTACTAATGTTTTATTATGATACAAGTGTTTAACTCTAAAAACTTAACAAAACCCTTTTTTTTTTAATATATTCCATTTGGCCCAAAGTGCAGCTTGCTTTTTTTTTTTTTTTTTTTTTGCTTTTTTCAGTTTTGTGAGCAGGTTTGCCAGGATCATGGATCATGGAGAAAGTGTAATGACCATGTACTGTATTGCAGATCAGAAACCTGGTAACCTACCACATAAACTTAAGTGAGCTGTTTCTTTAAAAGAAAGGTAAAAAAAAAAAAAAAAAAGAAAGATCAAATACTCAGTACTGTTTTTCATATCAGCATTTAGATTAATTTGGTATTCAATCTGAATAAAGTATTGGTATTTAGTTACACGTCTAGTGTATCAGGCGCAGCAGCATCCCGGAAATAGGGTAGATTAAGGTGGAGAATTTCTTCACTTTGACCCTTCTTGTCATATGTATTCATCCTCCCCTTAACCACACCCTCCTTTTCTTTCTTGTCTATCAAAGGAGATGTGGCAGTGTTACCAACCTCTCAGTGATCCACTGGAATTGGGCTACTTTGAACTGCTTATTAAATTGATGCTTTTGGCAGTGGGGTGGAGGTTAAGTGTTTAACATACATTATATTATATTATTTAGATAGCTTTATCACTGAGTCTTTTCACTTTCATCCGTGCGGGAGTGGGTGGTCAGACATGAAGCTCACAGGACAAAGAAAGTCAATGTTCATTAACACGTGAGCATGCTTACCACATTCATTCATTTTCATTCATCCGTCTTCAGTTGCCTCTTTATTCTAGTCAAGAATGTGAGGAATCTGAAGCTAGAAACACGACCTGAGGTGGGAATACTGTTGCACAATGAGTGTAAAATTGGATGGGATGCCAATTTTTCACAGTTATATTTGGTACAGTAACTGGTAAAGTTCACTGTGCATTAAATTATAAGTTTGTCAAACCAATTAAAATAGAAATAAAAAATATGAAATAGAAATCTCACAATTTCCAGGATTGTTAAAGAGAGTCTGCTGGAGTGGGATTGGGAAACCTCGAGAGCACATTTTTATTGGTTGTCCTAGGCAGTTTCTTTGGATTGATTTTGATCAGCCATTGTGCTGCTCTTGTCATACAAATGTTGCAACCTCGAAGGCGACTTCAGCAATGCACCGAGAGCAATAATAGAGCTTGTCGAGTCACCAATTTACTGTAAATATACACAATATGCTTTAATGTATTCATGAGGAAAGCTTAAAAAAGTTACTAGCATGTTGATCCAAAGCACTACAAATACCATCTGGCTTTAAGATGTTTGTTAAAAAAAATTATAATAAAAAAAAAGACAGAGAAAAAGAAGAAGAAAAAGCAAATTTAAGAAAATGTGTTTCTTATTCAGAAGGATAAGCGCTAAGAGGTAGGTTAACACAAAAGGCTACTTTGTATGAGAGTGAGTTAAAAATGAGCAGCACTCCGGTGATATTAAAACTTCTCTTGGCCCCACTGTCTTATCAGAGCTTTCCGTTCGAGGCTACTGTCTCCCCAGTCACTGCTGTGCAGGTGTGAACGTGTTACATCAGTTCATTTGTAACTGCGGTGTGAGCAAAAATGGATGCCCCACATGTGATTTGCACGAAAGAAGAGAAGCGTGCAATGATTCTTTTTTCTATGGTCTTACTGTGTACCACTAAAGGGGGAGAAAGTATCTACAAATAAAATTTGGACCAATAGTCTAAGGAAGGTGAAAGTTTCTTAAAGAGAATCATTACTGGTGATGAGACATGGATTCATCACTACGAGCCTGAGAGTAAACGGCAGAGTATGGAGCAGAAACATCCACAATCGCCGACCAAGAAAAAGCTCAAAAGTCAACCATAAGCTGGAAAATTGATGCTTACAGTTTTATGTGATTCTCATGGGCCAGTATTGGAACATCATTAGGAAAAAGATTCAACAATCAACAGTGCTCATTACAATCAGATGCTTATTGAAGAGCTGAAGAATAAACTTCGAAATAAAAGCACAGGACTGCTATCCAAGGGCGTTGAGATCTTGCATGACAGTGCACAACTGCAGACTTCTGCTCACACTGTCGACACTCTATGATAACTTTGTTTTGAGGATTAAAGCATCCTCCCTATAGCCCCGATCTTGCGCCATCTGACTTTTACCTGTTTGCTCCCCTGAAAGCAGCCCTACGAGAACAAAGATTCGCTTCTGATGAAGAAGTGAAGACAACGGTGCATTCGTGGCTTGCAGCTCAGCCTAAAGCATTTTTAATGAATGACTACAAAAGCTTGTTGACAGATGAACAAAGTGTACTGAAAAGCAAGGAGATCATGTCGACAAATTATGTATTTGTCTTTTGTAAAAGTTAATTAAATCCTACAGCCAGAGTGTCTTCAGACTTCTGCACATTATATTATGTACAATATAAAATAGCTTTTCTACTGTATTATAATGTTCACTAGCAGCGTAAACAAATTAAGATTAATTTAAGCACCCTTACGTATACAGCTCCATTTATATTTTCAGGACAGTCAGGTCTTTGCATTTCCCTCTTGTTAAGTTTTTCATGTTCGGTGATTTTTGTTTCAGTTCTAGATAGCATGTCTTTTTATGTAACAGTAACAGTTCATGTTACATATGATGTCATCAGGTGTCATGTTGTTTTAGTACAGATTTCATTTTATAATTAGAAAAATATGTCTTTTTAATTAATTAAAACAAAAGCATGACTCGCATTAGATACCTTTGATGACCCACACTCTCCCAGCCTCCCCAGTAACCTTATACGAGGATTTTAATCATTTAGACCAGTTACTATGGAATATATACCGAAATATTATGAGAATTGTTGTTAATATTTAATCAGTTGAATTTGTTCTAATGTACGAGCACAATAATTTTATTGTTTTCATCCATCATGAATAGTGTTGTTCATGATGAATGAATATTAAAACATTATTGTGGTCATGGTAGAAAAGAAATCACTGCATATATAGTCTATGCCATAGTAATGAAGAAAGATTATGATGCATCAAAATGCATATATTACGTGTAATTACAACATGTACTCTATGTAATTTTAAACTGCATTTGCAACTCAATGTCGTATTCTATTCAGCGAACAAATCTAGGAAGCCAATTAGGATTTTGCCAAAATGGAATTATGAATTCAATTATTAAATTTGAACAAATTGCGTCCTGTGTTGATGAGTGTGGAATGAATAACAAAGACAGCAGATGGATTTGCCTAAAAGTGTAACATTTGGCTAAATATCAGTAACAAGACAAACACATTAATCTGACATAAAACAAGGTTTATTATAACATTGACCTCTGAATACAGATAATAAAACGGTAATGCTATGCTCATGTTATTTATCCCTTTTAAGCCATCATACATTATGACCTCATTAATATCACTAAATATCAGTAAAATAATAGGCTGTTTTATATGGCCTTTTTCAAGAATTGAGGTTACGAGAAAGCCTGATGAATCTAAGAATATATTATATTCCTTAATCTCTACTTGCCATCAATGAACCCAGGACCAAACTACAGTATTATCAACAAACAGACATTATTGCAGATGGTACGACTTGGTTGAGATGGTTTTGGGTGGTATCTTCTGCCGTAACAACATTTATCACTAAGCTTGGACAGGCCTAATAGCATAAATGCTTAAATACGGGAGAGCAGGGAGTTGTGGGTGTTGCCAAGGGTGCCATGTTGCAGCAGGAGGGGATATCTCCGCAGCCCCCAGATGATCACTCAGCTCTCATTCCCTCCCTGACATAAGGCGGTGTTTGTTCTGTTCCCAAACCTCTTTGCATTAATAGTGTATGAGTGCTCACTCACACAAAGCATGCAAAAGCCTGTGTTGAAAAATTCTCTTTTCTGCCTTGCATGCTTCATAATAGAGAGATGGCTTTGATTCAGAGGAACATGCCACGTTCGTTGCTGAATTCTAATGCTTTGACTATGTTTGCCATGACAGACCTTACCAATAGATTTCTTTCTTTGGTTTTCATTTAATTATATATTATTTGTAAAAATTTTACCCATATCCTGGATAACACTGTCTTACAGTACGCTTAAAATGTGATAAGCTGTAATATTCTATTACTTTGAGATAGCAGTTTTCAGTCCATCATGAACGGCCAAGCTTTGTATGCACACACTTTGTTCTGTGGACTTTGATGCATTAATAATGTGAGACTAATTATGCAAAGATCAAACACACATGTGAGTTCTGTGTTTAAAACTGGGATAAATTCATTAGCTCAATGGTCTTAGCATGATTAGGCTATTCACTTTTACTTAAACAGAATCCCTGTAATATCTGACAAGATTTTACAGAAGTTTAGATGTGTCTCAGTGCAACTAATTAGTCAAAATAGATATTTTTGACATATTTGGTATTTTATATTTATTATAGTGGAGACTACTACAGTAGTCTAGTATATTAATAATACTGTATATACCGAACATATTGCCATAGATAAAATAGGAAACATACCTAAATGCATTTTAGCATTCCTGTAGGAGGGAAGTAGTGCTCCCTGCTAGTAGTGTGTACATGGGGTGGGTGTTTTTTTGTTTTTTGGGATACCTGACTAATAATATACACTACTGATGTACATTTATGTTATTATGTTATATATGATATTATGTTATGATGTCATTAATATAACGATATACATTATTTTATATAATGAATACACATAGAGTAATTCAAAGCCTTTGATACACATGCAGTATGAATACTCTATCCTTAACACCTACTTCAGCTGATTATTATTTATTAGATATTCATCTAACAATTATTCTATGGTCGACAGGCCACATAAACCAATAACAAAATGTTCATATATGGTAAAGGTTTCTGTCAGTGGATATTTATTTAGCATTTTTGCTATCCATCATCAGTGATTTGTTATAGCAAGAGATACAGTACAGCTGCTCCTTCAAGTGTGTTCCTTCACAGGAAAGTCTTCAGCACATACAGACTCACAGTTTCTCGTTTATGTGACAAGCTGCATTTTTTTCCTTATTAACTTCAAGAGCGAGAGAAAAAAACAGAGAAGCTGACTGGGGAACGATTACATTATTTGCTATAATCTAACTGAGAACTGGGACTTATTTGTCATTTGGAAGTCCCAAACGTACCTGTGTACACATAAATGTCATTTTTAAAACAGGTAATATGATGTTAACTGTGACAAATTGATGTAGAATAAAAGAAATAAAACATTTCAGGATATGCGGATATACATCAGGCTGTCCTGTTAGTGATTATTTTCCTGAAACAGCAGGCCCCATCATGGTTTACTCTGTAGTTATGACACTGTTAGCAGATTAACTTTCAGATAGAACTGTTTTAGTACATAAAAGGGGAGTGTGAATTTTATTCTGTGGAGACCAGAATGTTTAAATAAAAAATATATATTTTTTCATTTCTTGTGGTTATCTCTAAAAAGGGAAGCCTTTTACAAGTCCACATAGGAGTGCTAAGCATCCCCCAGTGTAACTGTGAAACTTGATTTATGCTATACCTGTTATACCCTTAGTTTTCCACATAAATTGTGGAAAATCAAGTATTATTTAGATGGTTCTAGGTGCATACTGCTTTTGGCAAAAAATATATATATTTATAAATCATGTAACTGTGTTTTGTGTGTGCTTGACTGTTCATGTGCTACTTGCCACATGCAGCTGGTTTAAAAAAACTGCTTTTGTTTGAATATGAGCAATGCACCATGGTGGTGCTGAAAAATGTTCACACTACTGTAGAAATTCAACAAAATGTTCTCAGTTTGACTAACCACTTGATTCTGGTCAGGCTTGCAACAGATGCGGAGCCTATTCCAGGAGCAATGGGGATGAGTTGGGAATACACTGTGGATGGGATGTCAGGGCATGGTGCACACACTCAATCACACTACTAATCCGCCTACCAGGCAGAAGAAATGGGAGAACCTGAACAGAATCCACAGGGACATGAAAGGAACATGCTCAGAAAGAGTAGCCCAAGCTGGAACTGTAAGGCACCCATGCTACCTGCTGTTTCACCGTGCAAAGCCAACAAAATGCTATGCACTATAAATACTCGGATCATGTACGTAGAAACTTTGAAAATGCTGGGTGCTTTTTGTTCTCAGCTGCCATAACTCAGTCTATGTAGTGGTGAAGGAGGGGCCTGCAAATGCAAGATAGGAGACGTGTAAGTGTAAGGTGGACAGTGCTATTGTGCTGTATGGTGTGGTAAGTTGTCATTTTTGTGCAAAACAATTATAGACATTTCACCACACTACACAAACCTCAGTCCTGCTGTACTCTGTCCTGCACATTTAAGTGGTTCCACTGCTCTAACATGCTCACTGTAACTCAGGAAGCGGTGTTAATTAGCTGATTTGCTGCATCAGGGGTAGCACAGTGGTACAGCTGGTAATGTTGCCGCCTCACTGCTCCAGGGTCACTGGTTCAGTCCTGATTTTGGGTTACCGTCTGTTTGGACTTTGTGTTTCTGCATGGTCACCTGTCTCTGCATCGGTTTCCTCCCACTTTCCAATAACATGCCAGTAGCTGGATTAAATATGATTAATTGCCCAGGTTGTGAAAGTGTATGTGCATAATGTCCTGCAACTGACCGGCATCCCATCCAGGATGTATTCCAGACTCGTGCTGAGTGTCCCCTAGCATAGACCCCAGATCCAATGCGACCCTGAGCAGGATAAAGCTGTTAGTGAGAGAGAGCGAGAGAGAGAGAGAGAAAGAGAGAGAGAGTTAGATTAGGTGTGTTAGGGCAGGGAAAACATTAATATGTGGAAGACAGGAGGCACTGCAGTGTAGGGAACCTGCAGGTGGTTAGGGAGTTGGTTGACAGAGTTCAAGGATTAAAACTTGTGAATATTTGAATATGTTAAGTTCAGGCTTTTTTCGTAACACATATATTACTGCACAGTGAAATTCTTTATTCTTTGCATATCCCAGCTTTTGTTAGTATCCTGGGGTCAGAGTGCCGTGTCAGCCATTACACAGTGCCCCTGGAGCAGACAGGGTTAAGGGCCTCAGAAATCAGTAACTTAGATCCTTAACACACTGAATCATAGGGGGAGTGCTGATGAGGGTGGGGATTCGAGCCCCAGCACTGTCACTGTTCTGCCCTTGAGCAAGTCCCTTACCCCTCGGTGCTCTAGGGGCACTATAGTGTATCAGGGCTGACCCTGCGTGCTAGCACAGTGGTGCCTTAATGCTGCCACTGTTGGGCGCTCGAGCAAGACTTAAACCCTTGTACATGTATCATGGCTGACCCTGTGCTCCAACCCCAGTTTCCTAAAAAGATGTGATATGCAAAAATATATAATAATTTCACTATGATTTAATATATACATGACAAATAAAAGCTTTGGTGCAGTTCCTACCTCTAACCCTAACCATGCTGTTGCACAGCTTGTTATTTTCTCTTCTCTAATACACCCACGTCGACTTTTAATTATCTGATTAGTTGTATCAGGTGTGTTAGAGGAGAGAGAGCGAGAGAGAGAGAGAAAGAGAAAAAGTGCAGAACGGGGGCACTCCAGGACCAGGTTTGGGAAGCACTCGTTTAGTGGCGTCTTTGCAGCGCTCTCTAGTGGACGCGCATGTTAGTGCGCAGGCGCGCGGCCAGGATCGAGGCTCTGCCCCCTTTCCGCCAGCCAGAGCCGCATTCCAGCCCGTTCATTACGGCGGGGAGCCGAGCTAGCACGCGCTCAGCACGGCGGATACGCTCTCGAGGTTTGAGGGAATTTTAGCTATGGCGAGGACGCGCGCTCTGAGGATCACTTAAAAGAAAGTAAGTTCATCACCGCGCTTGATTGTTTCCTTTTTTTCCCCTTTTATTTACAAACGGTAGACGATTGCGAAACGCGGGATCGACGAGGAACCGCCGGAGTGTATGTGCTTTTTCATGGGGAGAGTTTGGTTTGGTTTGGTGTGTGCGCGCGCGCGCTCGCCTGCCTGCATTGCTCTCGTGGATCTTTATGCATTTAACGCTGGGCATAACCCATTGGCTTTCGCGGTGTGTTTATATATATATATATATATATATATATAAGTCGGACTAGTTTCAGAAAGTTTCATGATGCTCCAGTGCTATTATTGAAAAAGGTGAAGTTGCTGCTTATGGAGGCTGGAGGTGGTTGGAAATCTGTGTATGCACGCACACACGCACACACACACACACACACACACGCAGAGAAAGGGAGTTGAGCTCGAGCGCAATGTTGTTCACATTGCTTGAAGTGCCGAGAGAAAAGCATGCAACTCGTAACACTGTCTCCTTGTGTTGTGTCCAGGTCTCCGGTCATCAAGCCGCAGCGCATACAACGCGTAACAATGATTAAAAACGTGACCTTATACAGTATTTAAGAATGTTTTTGTTCTCGTGGAAATCCTGCAAGGGCGGATCGAACGGAATAGAATAGAATAGACGAAAATCACCAGCAAGTATTACGCGGTGCAAGAGGAAAATGCGAGAGATGAAAAGGCAACTCCCGAAGGTGTGTGTGTGTAAGGGCAGTGCTTGTTGAGAATATTGCTGTGGGAATGCTCTCCTCTCCAGCAGGCAGTTACAGAGAACACTTCTCGCGGCCATATGTTGTCTGGAGGGGCTTTTTCCCCTTTATCACCCCCCTCCCTCCAACAGCCTCTACTACTTAACCCGACTAAGGGGAGAAGTTATCTCCAGGGGGCCGCATTGCTCTGAAAATAAATACCAGAATTTTAAAAACCCGATTAGTAGTACAGTTCATATATGTGTGTGTGTGTGTGTGAAAGGAGGCTCTGCGGTTTTAGAAAAGCCTGACTTGTGTGTTTGGGAAGATCTAAGCCGCCTCACACACACTTTCTCCTCGACAGAATTCCTGGATGCCATGTCTATAGTGAGTGAGTGAGGATGTGAAATATCAGCGCTGGCTGAATGGAAACAAGAAGAAAAAGTTGCACGGAGGTGGTGTGATGATGCTTTGTTGGTGTGTGTGTGTGTGTGTGTTTGCTCTTTTTTTCCCGAGCCCTTTCTCTCAGCCATTCAGGATGGTGTGAAGCTGCGTTCACTCACACGCTCAATGTTTAATGAAACACAGCCGTTGAAAACCGATTGGCCTCGTCATGTTCAGTCCCTCCTGCCCCCGGAGCGGCTCTGGTCCCGCACTCGCCGCCATTCACGCAGGGGGACAGAAGAAAGCGCGCGCTCACGCGTGACTGAATGGTTTGTTCTGCACGAGGCACGAGACTAACGGAAATCTCTCGGTGGCCAAACATAAACAAAATAACGATCATAATAAAATATATCCTTATATATATATCTGAGCTTGGGTTGGCGGTGCGCACTCTGAAAGAAATGTCATTCAGGCCACGTCGCGTCGGCTCGACCTTCCTTCGGCGTCCAGAGCGTAATTGGTGCGGTCACGACGTCTGAGAGAATGAGTCATTAATGTCCACGTCCTGCCGTATCAGCGCTACTTCAGGCCTGAATTCCAGGGGACGGACAGGATAAATGTGTGAAGTTTGTTCAGTTGCGCATGCGCACAGCCGCTGGTAGTTGGCCATGGTGTCGTGGCTAAACGGCGGCCAAACGCTAACTAACCGCCGGGCAGAGCTTGAGCTTATCCCCGGCCAAAACTCATTTATCTCTGCGACAGAAGAAAATGATTGGAAAGAAATTGCTCAAGTGGGACGTAATTACGGCGAAACCGAGATATGGGCATTGCTATAAATTGGCCACAAAGGGAGAAGATTAGGCTTTTGTTTTGACTCAGGCCTAAATGCTTATGAGAGAAGAAATGACAGGATGTGGGCGAAATGAAGATTATTTGTGTTCTTCCAACTCTGACACTGCGCTTAATTTCCCTATCAGACCCTAAGCTGCGTCCTCCAGAGGTGATTTTAACGCCTGACACAATCCTTGTCCAAAAAGTTAGGTTTTTTTCGTGG
This sequence comes from Leiocassis micropogon, assembly GCA_028565275.1. NCBI lineage: Eukaryota > Metazoa > Chordata > Actinopteri > Siluriformes > Bagridae > Leiocassis > Leiocassis micropogon. Next base: position 13,269,625 of record JAOVVA010000017.1, on the reverse strand, counting down.
ATTAATTGAACGCCTCAGAGTCTCTTTGGTTGTTGAGTAAGCCAGACTGTGTGTGTTCCTGCCTTATGTGGGAGTAAGATCTTGGCAAGATGGCTGCTGTTACGGCTGGCTTGATTGGCAGACATTTCTAACTGAAATGACAGTGTCCTCCTTCAAGCATTTCTCTCTCCCTCGTCTTCTCCCTCCTCTTCCTCCTACACCTCCTCCATCTCCATCCTCGTCTTCCCTCACTTTACTGCACATGCTGTTGTCGCATTCTGCGGTTTGTATTTTCCTATTTCAGTTTGTTTGGTTCACTTTGGTCTGTATACAAGTCTAGGCATCTGAAATCAGGACAGAATTAAACAAACATTTGCAAAAAAAGTCCAGAAAGTTCTTGCTTTATGGTGTTCTAAAGCAGCACTAGCTCTAGGCCACTTAATCTGTTATGAAGTATATATAGACACAAGTACATCAAGCCCCTTTCAGATGTTCACTGCTTTCCATGAATTAATCTAATGGCATCTGAACATTTTGGTGTCACGTCTGAATAAGCACGATGGTCACCCTGGTACCGTAAAAAGGCGACACGGCAATCGCAAGTCTGAACTGCATTAATCAATAAGCGTGCACAAGATCACGGCACGCTGACCTAGGACCGACGGACATCAGTTGTAAAAAAAAAAAACCCCAAAAAACCTGCTATTTATTTAATAATAAATAAATATTCACGACAGGGCCCTTGCTAAAAGGGACACTACAGTTTAGATCTGCCTTCATGCTCTAGGCCTGGCTGACATTTCACGTTCTGGAAAAATCTAACCAATCATAAACCAGACTGTATTCCTGTGACCACGGCTTTATCTGTCGCAGTCATGGTTATGTCTGAATGCAGTCATGAGGAACATTAAAGTGATAGTCATCTATGTCTGAATAACAGGTTGCTTACCCCGATAGCTTGCCCATATCTGAACAGATAGCCCACCTGGCAAGGAGAAAGCTCCAGTGTGCTGCCATGATCACCAACACATTTTAGAATCAAATGGCAAGTTATATTAAAGCAGAATCTTTTGATTTAATGCATGAGTGAAAATAAATTGATATCAGCTCAGTGTTGGATAAGCTATTTAAAAAATAATGCAGTTATCCTAGCTACGTTTAAGCGCAAAGATACAGAGAGCATGGAAATATTTGTAAAGCACAGGTGGAGCTGCCTCTGACAGGGTGGTGATGATTTTGCCAACCTAGACCTGGTAACCTAGAATAACAATGTCACTTGGTTATAAAATGGGGGAAAAAACTATTTGGTAGCCTATCACTATTCTTTTGTGTGACAGTTCTTGTAACGCCACAGTGACTCCAAAATAGATGCTTAAGTATCGCGATATCGTATCTAGTCCTTGGTGATCTGTCACGTTTCGAGGAATGTCCCAATAAACTGTTTCTAATGAAACATAATAACCACAGTTGAAAACCTGAGTAAGTTACTGTATTTTATTGTATTTTCCAGGTTTATAAGCAGTGGTTTACATTTCTAAACAGTCATGAGGCATTGTTCAAGTAATATTAAACATGTTGGCTGCTATAGAACAGGAAAATAAGTCAATTGACCTGTAAATTTAACAGCTTATAATCTTTTTTGTTTCCTCCGTGCTAACTGCTTTCTTCATTATTCTAATGTAAATATGTAAATAATAACACTGTTGAGAACAGGCATTTAAAAGGAACAGTAGCAGAGAAAGCCTATTGCCAGTGAAGTAATTAGTCTGTTTGTCCAACAATAAAGAGCACAAGTTGTAAAATAATGTATTTTATTCATTATGAAGATGATACATGCTTACATAAATTCTATTTATTTAATTGCCAATGGGTTCCTGTTTTTTTTATTTTTTATAAGCTCACTAAGCCCAAGAAAGCAAAAAAGAATAGGCTCCACCTCATACCTGATTAACTGGTTATTGAGGATTGATAAATGAATGATCATAGATTTCTTAATTTAGAAATAGTAAGAGTAGAAACATCATAGTGTGCACTGTGAACTGTAGTATGTTACGTATAAAGTCTTACAGCTGTAACATTGAATGGCTTGTTGTTTTGGTTGGGACTTATTGGTTGGCTGATTGTTTTACCTTTATAACTGAGCATTCATTAATCAATGTAAGTGCCTGTGTAATGCATATACTGTACTATTCTGTTCATCCTTAAAGCGGGGTCCAGGTATTGATGGTTTAAATTAGGCTCCTAATTTGTTTAGCTTTTTTTTGTGAAGTAGAACAGATTTAGTTTGTTGCAACAGTTTGCAAGCAGGTAGAGCCAAAGATCAAAAACCTTAATGGCATTTAAAATGGTTCTCTTTGAGCTGGAGTTGAGAAACTCAAAGGCAGAATTTCCATACTATACTTTCTTTCCTTTCTGGGAAAGAAAACTGCTTCCAGTTAAAGCCATGCTCACTTCAAGGTTAAATCTAGATACAGATGTGAATATTAGGAGCAACAAAAAAAAGATACAGATCTAGAGAGTGGCTTTGTATTACGCTTGTATGAAGGTCATTTTTAAGTTTGCTGTACTGGCAGATTCGGAGTTGATAGCAAGCCCTGTGATGGCATATGATGACGCCAAGGAAAGTACCATGTGGAAGCCACAAAGTGAGCTTTTCCACCATCGTAAAGTGTGGTAGCTGACCTGATAACATATTATAATAATCTAAGACCAGGTTGAGGGTAAGAACCTGCCAGATGTACTGTGGCTCCCCGAGGAAAGGAATGTGAAAACAACAAACTGAACAGGATGGTGGAAAGCTCCTCCTGTTTGTCTAATGTATTTCACTGTTACTTCTCCGAGGTGCATTCGAATCATTTATTTCTCTATATAATCTCCTGCTACACTAATGCAAGCAGTGTTTCACTTGTGCTTGGAAACCATTAAGGTGGAAAGTTTTCCCAGTAAGCCAGAGCCATGATAGGACTGCCCGCTTCATGTCTGAAACACTGGCCTCCCAGGAACTCCTTTAGAGCACTTTCACATTAGGGCCCTAGGATCGTTTCAGAGAACACTTGACCCCAAAGTCTGGTTTATTTTGATCAGTGAGACCAATCATTCCAGGCTTGGGAACGGCACCCAAGTCAACTTAAATAGGTGGTCTTGGGCACAGCACAACAAACCCTGGCACAGATTGAATCACATGTGGAAGCCAATTGTACCTGAACACCGCTGTTTAGATGCGACGTCAGCAGTGCCGTTGTTCTCCCTTTTGAAAACCTTTTTTCCAGAAATATCTTTATTATGCATAACACGAAGGATAATGTATGTCCTTGTTCTCGTCTTCTCTTTGTGTTTAATCACAAACCATGTGGGTGCATACTGCCACCTGCTGAATTGGTGAGTGTACAATACTCAAGTGTACTAGAGTACAGAGTACAAAAATAATGTGATTGCTGGCCAGTGAGGAGGGGGAGCACTGTGGGAACTGTGGGATCGGTACAAATCAATCGTGCCTAATGTGAAAATGACCTAAATGTGGAAATGGCTTGGAGCAAACTCAGAACTCTAGGGAAGAGGTAACAGAAACTCTCAACCGAGTTCCTGTAATGTGCAAGTGGTGCAGTGGGCAGTGTGAGATGTCCTGCACTGACCTGCAAAAACCGGACGCCTACGGTGATCAAACCAGGATGTTTTTTCTTGAGAGTGTTTCACTCACTGAATGTTCACAGGAGCTACTGCAGCGGGATCACATCGTCATTCACAGACTTAAATGTGAAGACTTAAAACATTTGCCCCATTCAGATGTTTTACTGCAGTTAAGAGTCTTGTCACCGTTCTGTGCTTGAAGTCTTCTATAAATGTCGATCAGTTTTACGCCTTCATTCACAAGAAATTACATCACGCGGCACCAGTTCGACTTGAACGCCCCTCATACTATTATAGTTACTGCAGTCTGTATTAATTCTGGTAAATTTATTTTGCGTAAAGGGTGATGTGTATGTGTATACTATGTATTTGGCGTTCTGATTTATAACCGTTTCGGATGTTAATCGTGTTAAGTGAAGCAATGAGACAAATCCTATCCAGGCTGTATCCCTCCTCCTCGTGGCTGGTATTCCTGGGATAGGCTCTGCATTCACTTTTACTCTGAACAGGAAATTAATGTGGATGAAAGAATGAATGGTTTGTGAGGTTCTATGGAGAGATTTTATTTGTTTTAAGATTAGTGTTTAAACTAAGAGGCGTCTTTTTATTCAGAGCAGCTTGATTATCTAACAAAATCTCTATTTTATTGGATTAATTGGGTCACAGCCCATCTCCTTTAAGGCTGTATGGAGGGACTGCGATAAAATAAAAACCTTATTGAATTTTCCCTTTTGTTTAGCGCCTAGGATAGAATCTAATATTGGTAGTATACTGTGAGGTGAGAGCTTCTCATCATCATGTCAGATGTTTATGGAGAAGCTACCACTTTCTCTCCCTCACACCACACATTCTCTCTCTCTCTCTCTCTCTCTCTCTCTCTCTCTGTCCTTAGGCATGTGGTGATATTAAAACGCATTTAAGAGGACTGCTGCTTCCAGTGTGAAGTGCTGGGTCATAAAAAGCAAACAAGAGTTCCCGAACATACGCATCAGCACACACGCGTACACATGTGTATAACTGTGCTTCTCCCCGAGGCGCTCGCTATGCAGGGAGATTGACCTCCCATGAGGGCACATGTTCAAAAACACCAGCACTGCAGACGCATACAACAAGCTCACTTTATTCACACATGCTGAATGGACAGGTTACGCGGAACACAGGAGGTTTTTACAATGCGGCGACTGTGAAAGAATTTAGCCTTTTACCGCAATAGCATGTTTATCATTTAGTGCTCTGCAGTGCAGAGGCCGCGCAAGGGCTGCATTTTCACAAAACCATGAAAAACAAATGCGTGCAAACCAAGACAATCTAGGATCCACAACCCTGCAAAGTGTTAAAAAAACACTCTCCGGCGAAGTGTTCGGTGCTTGAGAGCGGGGATGAGTAGGATGTAGATCTGGACACCTGTGCCAGCTCGCCCGCTGCCATGACAGCGCTCGTAGTAGTTATGTATTATTAATACCCGGCTTTCTCTGCCGTTATTTTTAGCTGTTACACATTTTCCCATTCTTCAAAAGACTCCCTGCAGTTCTGTCGTCCAGCAGGCTTTGAGGAAATATGTTTGATGAAGTCCACGTGTTTGAAAGAGCGCTTGAGGAACGGACGCTTCTGCAGTTCAGCTATCAGCACTCGGGAGTGTAGATTAGAATTATAAATGGAGTGCACTTGATTCGAGCTGTAAGTAGTTTTTTTTTTTTTTTGGGTCAAAAGAATTTGGTTTAAATAGTTGGAGGGGTTCAGAGTGCAGAGTGACTGTGACTAGCGCTTAAACATATGCCTCACTCAACAAGTGGTGTGTGTGTAGGGGGGGCTTAAGAGAAGATTCAAAAGGTACATTTGAAGAGATGACACAGACTATTGAAGTAAGTGTGTGTGTGTCTGTGTGAAGCATGTTCTGGCTTGAGCTCGTTCCAGTGTTTCTGCTGTTATTCTATGCCTAATGTCTTATTTTTTTCCCCCCAGTTATTTTTATAAACAGTCACTCCGTCAACAATCTATCGCTTGGGTTTTCTTGTGAATTTAATAAGGCATGTCATGTAACTGCAAATCTGTCCATCCTGAATACTGTCTTTTTAGTTATAGCTTTAACTCTGACTGACGCTAAAGACGTCTTCGCACAAAAAGCTCCACTACATTAACCATTACGCACGTTTTTAATCCGTTTATGTGGAACGTCCACCACTATTAAAGTCCCCGTGTAAAATGTTGCTATAGAAACGTTTAAGAATGAGCGCTTTAATATAAGCCTTGCAGCCGGAGCCGCCGTTATAGAAAATGAGCATGCTTTGTCCAATCAAAATTGAACTTTTTATTTATTTATTCATTCTTTTTCTAACCCTTTTATTTTTTTTTAACCCTTTTCTATGGGTTATTGGCACAGGGTTTTATGCCAGGTGCCTTTCCTGCCACAACACACCCATTTCTCCAGGGTGGTGACTGGCACTGAGGATACACTGCTTGTCCAGTGGCTGAGTATTATATATGGGCAAAGGTGCAACAGTGGCAACCAAGTGGTACGTGGAGTCGAACATATGCCACAATGTATCTAAAAACATCTGAAATAATGTTTAATACCATTTATTCGAATTACTAAGCAGTTATTAGATTATATCTCATAGAATTGTACACTTCCGTTCCGAGATTGTTTTTCCTACATTCCTGAATTTGATTCGGTGCGATATGGGAGACATTTTGACCATACTTTAAATCTATTTACTGATTAAAAAAAACAAAAACACTTGCAATGTTTACATAGACAATATTTCAATACTTTAACCCGATTGAAATCATTCACATTAGAGATTCCAAATGAACTGTTTCCAAATTAACCGATATGATGTGTACTTTCATGTTCAAAGCATTTAATTAAAATATAACTTTTTTTGACAAAGTGGTTCTGCTCGCTATGAAGCATTTAATCTATGACTTTGAAATTATGTTTCGTTTTTTTTCGACAAATCCTGCCTTCCGCTTTATGATTGGCGGCAGGAATTCAGTCACATCTATGATTGGTTTGATGCTTCACTACATATGATGTTGAGCCAATCAGATCCCCTTTCTCAGCCAGAGAGGGAAGTGGAGGATGAAAGTGAAGACTGAAGAGACAGTGCTTCAGCCAGAATTGACTGAGAATGGAAGCAAAATGTCCGTCTCGCAAACAAGTCACCTACTGTTACTCCCACATGGGGCAAACGTATACAAAGAATATGCAGTATATAAATGTCTAATATTTACCTATATGACAGATATTCAAAAATGTACACCCATCTCATTACGATTATAAAATTTATACCGATTGGGTCGGATCGGGTTAGATCATTCTAACCGTGGAGTTCACATGAATATGAGGGTTGTGATAAAAGACTTATTAAAGCGGTTCAGAGGTTATTCAGTGGTGTCATGCAGCAGTTGGTATGTGGTTCATTCACTCTTGTAGGCGGTGGAGATTTTTTGATAATGGTCTGTAGAGTTGAAAAAAGTGTTGATGTGGACAGCTTCGAGCTGCCACTACTTAAAGCGCTTGGTAAAAAAATAGGAAGTGGAACAAGACCACTGAAATGGATAAGTCCAACCATGCACACTAAACTGCTGGACAGTAGGCACTAATGGACATTTCAGCAGGTTCATAAACTGACTGGTATTTAAAACACATATCCAAGTCAGGGTTAATACATGGGAAGTCCTGGCACGTCTTGACGATTCATAGCGCATCGAGAACCGTCCACAATTTTAATTCGGGACAATTTGGTGAACTTTGGCAGAATATGGGGTAGGGGTAGCTCAGCGGTTACTTATCTGAAAGTCCCAGGTTCAAATCCCAGCACCACTGAGTTGCCACTGTTGGGCCCTTGAACAAGGCCCCTAACCCTCAGATGTAACATCTGCCAAATGCCATAAATAAATATGTCTTTGGGAAAATGTGGGAGAGTGTAAGTCAGTTGTGCGCATGAAACTGAAAAACAAATTTGGCCAAGAGCAAGCTTGTAGCTGCAGAATAGTTGCAGTTTGCTTGAGCTAAAAAATTATTGTGTTTTGAGGTGAAATGAACATTGTGCAAGCTTCCAAAGTATTCAGTGGTTTATTGTGAGGATACTTGAAGGCCATATCACCCAGCGCTAGTTTCAACCCAGTAGCTTGGCTTGGTTTGTTATGAACAGTTTCACTACCTAGCCCCAACAGTGACGCACACACTTCACTGCTGAATCACCCCAGCTCACAATAGCTCACAGTAGAAAGCCTCATTCATTCTCTTAACTGTCCTTCCATCAATCTTTTCCATCTCTAGTATCCTTCTTTTATTCATACGACAACGTCTCCAGGTCGTCGTTTTTGTCGTTCGAGGACATGTTTTCTAGGCAGGGCATGTGTGAGTCTCGAGCCGAATTGATCAGTAAGTGAGAGCCTGATGTTATCCACAGAGCGAGTGCACGCCATTACAACACCAGCACACGCTCCGAGCCCCGGTTTCACAGCCTATCTCGTTTAGAATCTCGCGCACACACTTTTTCTCTCCACAACGATCTCTGTTGTGCACTTCTCCTGCAGTGTGTAGCGAGTCTTGAAGTGAATAATTCAGCAGCTTGACTCCAGCGTGGGAATGCTGCTAGCTCACCAGTGGCCTCTTGCGCAGCAGACAGACTGATAGAAACCTGCTGAAATGTGACAGATGCAAACCTCATGGCTATGAATAACCAAATCAATTGAGCATGCATATGATTACGCACTGGAATAGTGACAGAGGGAGAACGATGCGCAGCATTAATTTGCTCCGAACGCCTCTTTCGGTAATGGATTGTATCTCGTTTGGAATTCCGGATTCCAGCTATGATTCTGCGCACGTAGCAATTACGTAGTGACCTTAAGATATCCGCTTTGTCTGAAAGGAATTCACTGGCTCATTAGTGATGTCACTGGTTACCACGGAGCTGGCCAGAGTATTTAGACCGAGGTGAAAGGTCATTGCTTTGGCTCTGACTGATGAAGCGCACACGAATGGGTGTGCGAACACGCTCCATCTTTGCTTTAGGGGTTTCTTTTTCTGTTGTTGTTGGTGAGATCTGTGCACGTGTACACGATCATGCTCGGTATTAGCCAGGATTTCGATGCATGCGCGGTCTCTAAGTGGCACTGAAACAAGTGTGTGAGCTCCAGCTGCCTTTCTTTCTTCATTTATTTAGCTTGTTTACCTTGTGCTTGCAGAGTGGACTGTCAGTTTTTCTGCAGTATGCTTCTTGCTTGCCCACTCACAGACCTTTACATATGGGATAGTGTGTGTGTGTAGGAGGATCAAGAATGTGTACATTATATATATATCGCGATGGTAATCCTATTTAATGAGCTGGGGTGTATATGTCCCTAAAGTCGATTTGGTACTCGGATCAAATTGTAGGTACTTAGTCTGGACGTAAGCCGGTGTAATCTCAATGCCGGTAGTATCAGTGAGTAGTTTAATCTAAAATTCCTGCCCTTTAATGTTATCTAGGTCCAATCTCTTGGAACAGAGTTATTGAAGGTGTGTGTGTGTGAGAAAGAGAGAAGGAGAGAGAGAGGGAGGTGTAGGAGGCGCAGAGCCGCTGCAGGCTTTAGAAAGGAGAATCGGAGCATACGCAAATCCCACTGGAATGCAGCAGCACCCACGCCATCTTGGCCGTGCCCCGTGCCCCATCTGCTACGCCTTTGACCCTTCCAAAACCTCAACCTCATCCATCTTTTAGTCCTTCAGACTCTCTTTCTGACTGTCCCCTTGTTCGCAGCTCTTTTTGTATCAGTAACCAGGCCAGCGTTCGATGATGGTGGGCTTTGTCCCTCGTTGTGAATGAGTGTAGATTAGCCTTTGGTACGTGTTAAACAGACCCCATTATCCGACGCTAGGAGCTAAAACCTAATTGCTGTATCCATGTTTCGCTACGAGGCATAACTTATTTAACCATGCTAAGTGCTTCTGTCTTGTCCTAATCAGCTGTAATAATCAGGATCCCTGATGGTAATGTGCTGGATATAGTTTATGATGACTTTTTAAGGCTAATTTGTTCCATTAGGTCTATTTGATGTTTATGGGCATAATGGTCTAGGAAGAGGGAAAGGCCTAGTCGTTGACGTGTGTTTGTCTGCTGTGTAAGTATAAGATGTGTGTATAATCAGGAATGTTTTCTTCAGTACCTTCAGCTAGCATGACTGACCTGCCACAAGATGCCTGTTACTGCTTAAAGTTATTGGCTATAAATGAGAATTCTTATTCTTCATGAATGAACATGCGTTCAAGTCAAACCGGGACTCATGATGACATTTCTTGTGATTGATTGAAGTGTAAAACTGATTTGACATTTACTTCAAGCAGAGTACGGCGATTTGACTCTTAGCCACAAGAAAACATTTGGATAATCAGGAAAATCGATGGATAACTTGTCGACAACTTGAAGAGACGCATCTATCTGTGGGAGTTGTCCACACAATCATTGACAAACGCCACTTGCACAGTATTGTCATATCCCCCCCCCCATACAATCCTCACCTCGCTCAAAGCCATTTCCACATGTTTGGGCCATGAAAGGAGTTCCTGGGAGGCCAGCATATCAGATGTAAAGCAGGCAGTTCGATCATGGCTCTGGCCTACTGAGAAAACTTTCTACCTTGATGTCCAAGCACTAGTGAAATGCTCAAATAAGGGCATTGTTTTTACTCTGATAACTGTGTCTCGGTTTGACTTGAACGCCCCTGCATATATATTCATATACATCTACTTATATGATTATATGACTGTATAGATCTTGAATCGTAGTAAGCATCTCTACCCTGAAGCTAGCTTCTGGTCCAGTGAGCTGCCTCGAGCTTTATATTATCATAAACGTGTTTGATCAGATCAAGCACCACTGAGGATCTGCTACACGAGCCGAGCCGATTCATGTGTAGAAATCTAACTTGTTTTTCTTGCGTTTATAACCTGATGTAATGTATATTTTTCTCAGCGCTCGGTTTAGTCCACTGAAATTCTCACATCTGAACTGCGGCTCACCAGCTGATGACCTCTGCTCTAGTCTCTTCACAACGAATGTTAAAGACGAACATTTTTTTTCCTCTCTTTTTTGTCTGCCATTTTAAGTAGAAACACACGTGTACGCTCGAAACCGTGATGTATGGAGCAGACGTGGTCGGGGTTGTCGGTATGCACGGCATCAGAGTCTTCCCTCCAGTTTTCGTCTGCATGCACGCTCTTTCTTCCCTCTCTCTCTCGCACTCGTGGCACCCCGTGTACCGGTGATGGGCTAAAGGGGAGCAATTCCAGCCAGCCAAACACCACTGCACCCCATGTGCTTAGTTTTGGAGGGGGGAGGGGAGGTTTTGTGTGCCAGAGGTTAAGTCATCCCCCACTTTAGATTCCTTCCCTGCTGGGCGAATCAAAAAAGTTTTAATAACATTATTGACTAATTAAATTCTAATTGCTGCGCTGTGCTTTTCGTTCGAGGCGATTTTCGCGGCCTAAAAAAAGATCCCTCCATGTTATAAATGGTACTCTGCAAGTCTGCATGCAAAGCCTGTTTTTTTTTTTTTTTTCCTTCTTCTTCCTTGTTTAGAACCTGAGCAGGGGGCTTCCTGGCTTCATCTCTGCTTTTTACGGCCCAGCGTTTTGCCCTTTGGCCTGTTAACCCCCCCCCTGTCCTGGTTCTGAATAGAGTAATCCACTTGTGCAGTCTGAAAAGCAGGCCATGACTGTACCAATCTGATAAAGAGTGTGTAGCGACAATGATACAGAGTGAATTTTTATGGAGATGAGATTAGATCTAAGAAGACACGTGATCACAGAGAGCTGGCGTTGGGGCTTCACGACTGCAAGCTTTTGCTGCCTCTTTTTTTTTTTCTTTTTTTTTTGCGTGCGGCAGTGCTTCTTTCTCCCGGATAACACTCGTTCTGGTACTTCATTACCTTTTATGTCAGACGCCGAGTGATTTGTAATTCAGTTTCCGTATTGTACAAACCGAGTGCTTGTGTTTAGTCTTTTTAGAACTATCTACCGTTGCAGTCGAGATCACCTTCAGCGTCGCCGTCGTCATGTTCGTAAAGATACGACGCAGGCGGCAGACGCCGCTCGAACCCGAACGAGGAGTCTGTGGCCTTCTTAATTTATCGCCAGTAGCCGGGAAAACGAAATGCGCGGCCGTGATACCGATCCTAAATTAGCCGAGGTTATTAAAGATAACACTTCAGTAGCTCTGCGAAGGTTTTGATGTTCATCGAGAAAGAACCGGAAGATTAAAAAGATCGATCGTAAATCTTTCAGCGCCATAAACATCGGTACTGAAACGTACTCTGGGCTCACCTAATTGTCTGAGGATTTATCAAGCGCTGACAAGTCTCGAGTCATTGATGAATAATTAAATGCATTTGCCAGAGTGTGAGTGAGCGATAAAAGAATCCCGGGCCTTTTTGTTTCTGGCTTGCGCAGGAGTTTAGCGCTGTGGAATCTCGCGGATCTTGTCGGATCGTCGCACGTTTATTCTATTCTCTGCCTGTTTCCTGATGACTTGATGACTCAGTCCCTCCTTCCCCCTTCTTGTTAACAGTCTGACAGGTTTTTTCACCCCCCCCCTTTTTTTTTCTCGCCATCGTGAACTGGATGAACAAGTCCGACCGGAGTCAAGCGGAGATCAAGGCTAATCCTTTTAGTTCTTGGCAATAATCCCATATAAGGTTTTCAGAACTGATACAATGTTCTTCTGGAGGAAACCGGCGCTACCCTCGCTAACTGCGTTCCAAATCCGGTTAGACGATGTATTTATTTTTGCTAAAGCGTGCAGTAAAAATAAGCTCCTGCTTTAAGGGTAATTCAGTTTGACTGTTTCTGGTGGGGTGATTCAGTTAAGGTTGTAGTTAGTGTTGAAAGCAGATGGCGAAACAGGTTTACGTCCAGCTCTTAACAGTATCGGTTTATGTTGCTTTCAAGCTTGTTACATACCTGCTACATATGCTGTTACATCTGCGTGCGTGTTTTCTTTTGTGTCTCTGTATGTGTGTGTTTCTCTCTCTCTCTCTTTCTCTCTTTTTTCTGGCTCTAAAACGACATCCTGGAGACCCGTGTCCTCCACATTCTGTGTGGTGTTGTTGTTTTTGTTTTTTTTTCCATCCTGCCAACATCATGCGAATTAATACAGGAAAATCACGACGTCTGGCTTCACCGTGACCCCAAACGAAAAGTGACGTGTCGATGATGGATAAAGAGGATAGGGTGCGAGACCAGGTCACGATCTGCCTCTCGTCTGTCTCTGCTCGGGTGTGCAGAGTTCCTCTGCTCTGCTCGCAGGACAGTGAGGAATTTACCAAACCTACGCCCTTGCTTTCTCTGCCAGAGGAGAGCTGAGGAGAACAGGGGAGAGGGGGAACAGAGGTGTGTGTGTGTGCACGGTTGTGTGCGCGTCTGTTTATTGCTAAACATGTGTTTTATGGACTCATAGGCTGCAGAGGAAGATAGCTATAATGAGCGATTGAGGGAAAGAGTGAGTGATTGAGCTGACTTAGATTTAAATTAAACTCCTCGTGTCACTGTATCTCTCTCTCTCACACTCGCACTCGCTCACACACACACGCACACTTTTTTTTTTTTGCGCGCTCATTCTTGTTCTGTGACTCTCGGTGTTCTAGAAGCCAAACAGCTGTTTTGGGTTTACCTCCTTCCCTCTCTCGCTCTCTCCCTCTCCCTCTCTCTCTCCCTCCCTCTCTCGCTCTCTCTCTCTTGCTCTCCCTCTCTCTCTCTCTGTCTCTTTCTCTCTCCCTCTCTCTCTCTCATTCTCTGTCTCTTTCTCTGTCTCTCTCTTTTTTTTCTTCGGCTCTCACTTCTTCATCCCCATGCCCTCTTCTCATCACTCTTTCGGCCTCCTTTAGCAGGACAGCATATGGCTCGGTTGATGCTGATTTCAAGGAATTAGAGTTTAATTTTGTAGCTTAGACTGCTGATTACTGAAGATCTGGGCTTCATCATAAGCTCAGTGTGCGCACATAGATCTCAGAATGAGCCGCGTTAAACACGTCCCCGTTCTGAGGAACTTGTGTGTGTGTGTGTGTGTGTAGCATGGGGATGGCAGCCTGTGCTCTAGAGGCAACGATTAGCATAATATAAATATATCATTTCAAAACCAGACCCGCATTACATTTTTCATCTCGCCAACGAGAGCTATCTAACAGCTCTTTACCTGCTCTGCGTGTGTGTGTGTGTGTGTGTGTGTGTGTGTGTGTGTGTGTGTGTGTGTGTGTGTGTGGACACATACATACCCTAAGTGTGGTCAGTAAGTAATTGGGCTGTGGCTCTGTACCACAGCATGTTAGATTGGAAGTGAAAGCTGGAACAGTGCATATGAAGATAAAGTACAGAGCATCAGATTTAATTTGAAATGGTGAAATATTATTGATTGATTTTTTTTTTTAAAGCTGCCCAGGTACATAAAATTCACTAGATGGCATTGCATCAAGACAGTGACTTGAAATGCTTGTGTACTTGAATACAAACTGCTATATAAGTATATAAAAATGTGCTGCTAAAAATGCCCTTTTAATGGAGTTTTCTGTATTCTCTAGTCAAGTCCGAAAGTAGCAGGAAATGAAAGTAGAACTTGATCAGCAAACACACATACAGGAACTGGCAGTGTTTGCGAGACACTAATTTCCCTGCCTGCAAAGTATATGCGAGCAAATACTTAACATCATTCATTTCTTTTATGGTGTTTGGCAGCGATTTGTAAAAGTGCGTGTGATCACGCTACGGTGCACCTGGTGTGTTGGTAATTACTGTTGAAATAAAGCTGTTTCCATCCGCTTTCAGGGTGCACTTTTGTAATTTTATTTATTACCCCCCATCTATTAAAGATGGATATCCTCCTTAACCCCCATGCCCCTCTCTCTGACCCGCCCCTTGTGTTGACACCCTGTATCCCTATTGAGCCGCCTTTTAAAGAACGTACTTGGAGATCAGGAGCTCTGTTTTGGCACGAGGCGGCTCTGATGCTCTAAAGCGTTTGCATATCGGGTGTAATTGCTTAGTAACATGCCCGAGTACGGTTGCTTCCTCGGCATTTCCCAGCCGGTCATCTTTCACATTAGTATTGTTTAGGGATGAAGAGATATCCGAATTTGCTACATCATGAAATAAGAACATACAGTATGTATTGCGATACGTTTCTTATGATCTCTCTATTAAGAGTTTATTGTTAAGATTGCCGCTTGTGCATCCGAAACGTTACATTTTGTTGAACTCATCAAATATGTGTAGAGTCTATCAGGATTCAAAACCACATCTAAAGCTACAGAGAAATGCACCGATCAGCCATGGCAGTACAACCAATTGGGGAAAAAAAATCCATTGTTGCACATATGTTTGTTCTTTAATACATTTAGGCGTTTGGCAGACGCTCTTATCCAGAGAGTGCTTTGAAGTTTCCGCCATTGAATAGATACTTACACTGGGTTACTAGGTTACTAACCAAGTGCCATCAGTCAAACAAAGTTGGGAAGGGGATTATTTTTTTGAAATAATTTTGCAATCATACTTTTCATTGTATCGTATTGAACTTAGATTATGGTGATCAGACAAGTAAAAAATCTGTAATGTTGACTATGGTTCAGTGTTTTGACGAAGTATACGGATATCACTCATTACAGTTAGCTAGCTGGTTAGGATTTGGCTAACAAAAGAGGGGTGTATCCGTCCCTTCTCCCCTCAGTTCTGTGTGGCAGCGGTACATTGTTTATGTAACTGTGGCTTCCTGGGACTGTTGTTATATTGTCATTTTAACTTTTCAATTACATGCACCTATCTATCGTGCACTACACACGCTCCAGTATGCACACGCATCATAAATAATTACAGACATCCACACATGTTTGCGTGTGGGTTTTTCACTCTTAACATCGGTCTCTTGTTTACTTTCCTCCTGGCTGTTTTTATTGAAATGGATGTGTTGCTATGGCTCCAGGAAGCTGGCCAATCAGAGCGCAGGTTGCATTTCTCTGCTGGAGATTGCAGTGAAAAATCAGCTTCCTGATTGCACTGCTGTCAATCATCTGATTGGCAGAGACGTGCGGAGGGCTGCGGTCCCGATACCGGAGTCTGCCTCCTGAGAAAGAAGGCGCGTTGCAGACACTGCTTCCGTCTGCGTCTGGCTCCGTCTCAGCGTGTGTGTGGCAGGAGCTGTTACACCTGGAGCCAGTCCTATGATACTCTAACCTACAATGAAATTTAGTGTAGAGTCGTACGCGCGTGTTTTGTCCTAGGGGTAACAACAGTAATGCTTGCCTGTCATGCCTGAGTCACAAATTATAGCCTGTCACTACTTCTCCTTGTGTGTGTGTGTGTGTGTGTGTGTGAGCGTGTATCGCAGGTGGTTTTCTTTAACATTGAAATATGCCATATTTGGTGCATGGTTGCCGCGAAGGCTTGCGCGTATTGTATATACAAACGACTGTATACAAGGCTAACTTGTCTACCCTGTGACGTAGCATGATTATAATGTCAGTGTGTGTGTGATGTAGCAAGTTGTTTTAGCGGCTGCTGAGGAGCTCATAGTCAGGATAACTCACCCCTAACCTACTAATCAGGACCGTACTGCTCGGGGAGAGGTAAGGCGGCAAAACACACATTCACTTGTTACCTCGTGTCCTTTAAAGGCCACACACTGCATCTCGCTTTATTTGTTATAGAAATAGGACTTTTCCTATTGAGCGGTGTGTGTGTGTGTGTGTGTGTGTGTGTGTGTGT
>JAOVVA010000017.1:13242392-13252570 GCA_028565275.1 Leiocassis micropogon | reverse complement strand
CACACACACACACACACACACACACACAACAGTACATACCCACACACACACACACACACACTACAGTACACACACACACACACACACTACAGTACACACACACACACACTACAGTACACACACATACACACACATACACACTACAGTACACACACATACACGCACACACACACTACAGTACATACATACACACACACACACACACACACACACACACACACACACACACACACACACTACAGTACATACATACACACACACACACTACAGTACATGCACACACATACACACACACACACACACACACTACAGTACATACACACACACACATACACACACGTGTGTGTTTGTGTGTGTGTTTGTATGTGTGTGTGTGTGTTTGTATATATGTGTGCGTGTGTATGTGTATACACACATACATATACACACACACACACACACACACACATGTCTCTGTGTGTGATATAGATATAGATGTGTATGTATATAAAAACCAGTATTTTCCTTGAACAGGGATTTACATATGCCTTTTTTGGCTCTTTGTAGCAAATTATGGAATTTCCCTTGCTGTAGATGATGTTTTTGTACAAGTATGCACTAAGAACAGCTTTCCCTTTGACATGTACTGACATTGGTGTGCAATTTTCTGACCCGCAATTATGGTCATAGAGGATGGGTTCAAAGCGAGGTCGTGGGCAAGCCCTGCATGTAGGGAAGTCGAAATAGAGATGAATGTATTGTTGATTTTATATGAGACAAGTGTAGTAGACAATGTTACTGAGTGCTACTTACAGATTACACGGCACAAGGTTAATGTACACCTCCTGTGTTTTACATTCCTCCTGCTCAGTATGGGCGCAAAGTGATCCTGTGGTACGTTTGTAGCTCTTCTCCATTTCCCTGCTCTTATTCATAATCATTCTGTAAAATCTACTGGGATGGTGCAGTGCGAGAGCGAACAGGCCGAGAAGAAAGATGGAGAAAATGATTTTGTTTTCTTACCCAAGGACATCATGATCCGCCTTGATGAACCAGTCAGCTCCTACTGTGTGAAAAAGCCAAAGTTCCTCTAGTTCTGTGAAATAGAAAAGCATTTCGTCCCTCTCTCTCTCTCTCTCTCTCTCTCTCTCTGAGACATACCCACACAGAATCTACAAAAGCCCAAAATCTGCAATTCAATTAAGAGATTAATTTGTGTTTAAGATGCAAATGTACCCTTTCTAATAATGAGAATGCTAAAGAGTGACAGAGGGCATATTTGGTGTGTTAGTGCACTTATTCATTATCTGAGTCTCGCTTTGTCAACACACACATGCACACAGGAAATTAAATTATTTGTCTGTAAAGGTCAGAAAAGAAAGTTTTAAGATTGGTGTAGGAAGAATCGGGGGAAATTCATTCTTCTGTATGATTTGGGCACACGCAGATACACGCAGGCACGCAGACGCAGGCACGCAGACGCACACACTGGTGGACCTGGTCACACAGCCGGTTTAGAGCGGGAATCTTCATTGTTCCAGCTTGGTTTACTGTATGGAAGGAAACGGGGGCAGAATCGGGATCACTCCTGACTCGCCTTTAATTCAGGAACGGAGGTCGCGAGAGGTGAGACGACAGCAAACAGTTACCAGCGGATCAACGGATATCTTGTTTAGAATAGTAGTCACTGCACTTAATTAGTGCTAAACCAAAAACAACGACCAGGCTTGTATTTCGGATTGCATTAAAACATCTGTGTTGTAAAATGCAAGTGACAGCACTGGACTTATTCTAGTATTAATAGATACAGTGAGATGTAAAAATAACCTTGTTTCAACAAATGCTGTCATCAGTTACAAGAATTCGGGTTCATCTGTGATTGGTTAGGCATGGGACATAGGAGCCAACCATAGGGCCTGAAGGCAGAGATTTTTAGGCAGCTCAGTTAAGCATCTCGCCAGTGAGAAATGGCGGTGGGATCCGAGCGGAACGCTGTGCTTGGTGAGTGATGTAAATGTGAACACTCGGCTCACCTGCCCTTGTTGTTCTGAAAGCAGTGATGTGCCCAGGATTCTCGACACACTTGGTACTTGTCCCACTAGACGCTGATGCTGTTGGGTAAACGCCACACTTTACACACTGTAATAGCGGACTTCCACACACTGCTCGAATGCGAACCCAAAAGCGGCTTGGCACAGAATCCGTGGGTTCTGTGTGAATTACACAACACGGGAAAGTCGAGCAATATCAAGGGGGTCTCATTAACACCTTTTCAACAAGATTTGTGTGAGAACACGACTTGTGGTTCCTCTGGATCACTGAATGTTTTTGCTCCAGGTTTTGCTGAGTTTTTTTAATTTTTTAATTTTTTAACCTAGAACGATTTTAATAGACAACTCGCAACATGTTACTGCAAAGAAATGTACAGAAGTTTGGGCGACTTTTGCTGTTTCAACAAGGAATACATTTTCTTCCTACATAGTTTTCATTCATCAAATAAGAAAAAGCTTATAGGTTTTTTTTTTTCCCTTTTAAACACACATTTATGAATCTAGCTCTTCACTACTCGCGCCGTGTAATGAGAAAGCCGGGCCAAATTCGTGTCTCGCTATAGCTTATTGAAGTCACGAGGCGGACTTTATAGTGCGCATTTCCATCTCAACTGTTTCAGCCGACCTGCATCAGCATACACATCTAGTTGAACCTGCTTCACAACAATAAGTGCTAGTAAATGGTACCGTTTGAACAGCTGGGTTCATTAGTTTCATCGACTTCACGGCGCACACTGCAGCAGTACAACACAGCAGTGTTTACTTAATGGATTTATGCTGCACTATATAACATTTATACTGTCCGTAGCAAGAAATCACAAACACCCAGAAATAAAAAGTGCACACTTCAGCTGTGCCGTATGCATCAGGTGTGAAAAAGCCAATTTGATTAGGCCGTGTGGTCTGCTTGGTGTGGAAGCCCAAATCAAAGTCATGGTATGTTTAAAAAAAAAAAAAAAAAAGCTTTGCAATTAATTGCATAAAAATCATATTGTGATTGTGATTTAGACCTGAACAATTATTAAACGGCAAAAAACTGCAAAGCATATATATGCATTTTTTCAATTTATATACAGCTTTGTCAATAATTTAAGTATTTGTCCATATTTTTAAATAAATAAATATTGACAAACATCATCTTAACAAGATTTGTGCCATTAATTGGTGTTAGCTATTTAATAGTTAAATCTCGTACATCTCGTTACATGGTAATTGAAGTACGTGTCAAAATAAATTAGATTTTTAATTTTTTATTATATATATATTTTTTATTAAAATCTACAGCCTTAGTTTAAATAAGAAAGAAAAAGGAGATGGCTATGTAATGGCTCATATCTCACCAGTGGCGGCTTAATAGCTGAGGCTCGGGGTTACTGATCAGAAGGTCGGGGTTCCATCACTTCCGCACTGGTGCTCTTGGACCCCTGAATAAGGCCGTTAACCTTCACAGCTTCAGGGGCGCTGGACGCTGGCTGACCCTGCGCTCTTGACGCCAGCTTTCTAACAAGCTGGCATATGCGAAGGAATGAAGTGCATGTGACAAACCAAACATGTTGCTTCTTCGTTTTTGTTTTAAATTTTGTATCTGTTCTCAGTTCACTACTCCCCTGGAAGCGTTTATTTTTACATTTTTATTACTTTGGACTGAAATTACTTATGAAAAGTGAAAGAAAAGAGACACATGACTTGTTGATGCCCAGAGTGTAAACGCACTGAGGAGAGAGAGGATGGAGACTATACTTAGTAACACTGCATGAGTTTCTATTGCATCAGTTGCCGGTCCAATAAATGTCTTAACCTAGTAGTTGCGAAGTCAGGTAATACATCAATGCTGATGAAATATGATTAAATGCAGGATTAATCTCTGTCTGGAACACTGCAGTGTCCTCGACTGCACGGCTCTTTCAGCACTGGAGATCAACCAAAGGCAAAAAAACCAAAAATAAATGAGCTTTCAGATTTGTCCAGGAGTAACTTGGCTACTATTTACGTTTGCGCGTACATGTCGGAGTAGTAAAATCTAGTACCATGTTGAATTGTGTTCATATTAAGTCTTCTGGAACTCAAGCCGTGCAGTTAGTGCCTGGTCATCTCACCCTGATCGATGTTGTAGTATAGAGGGGATGTAACCTTTCACTATGAAGGAAAAGATAAGGATGTCCGTTGTGATGAGGGAAACTTAGGCTGGAAGAAATTGTCCTAGGTTTGTCATAAAGTTGGTCATAAAGCTATGTTGGGATAGAAGATCAGACCAGAAGATCTGCAAATAATGTCCAGACTCTTGACCAAATCAAATCAAAATTGAGATGCATATAAGTACGTTTCCAGTAGGTCCTGGTCATTGTAAAGTTTCCTGTTCCGCACACCGACCGTGAAGTTAGTCAGGTCACATTCTACAACCTTTGCTCCTTGCGAAACAGTGTTCCAAAGTTCAGCTGAGGCTCTCATGAAGTTTCTGCAGTTCCATCTGACCTAAACTACCTAAAAAACAAAATATTTCAGAGTTAAAGCTAACAAATATCTGTACAAATCTTTTTCTTTCTTTCTTTCTTTCTTTCGATATTGGCTAGACCCGGCTAGCTACGTGGTTAGTTCTTGCGGAAAGGAAAGAGTTAAATGTGAACTAAATACAAAGAGCTCAAGGTGACGTTTTTCAGTGGGACTGCGGAAGCTTCATGAGTTCCAGTTGTACTTTGGAATGCATTTTTGTATGAAACGAGGGTTGTGGAATGCAACCCTGATTACCTGCATTGTACTCGCGTTCCGGGTGACACACTTCATGGCCTGTGTGCAGAACGGGAAACTTGTAACAACCAAGAGCTATGGTAATGTACTTGGATGCATCCCACTTTGGATTTTAAGACAGACTTGAAAAAAAAAAAAACCCGGTCTATCCCTTCAGTGATGCGACTCAAATAGACTGATTACAGTAAAATAGGCATAACAGGTTTGGCTTGTTTGATTTTTTTTTTTTTCCCTTCTCCCTCTTTCTTCCTCTCTCTTTCTCTCTTTCTCTCTCTCTGTGTCTCCCTCTACATTCCTGTCCATCTTCATTCCCAGCGGTGTTCCATCAGTCCCTTCTTTGCTTATCTCTCAGCTCATGTTTCTCTCTCCCTCTCTCTCATCACCCACCCCTTTCTGCTATCCAATGAAGAAAGACCCTTTCAGTCCGTAGGCCTCGGCACAGAAATTAGGAGTCGCCTCTGTGTTCTCCTCTCTCTCTCTCTCTCTCTCTCTCTCTCACGCGCATGCGTATGTGTCTGAAATGCTTTACCGCTCACGTACGTGCGTACTGACCGTCCGTGGAAAACAGGAAACCCGGAGAAGAACCCGTCTCCCGTCCTCTCCTCTCCTCTCTCCATTTCTTTGCTTTCTTTCAGACTGATCCACTAAACAGGACCCGAACGCAAACGCCGTGGCAGGTACGGAAATCAGGTCCACAGCTCAGGGAGTTCCAGAGGGATGAGGCTGATTGATCGGCGCTCAGCAGGACAGTTTCATGATGATCGAGGGCTTTTCATAATATTTATTCGAGGCCCTGCACCAGGCCTGTGCATGTGTTTCGAGCGCGAGAGGCGGAGGTGCATAACTGGCCTGGCTTCGAGCCGAAGTGGTGGAGATAAGCCACGGAATGCAAATGATGCCTGAATGTGTGTGTTGTGTTGAACACGGTCACCGTTCCGTGGTGGAAATGCAAATCTCTCATCTGGACAGTGATACATGTGCCTCGATGAGGTCATGTGTACATACGTGTGAGAGAGAGAAAAAGAGAGAGAGAAGGTTCTGTCGATTGACCAAAATGACAGGAGAGGCAATGGAGCAGTGATAACAGAGTAAATGCTAGGGTCACCCCTAAGATTGATTTTTAGAGGGTGTCTGTGTCTCTCTTACTCGCCCTCACAGTGTACGTCTGTCTCTCTCTGTGTCTCAAATTCAAATTTCTTTCACTCTGTCTGTTTCTCAGTTCCCCCCCTCTGTGCCACATACACAAACACATGGTATGAGTTTACTGTAATGAAAGTTGTGTGTGTGTATATGTATGTATATATATATATATATATATGTGTGTGTATGTATGTGCGTGTGTGTATGTGCGTGTGTGTATGTGCGTGTGTGTATGTGCGTGTGTGTGTGTGCGTGCGTGTGTGTGTGTGCGTGTGTGGTAGGCTGCGGTTTGCAGATCCGCATCCTAGCGGCAGTGTTCACATCACATTCTTCATTCGTTTCCCACTCTCTGACGGTCCTGTCCTCACTCCCCTCGGGCCTTGTGTCTCTTCTGCACCACATGTCCATAAAGAGCGGCTTCTAGAGCCCGGACGAAAGCAGCTTTGTTCGCCAGCGATGAATGAAAGCCTTGAGCGTGATGCACATGATATCCGAGTGAGATAATGATATTACACAGATTTGAAGGGTCAGGATGAATAGTGCCCTCCTTATGCTCCGGCATTTCTGTCCGCACAATAAAAAAAAGAGAGTTCAAGCAGCTGTAACGCAGGCGCTGTATACGCACACACGCACACAGAACGGCACGCACACACACACACACACACACACACACTCTCATTTAACGTAAATCCATGTGAGGACACAGACAAAAACAATTCTAGAAAGAGAATGAGGTTCAGTTTATGCATACATGTACGTGGGCGTGGGCGGGCGTGTGTATACAGTGGTTTGTGGGGCGCACACACACACACACACACACACACACACACACACACACACACACACAAGAATGCATGTCCTATTTGTGTACGATTGTGCAAGTTCACAAATGGAGCATAATTTTGTCGAACCAGGCGCACACTTACAGTCTCATTGTTCGTTTTCTTGCTCTTGTGCATATTTGATGCGGGAGATGTTCCTCTATGGTGGATGAAGGGAGTGCAGACGAGTGGAGACGCTCTGTAGGGGACAGAGGAAGAAAGTGGAGATAGAGGGAGGCACACCTATTTGAATCTTCTCATGGCCTCCATTTTCATTTCTGTCTCTGTAGATCTTTGTTCTCCTCTGTTCTTCTTCTGGACACCATGTTCACACACACACACACACACACACACACACACACACACACACACTGTATGTGGTCTGTATTTCACTGATATTAATTTATTAGCAACCTACTGGACTAGGAAAAGTTCAACTGAGCCACATGTGTTGGTTGTAGAACTTAAGTAACATAAAAAAGCACATAAAGTAAGTTATTCTCACTTTTCGTCTTAAATAAAAACATGAAGTTTAAATAAAATCTTAAAAATAAAATACTTAATTGTTAAATCAAAGTGTGATACAAGGCATCATTGTTTTAATTCTTTGAAGAATAATGAATGAATAAAGTTAAGTGCTTTTTATCTTGATCAAAGACTTTATGCGTATAATTAGGCTACAGTAGGTTACAGGTTTTAGTACATATGTCATTATTTTTGGTACTTGCACTCTGCACAGGGGGATTTGTCTGTAGGATCTGGCAACCCTGCACAAAGCATGTGGGCAAAAGAGTGTTTGAACAACCAATAAATACAGCAAATTAATCCACATGTTAGAGGAAATATAATATGTTTTTGCTCCCTTGGGCATGGGCCCAAATGTAATGCCATACATCGGCAGTAATACAGAGGGGCCCAAAACAATGTATACACACTTCAAAAGGTGTCATATGTGCCCTTTTTAAATACTCTAATAGAATTATGGCTGCAATGTGTAGTATTATGCTCCCTCTGAAGATATCAGTAATCACACCATCATCGCTGATGCGATCATGTGTCCGGAATTTTTTTAGCGTATGTTTTTCATGTTGAAGTGTGTTTTGGGATCCTCTGTATGTTATTTCATGCTATAATGGTTAAACTTGGCACTTAATCTGTGATTTGCATACGTGCCGAAAGTTGTACCGATTTTGCAGATCAAATCCGATTCATTACACTACTAATAGCTAACGTTGATGGCTCACTTAACATAATGACGCTTGGTGATCTAGTTAAGTGAAATATTACAGATGAGTACATGATGATAATGACGAGGATTATTATTATTATTATTATTCTTTTCTCATGGAGTTACTAATGTAGTAGGTTGTTTGCGTTCTCTGTGAAAATAATCAGTATCTTACTTTTACATTTGCCAGCATGAGTCGTGGTGTTCATCACACACAAAATACATAAGGTGTATTGTACAGCATTGTTTTTTTTGTTTGTTTTTTTTGTTGATAGATTTGACGTTTTTGACTGAGACTGTGTTGCAACAACCACAGGTGAAGTTGATTATTTCACAAGACCCGAGCGTTATTGAAATCAAATACTCATACTCTTGCTTTATTTAAGAATTTTTATTTAGACCATCAAATCTCTACCTCGCAGTGGTAAAGTACCCTCCCGCTATCATGCGGAGATCGCGAGTTCGATTCCTAGGTGATGCTGTAACCTCTCGCAGCCGGAGGTCTAGAGAGCTGATTGGCCGAGCTCTCTCAGAGGGGCGGGATGAGTGGCACATTAATCACGGCTCTATAGCCAATCGGGGCGTCTGTGAGCTCACGCAAGCGGACGGAGCGTATAGCGCTGCCCTCCGAGTGTGTTTTTTATATATATATATATATATATATATATGCTTAAAAACTGTTTTATGAAAGTGCAAATAGTTAACTTTCATGTCAAAACAATCTCTTCAGTTTAACTTTACGTTTTCAACCAAGTAACATTTTGACCCATTTATTCTTTTAGAATAACTTTTATTCACCACCTTTATGGCGACTCAAACTTGTTTATCAGCACAGCTGCATATTCAGAAATGTCTGTCCGTCCCAGCACTGATTTGTTACCCCCTCACCCTTCGTGCCTCAGAGATGGATCAGAAGGGCCTGTATTACTGCAGTTAATACTGTACAAGATATCGTTCAGCTCTTGTGTATGTACACAGGGCACACGGTCTGATCTGCGACACGCTGTGTGTCAAACTGTAATCCAGTTTACGGCTGCAAACACAAGTGCTACTACTACAAGTATGTGTGTGTGGGCGTAGGCAGACAAGACAGCTGCCCTAAATACCCCTAAACAGATGCACTGATGTTTTGTTCCATGTGACTCCCCCATCATCAGCGCTTCTCTCACACACACACGCCGGTCATGCCGGAAGGTATACAGTAGTTGTGCCCTGGAGAATTCTCTCCGTGTGTGACAGATGAGGACAGTGTTCAGTATTTTTGTGTGTTTCTCCCCTGCGCTCGTTTAGTTTAATTACCGGGATAGTGAGCTGTGTAACGACCGTCTCATTGCTGACCAGCCACTTTCTGCGTTCGCCACGTTCATCTCCCTCCCTTTCTTCCTCATCGCTCGATCGAGATGTTGTGAATCTTATCAGGCCTATGGAATGCTGCAGAGGTTTACGATCTTATTAACTGTGTGTGTGTATGTGTGTATGTATAGGTGTGTGCGCGCGCATATATAGAAGTGCGTTTGCATTTCTGTTTGTCTGTGAGGTTTGAACTGCTATGAACTGGAGAGTGTGTGTGTGTGTGTGGAAAAACACATTGTTTATCTATATAGCTCTGTATGTGAGCATAGCATATAGGTTTACAGTATGTGTGTTTCTGAGCAGTATTTTTCCCTCCCTCCTTCTCTCTCTCTCTCTCTCTCTCTCTCTCTCTCTGAAGCGAGTGCTGTAATTGATATGCCACAAGCAATAAATCAGCAGCCGGCCGTGCCACCACACCCCATTATCTAAGGAGACAGGTTTAGCGGCCTGTCCAGGGGCTCCGTCTGGGTATATGAGGAGTTTTTGTGAGTGCGTGCGCGTCGGGAGGGGCGGTTCGAGTGCTTGCGAGAGTACCTGGATGTTGAGCCAGGGCGACGTCCTTAGGGTCAAACAAATGGAGAAGGGGAAAGGAGGCGAAAGAAAACCGTTCCCTGCCAAATTTCAGTGTTTCCCATCCCCTGTCCTTCGTCCTCCAATTTGTGCCCTTGTCATCTATTATCTTTTTTACTTTTCATCAGCCACTTTTTTTTTCTCTCTCTCTGCTTTGTATGAAATTTCATTTGTGTTTTTGACTCCCATCTAGACTTGCAAATAAAATGTGCTTAAAAAAAACGAGGATGGAAATTGAAATTGGGCGGGTCTGAAGAAGCAAGAATGCCTTTCGGGAAATTGAAGAAGGAG
>JAOVVA010000017.1:13217211-13242359 GCA_028565275.1 Leiocassis micropogon | reverse complement strand
ATTATATCCAGGGAGGAGAATTGACCATTTTCCCAGCTGTCAGTCATTCTCCAGCCACTGTAGCATAGCGCGGGTTTGATAACTACCCCGAATCCGTTTCTCTCTGCACACCATTGTGCACTAACTCCGCTCGGTATAAATGGTTGTGTGTGTGTGTTTGTGTGTTGGGCTCGAGCGCTGATAGCATTTCGCCCATTACTGTGCCAGATAACAACGCGAGTGCGCAGATGCAATTTGTTGTGAAATTTACGGTCTGCTACGTCAAGACTGATCCTCTCAAATGAAGAGAAATGAGTGTTGAGACAATCTCCTACAGGTTTCTGCCTCTCTCCATTTCCTTTCTCTCTTTCTCTCTCTCTCTCTCTCTCTCTCTCTCTCTCTCTCGCTTATACACACATTCGCACAGTCACGTTCAGTGCGCAAATGGCATGCCTAAATGAGCTTGCTGTCTCTGTGCTCTACTGTTGTTTTTAAATTGACATCTGTTCTCAGTACATGATGTGATTTGTACAGTTGAGAGCAAAATTAGATTGTGTGTGTTTTTTTTTTTTTTTTTTAGTTTTTTTTTTTTTCCTGGCGAGCCCATTATTTGATTGTAGTTGAGTCTGCTTGTATCAAGAATGTATTTACTGATCTCAAATCGATTTGGATAACATGTTGCTCAGTGATGCGCAGTGCAAAGCGTATAGTCAGGTCGTTTGGATTAAAATCTTAATCCTATCGGATGCACATGCTACACACGTTGACTTGCTCTTCACAGCAGTGGTGAGCAGAAAAGCATCTCAGAGTGTACAGTAGGGATGGGAATCAACATGGGGACCCTGCAATATGACGAGCTCACGATACTTGGGTGCCGATACAATCTGTATTGCGACTGTGTACATAACACGATTTTATAAATATCCCGTTCCCTGACAGTATGCGAATAGTTTGGAGCATATATGTATATTTTATATATGAATATATATAACTTTGGATTCAGTGTGGTGATGGATGTATTGCCGCACAATAGGTAACTGAAACGATTATTATTATTTTTTAAATAATTAATACACCCCCCCCCACCCCATCTCTAGCATAGAGCACACAGAATAGGAATCTGAAACAGTTGAAGCTAGACATCAGAAGATGCATGCAACAGTGTGTGTGAGTTCCTGTGAAGTACTCCGGGAGTTGTACTCTGTCGTTTCTCATCTGAAGCTTTTGAACCTGTATCCGCATGATTTCCTGCACCGCACAGCTGCCACACGGTGGTCTGGTTAAATAGTAGTCTAAATGATTAGGAGTACTTGATGTTCCTATTAAAGTGACCAGCGAGTTAATATGCAACATTAAAGCTTTATTCTTAAAATAATGCTATACTAATTGCTATTTTTTTTTCACATCAATCCCAAACGGATGTCACATGCTTCCCATTCTGGCTTGTCCCGCTGGCTATCGCGCGCCGTTTATGAGGTTGTAGCTTCCTCTCAAACGCTATTGTGATGCGCTCCAATGGCCCGGTGTTCCTTTGCATTTTCCGCTAAAGGAATGCCATCAGTCGTTCTCTCTTCCTCTCTCTCATTCGCCGGAGCTGTATGGAGTGACGCCACTTCCCCTCCTCTCGTCCTTGGGGATGATGGACAGATAAGAAGACCCTCAATCAGCCGTCGAAGGGAAAGAGGCCTCCGAGATAAGAAACAGGCAAAGAAAAGAAGTGCGAGAAAGAAAGAAAAAAAACTCCTAACTCTTCTTGGCTTTCTTTCTCCTGGTCAGATTTGTCTCGTTATCTCTCAGATTCCTCCCGCCCCAGCTTTTAGTCCAGTTTAAAATTTCTCCATTTCTCAGTCCGTTCCATTTCCTGAGAAGAGTCGCTGATGTTAAATACAACACTAGAGCCAGAGCTTCGGCATCGGATAGACGGATCGCTCCAGCACTCACATCTTAAAACAATCACCCTGTTCCCAAATATCAGAGCTTGATGGCCTGCTGGATTGTTTCCTCAGTTAAAAAAAAAAAGAAAAAAAATGGATAAAGTCCAGTTTTTTTTTTTTGCCCAGTGATCTAATGAGACTGCATTGACCCTCTCCCCCTGAAGAGTCTCGGCTCACTAGCATGGATATTGAATATGATGGAGGATATGAGGCATGGCATTTAGCTACACGTGAAAATACAGACCGAATCTAATGGATCATTTATACACTTTTGACATGCAAAATGATTAGTGTCCATGGCCTGGATGGATCAAACCAATTCACAGCGAAAACGGTTTAAAAATGATGTCAAGTGGTATGTTTTACTCTAGCAGAGCCCTCCTTTTGTGCTTTATGCGCTTTGTTAGTCCTGTTCAAGAGTGAACAAATCATACATTCCATTGCAGTCCCACGAGGCAGTTAAAACTGTATTAACACAGATGAAGAGAAATGCATGGGTTTATGATGACTTCCTTTTCTTCTAGCAGGATCTAACGCTGCACTTTGGGCGTTAAGGCAGCAAGATTTCCACCTAGTTAAGATTAAAAGGTTGTACTGTAAACTAGGGCTGCACGATTCTTGCTCAAATGTGAATCACAAATTTTCTCCACTGTAATTGAGATCATGATTCTCTCACACAATTCTCATTTTTTCAAGCAAAACATTTATTGCATTCATGTAAAAAAAATAATAATTTTAGTTTACAGTATAGAATTTGTCTTAAGGTTTATTGCTAAATCTTACCATATGTTTAGTTTAATTTTATGTAAATTAACTTATGATCTGTTTAGAGTCTCTATGTAACAGCTAGAATCAACACGTCAGGTTTAATCAACTAATACAGTAAGTTATAGTCATACAATTACAACTGTACGTGCATGTCTCTGTTCAGACAGCAGCGTGTATTTTAGTTTATAGGTGTGTATGCATGCACGCGAGACAGTTACCTCATTTTGATGCAAATAATATAAACAAATATATTCAATGATAAGGTATATACTCACTGCTAAATGCAAGAACAGAATAATAAAATGTAATTATCTGACACCTGCGCCTTGAGGGACACAGAGAGCACCGAAAGCAGCCGATCAGAAACAGGTCGTCACAATGTGCTCCCCTTTCACTGTCTGATTGCCTGGTATTGTCCCCCTCTGAACGAGCATTGTGATACTGAGCGTGCAATAATATTGGAACGCCGTAAATGAGGAAGTGATCGGGTTGTATGATGTAATCATTCGCTTTACTGAATCATAGTCTTTTGTTTTGCACCGTGTGAATGTGGTGTCAACTAAATAAGCAGACACATGAATGTGTGACCTGAATGCAGGGAAATGCATGCAATTAAATCACGATGCAGAAATTAGATTTTTTTTTTTTTTTGCAGCCCAAGTGTGAAACGGATTTTCTACATCGTCTGAAGGTTGCAGTGCTAAATTCTGTCTCACCCCTGTGACATGCATATAAGGAATAAATAGTGCACAAATAGTGCAGTGTTCTGCATAAACTCCTTTCTATATCCTGAAGACCTTTCTGTTTCTGGACACGGTTACAAGTCACGCGCGGTTGAAATTCCCTTTTGCAAACCGCCACCACATGAACACGTCCTAGTTTAACCAGAACGTTAAAAAGAAATGTTTATTATTAGTCTTAGAACGTCTGCTGTACAGGCCCCTGTGTATGAACTGTTACTATAGAAACAACGAGGCATTAATATTAACCTATCGTCCATGTTCCAGCCAGAGCTACAGCTCAGAAATCCTCCTGCTCAGGAAAGATGCAACGCTCGGGTAATTATGGTGGAAAAGGATAACTATCGTAAGAGTTCATCCCTTGCTATGGATTATGACTTTTGGAAGTGTCGGTATTCGCATCCGGTTTCGGTTGTCGCATCTGGACCGTCTGAACATTAAGGGACGTCATTTTTAGAGGAATCTCAATTCTTTTTGATCAAACAATATTGAAATAGTAATATTTAAATCAAGAAATATTCCAGGTGCTGGTAGTCATAGACATACTGACCAGTGCAGGAAGGTGAAGAAGTTGTGAAAGAGCTTTTTTCGTAAGCTTGCATATCACTGAGAAGGGTTTGAGAGAAAGAGACGGGGTGGGGTGGGGAAGCCAGGGAGAAAGAGAATACTTAATCTGCAAAAAGCTTCTCTCAGACACATTGTGATAATGGATGTGTTATGAATTCATTGAAGAGAGCACCACGGTGTGTCTGCTGTTGCAGGGGTATCCGATGATGAGTTTATGTACAGTGCGTCTCCTAATCCATCCTGAACCTCTTCACCATCCGTCTTAGTAATTAAATGTTGTCAAGGTTTCGCCCCCTTGGACCACATTAATTTGAACCATTTATTTAGCATGGATGGTGTCGTTGCTTCTATCTGCTCCTTGCCTTTCAAGTGTGATGCATAATCAATAGGAAATGTCACATTTGTACTCATGTGTTTTTCTTTTTTTTCCCCCCCCTTGTCTTGCAGGCCCTGTGAACGTACAGTTGTTGCATATGATGCGCTAAATGACTGCTCTGAGAAGAGGAGAGAAAAGGACACTGGATCAATAAGAGCACTATTTCTGCACGCTCCTGTTGTTTTGGATTTATATCTCTTTCTCTCTCTATATCTATAAGGTACAGTGGTAGTCAATAGGAGACTGACGCAGAGCCTGATCTTTGCCCGTGTGGAATAGAGCTGATATGTGGTCTCAGCCAGGGGCACACTGTGCCCTCATAGGGCTGCTTACCCTCTCCTTCATCTTTATTCCTTGTGGAAGAGCTACGGAGCCTTTCCAAACCTTCTCCCTGACAGAACATGGCCTGACCCACTTAGCCATTCATAACACCACTGGTGAGGTATATGTTGGTGCTGTTAACTGGATCTACAAACTCTCAAGCAATCTGACCATGTTAAGGCATCACATGACTGGCCCAGTTGTGGACAATGAGAAGTGTTATCCTCCTCCGAGTGTCCAGTCCTGCCCCCATGAGTTGGCTCAAACCAACAATGTCAACAAGCTGCTGCTGGTGGATTACAGCCAGAACCGACTCATCGCCTGTGGAAGCGCATCACAAGGCATCTGCCAGTTCTTGCGCCTGGACGACCTCTTCAAACTGGGTGAACCCCACCATCGCAAGGAGCACTATCTGTCCAGCGTGGCCGAGTCAGGGACCATGTCAGGGGTCATTATTTCTGAAGGGACTCTCAGCAAGCTCTTCATCGGCACTCCCATCGATGGCAAATCCGAGTACTTCCCAACCCTCTCGAGCCGCAAACTAATGGCCAATGAGGAGAACGCGGACATGTTCAGCTTTGTCTACCAGGATGAGTTTGTTTCTTCGCAACTCAAGATCCCTTCAGACACACTGTCCAAGTTCCCAGCGTTCGACATCTACTACATCTACGGCTTTAGCAGCGAGCAGTTTGTGTACTACCTAACTCTGCAGCTAGACACCCAGCTGACCTCACCAGACGCCAGCGGGGAGCAGTTCTTCACGTCCAAAATTGTGCGGCTTTGTGTCGACGACCCAAAGTTCTATTCCTACGTGGAGTTCCCCATCGGTTGTACCAAGGACGGGGTGGAATATCGCCTGATCCAGGATGCCTACCTGAGCAAGCCAGGCAGACAGCTGGCTAACTCTCTGGGGGTGTCCGAGAATGAGGACATCCTGTTCACCGTCTTCTCTCAGGGCCAGAAAAACAGGGCCAAACCCCCAAAAGAGTCGGCATTGTGCCTCTTCACACTGAGACGCATTAAAGAAAAGATCAAAGAGCGGATCCAGTCCTGCTACAAAGGAGAAGGCAAATTGTCTCTGCCTTGGCTACTGAACAAGGAACTCGCATGCATCAACTCGGTAAGTCCACACTGTGATGGAAAAAAAGACTGCAGGGGTAGTACCATTGATTTGCATACAGAGATAAATAGATGCGTGGGTAGTTGCTCTCCAAGGAACTGTCCTACATTAACATCCTGACATGAGCTCAGAATGCAGCTGTTCTGTAGACATATCTATTTCTGACGCGTGCTGTTTTGACTGGATATAGCCTACTTAAAAAAAAAAAAAAAGAAAAAAAAATCTTTGTTCAGTTAACAGCATGACTCAGCTCTGCATTGTTGATAATTAGGAATCAGGATTTTAACTTAGTTTTATTAACTACTTGAAATGACTGCGTGGGGCCTCATTATGCTGAGCTCATAACAGATTGTTTATTTTTAGTAAGTCAGTGAACAACATGAATATTCCTCCCTGTATTCTGGTTAGGAATGCCGTTTCTGTTTCTCAGCCTGGCACACTTTGTTGTTCCCACCTGTTGAATTCTGCATGCCCTGCTGTGATTTTTCTAAGTGCACTCAGTCCAAATTGTTGACCTGAATTGCCAGTCACTCGGGAAAGCAGCGGCCGGTAACGACGTAATTTTCGTCATATGGAGATGAAATCATTTGGACGAACCAAGAACAGAATGGCTGAACATGTCATCGAGTGTCGTACTATCGTCTGAATGAAGGTCTCTCGTTATACAGTGGCAGCCACTTAAGCCATAATGGACGAAACATTAATGCGATCACATTAATGCTGAACTCTAAATCCCCAAGCAATGAGTTTAATGCTTTTAAATATTCTATTTTGATTACACCATAGTGATATTGAACTCTCAGTTCTGATTGGTCGGTAGGTGGCGATTAACGTTCTGCAAGGATAATATTAATGCACTCGGTTTAATGTTTTTCTTTCATACTTGGGCTAGTCAGGCAGACAATGCACATGAAAGGATATATAATTTTCCCCCCAGTTTGTTACAATTTTAATCTTTAAAAACATTTAATGAACACAATTAGCCCGTTGCTTATAACATTAGTTTTCTCACTTTATCATTTTACTTAAAATTAAACGAAACAAAAAAAGCTACCTGTTATCTACCATAATTATAATTTCTGAATGTAATGAAATAGTTCAGAATGTACCTCCTGTAGGATTATAAAGCGATAAAGGCCATGTTTTACCTCCTCAAACGCTTCCAGAGTCTCAAAACTCAACTTGACAACTCGACATCGGGTGTGTGGCTTCTAACATGTGGACGCGGGACTTCTATTGCACACAGTTTTCGAGGAATAAGAGTTCAGTGTTTTGAGACTTGTATAACAAGTGGGTTTTGAGACCAATTCACTCACAAAGTTTGGAGAAAAAGGCGGATCGCAGGCTTTTAACGCGTTCAAGTTGTGCCAATCAAACTGAAATCAACCCAGTTCTGGTTCCTGGCTGATTAACCGGTTCATCTCCATTATAAATATAGAAAACATCTTTATTATAAATGTTTTTTAAAAATAATTTTGGAGTCAGTGTGGCGATACGTGAATTTCCACAAAAGAATCGCGATTCATAACTAAATCGATTTTTTAAATCGATTCATGTTTTCCCTTCTTCCTCCATCTCTCTCTTTCTCTCCCTCACACACACGCACACATATAATTAACATGCATATAGCTTACTATACGTATAATTCGATCTGAATTCGAAATGAAGTCTTGCATTTCATTCTTTTATAGTAATAAAAAAAATGATGTTGGTGCTTTGCTATAGTACAAGAGGAATCGAAGCACAGTGATGGTAACAGCTCTTCGCTTCCCATCCCAACCCACTGTCTTTGACGCTTTTTCTAAACCAGTACACCCCATTGCATTTTGCTCTTTGCATTTCGAATGGTTTGATTTCTTCAACCTTTTTCATGCTTCATCAGCGCTGCGCGTGCATTACGACGGCAGCCTTTTGTCTACGGCACTGCCGTTTTGTTAGTCCCATTAATTTTTTGGAGACTTTGGGGTAGATTTTTCACTTAAGATGCTTAACCCAGGACTGTAGGCTTTTGCTCACACATCCCCTCTCTCTCTCTCTCTCTCTCTCTCAGCTTTCATTATTCAGTCAGACAAGAAACATCATTAGTTCAACTGACTAGATTTCTCAAGTCACTCTTTCTCTTTTGCTCCCTTGCTCACTCACTTAATTCATTTAGAGGATCTTGATCTCGTCTTCTCTGCCATCACAGTCCTCGGGGACCGGGCTCGGTTGTCGTCTTCTCTTTCATTCACCCTCTTAATCTCTTTTTCTCCATGCTTCCCCCTATACACCCCCCTGCGCGCGCGCGCGCACACACACACACACACACACACACACACACACACACACACACACCTTTTTCCTTTCGTTGCTTGCGTTCTTTGTGCGAGATTTAACTCGGTGTTCAGAATTGCATGTGATTTTATTTTTTTTCCATCTGGAAATGCTGGCTTCATTTCATTTCTGTGTACATTTGCAGTCTTTCAGGAGCTTTTGTTTCTCGCTAGGGAAATAACCACTGTTTGACATTTTGTCACAATATATTTTGGATGTTAAGTATGTGAAGGCAGTATGGGTGGGGGAGAAAAACCCTTAAATCACAATACTTGAAGGCACTTTTCAATAGTTCAGTATTTTAGGCTGATCATAAAAGGAGAGAGCAGAGGGTGTAACTTTTCCTCCCCTTCTGCGAAATCCGTACTCGTGCCCACCCATCCTTCCCATCTGCCCTTTCCCTACCTGCTAATAGTTTCTGAGCAGTCGTGGAAACGGACTTTCTCTTTAGCTAGCGGACACACCGTACAACAATTGTGCGACTTGTCCAGGCTGTAACAAGCCAGGAGCGATCAGACCAAATGCATGATGTCTCCAATAGGTCAGAGCTGAGGAATGCGAAAAAGAATTTCCCTTCCTGTAGCTGCTGAATGTGCCACGTTACCGAGTTTAAGCATGATGGACTGAAGAGGAGCTGTATTATTTATTAGAGCTCGTGTCAACTCGGTGCTGTTCTTCTTCATCCTCATTCCTACCTGAGGAATCCTCACTCCTTAGGCTCCTGCTTGCAGCTTTTTCGTTCGGTCCCAGAGGGGACGCGCAGATCCCCGGCTCTGACCCGGAGTGCCACGTTTGAACGGAAATCTTTGCACCGCTACAGTGTTTAAGGTCTGCCAAAAGCAAGTTATTTCAAGAAGGAAAAAAAAAAAAAAAGCGGTTCAGCTCGTGAAGAATAACGTACAGACTAATGTTTCGGGTCGGTGATGTACAGATGTATAAACCTGCAGTCAGTCAGTTAATAAAAAATAAAATAATAAAAGTATAATTTAGTAGCAATAGCAGTGTTTGTGTAAACACGCCTTGTATTCCCGACCCTGTGATCATAAAATCAGCCATCAGCCGCTAATGCAGTGTATCACATGACCAGGATAAGAGTAGAGTTTAGTCCAAGACCAGGCTTCATCAGTATAGCAGAGCAGGGCTGAGGACGCGCGGTGCAGAGACAGCGATGATGGACGGCTCTACAGAGGAGCCGAGTTCGCGTCAGGACTGACTCACACATTTCCCACGGCGTAGGGGAAGCGCCTGATGTCCTGACCGCCGCAGTGTGCGCCCGCGACACCGCGCTGAATCCCGCACATCACACCAGCGGGAGGGTTTAGCTCTGACTGCAGTGCTGTAAATTACCCAGTCAATAGGTCAGAGGTCAAGCTGTGCTGCGCAGACCTCCTCAGGCCACTGACCCATAAATGAACCTGGACTGAACTCTGATTAGCAAAGCACTGGAGTGTGTGTGTCTGTGTGTGTCTGTGTGTGTCTGTGTGTGTCTGTGTGTGTCTGTGTGTGTCTACACGTCTGTGCCTGAATGTGTTTTATTCTCCATGCGTGATGAGTACGTATGAGTGTCTTTATCAGTGTATATCAGTGTGTAAATGCATGAGGTCCTGAATTTATTTTTGTGTGCGCGCGCGTGTGCGCGACTCTTAAAAGTATGCATGTCTGATTGCATGTCTGAGTGTGTAAATGTGTGTGTGGTGTCTCTCTCTCTCTGCATGAGTCTGTGTGTGTGTGTGTGTCTGCATCTGTGTCTGTGTGTGTGTGTGTGTGTGCACACGCAGGTGTGCATGCTATAGAGTGGAACATGATTAATTGCCTACTCTGTACAGCTCCCACTTTGGACCCTTCTTGCGCGAACACACACACACACACACACACACACACACACACACACACACACAGGCAGGGATTGTTAGTTTATTATTAGACACATGACCTTCTTGCAACAGCAGTGTATAGGCAATTCCAGTTACCCGAGAGAGAGTGTGTGTGCGTGTGCGTGCGTGTGTGAGAGAGATGGGGAGGTGCAGAAGGATTTTGGGATGCAGGTGTTTG
Source organism: Leiocassis micropogon (assembly GCA_028565275.1). Taxonomy (NCBI): domain Eukaryota; kingdom Metazoa; phylum Chordata; class Actinopteri; order Siluriformes; family Bagridae; genus Leiocassis; species Leiocassis micropogon. The sequence continues at coordinate 13,232,189 of JAOVVA010000017.1, read as the reverse complement.
TGTGTTTGCACCATCATTTCTTCTACAAGGCAACAGATTTGTGTGTGTGTGTGTGTGTGTTTGCATGCAGTTGCAAGTTGGCTGCTGAAGTGCTTATCTGCTTCTCACACACTCTCTCGTGTGCACATTTGGAGCTTTAATCTGTTAAATTGTTTTCTGTAACACAGGCCACTCAGCTAAACGCTCCAGATTACACTTCTTTGATTGCATTCAAATCCATACTTTACACACTCACACACTGATGGGGTCTTATCTCACACAGCCGTGACTACACACACACACGCGTGCACGCTCGCACATACACACACACACACATGCAGTTATGAAGATGAAATACCTGTCCTGCCTCATCTATTCCGAGTCCTGTACTTTTTCACAGACTCGGGATGCTGGTACTTGTACAGATTTTCCCTTTTCTCTCTCTCACACACCCACTATCTCTGTTCCTATTACATGCACACGCTCACACACGCTCACGCGCGCACACAGACAGACGCTGCGAGGAAACAAGTAGGCAAACGGAAGGATGATAATAGAAAAGTGCATGGCGGCGATAGCTGCTCGTTACATCACGAGTAAATCTAGATTTGCAACGTCCGTGTGTTCCACTCATCGCTCCGTGTGTTCATGCTCATCAGAACAGCAGCTCTAATTCCTCTTTACTTTCTTATTCGATTAGATTTGGGCTCATAATGATATCATCCCTGCATGATGTTACATCACCACAATATCCAGTGATGTCTATCGCTGATTATATTATATTATTATTTATTTCATTTTATAATTTTGTGGAGGCGCGCTGAAAACGTGCATGTGCGCCAGTGAGAGTTAACACGCCGAAATATGCCAAAAGCACAGTGTTTCTCTCCTTAATAAGATGAGAGATGGAGCGATTATAAAGTCTCCAATGGTAAGAGACTCTTCCTGGAAGCCCCGCCTCTTTACTCCATCTCTCAAATTCTTTCTAAAATGAATGCACGGTCAAAAAAAAAAAACGCAAACGTGCAAGACGTTAATAAATGCACATGGTTTTAATAAAATGTCTTTCAGAAAGCCTTGGTTATGACCAGGATATGGTTATTTTCCATTACGTCGAGACTTAAACCGGGCAATGAGCAGCATCAGATAAACCGATGGTCATGTGAGGTAGCTTTTTTTTTTTTTCTTCTTCTTTTTTTTATGATTTAATCAAAATATTATGTTGTGTATTTGTATACATGTATTTTACATATACATTTCCCTATAAGATGCACCGATCGATCAGCGTGTGACTTTTTATAATCAGTGCCACTCTTGACTGGCACAACAGACTGGCATTTGCTCCATCATCTGGAGACTGAAGGTTCAAATCCCGCTACAGCCATCTGTAGCCGTGAGTCCATGCAGCAGATGGGCCGTGCTCTCAGGGGGAAGAGTGCGTGCTCGCATCGGTCATAGCAGCGCTAGCCAATCATGGACATCAGTGCTTTATACGGCAGTTAACAAAGCTCGTGTCCTAGAGGAAGCACACAATAGCCTTCAGCCTCTCTGTTGATTTTTTTTTTTTTTTTTTTTTTTTTTTTTTCTTCTTAAAAGTTTTTTATTGTAATCAGTAACTTGGAGAAAATGTTATAACCTTGTGCAGTCTTTGGAAAAAGTGTAGAAGCTGATTAATAGTAAATGTTTTATCGCCAAAATATGATTGAAGTTTTCATTAAAGCAAAGTTAATGTGTTTATGCTGAAAATTATAGTCTAAACAACGGAGCAATGGAATCAGCCAAAACCAGCAAGCAATAGCAGGTCAGGTTTTTTTTTTTTTTTTTGAAATTGATATCAGCCAAGAAAATTGCAGTCGGTGCATGTCTAATAAATATATGGGCAATTCCATGCAAAGGTCAACCTTAGCAGTGGAGGGAAAAATGGGAATAATTCATAGGATTCTTATCAAAGCTGATACACTAAAACTGCTAGACAACTATATCGATTTCCACTAAACTTAAACAGTAAAGTTCACAAAGAAAAAAGGCAATAGGAAAAAGAGTGGGAAAGGACCAGGAAAAAGCCTTTAAAATGACCATTTCAGGTGTTTCATGTTTCACTGTTTAAACGTTCTTTATTAAACTGTTTAAATGTTCTTTATGTAGTTTATAAAGGGATGACTTAGAAACGGTCGCATCCATAATACCAGTTTATTAGAACTTCTTTATTCCAAAAACATTTTCAAATCTACAATTTTGTGTTCCAGTCTCTTACATGGTTCAGGTATAATGCTTTATTCAGATATAACAGTCTACAGTAAACCTGTTCTATCCTATAAAGGTTTGTCCATCAGTCAGATGCATAATGCTAATAAAATGTCAAATATTTCCAGGATTTATATGATTATATGACTTTTGAGGATTTGGTTTGTTTTTTTTTGGGAAGCGATTGAATGAAATCTTCGTATATACGAATACACTGCCTGACAAAGAAAAGAAATCGCTATTTTATAGGATTACAAGCAAAGAAAACAACTAAGGAGATTTGAAATGATTGGAGCTGGATCAAGGACACATTATAACATGATCACAACCTGGACGGATAGTGCTGAACTATCAGTGTTATGGCAGGAATTATGGAAATAAAACCAGAAATGGTGATCACTTAAACAGTTGAAGTTGCATGGTAAAAAAAAAAAAAAATCAACAGTAGAAACCATATTAATAATGAAGGTAAAAGCATTTCCATACGCACACAAGGTGATGAACTTGCAGGATTGGGACTACACAGCCGTGTGGCCATAAAAAAACGCTAGGGAGCATAAAGATTGGGCTTTGGAGTCATGGAAAAATGTCATGTGGTCTGATGAGTTCAGAGTGATCAGGGTAAGATGGGAAGCCATCATGTATGTATATATAAACCGTTTTCTCTGTATTACTGTCTAGTCCATTTCGAGCCCACTGAGTTTTCGCAGTTACCTGAGGAGTGTTCCACCTCTTCTACCCTCCTTAAACTTTCAGCGGTGGAAATACTCGTTTTAGGCATCAGCCTTTTAAATGCATTTAACATTTTCTGTTGTGCAATTTTTCAAAGGAAAAGTCACAATCGGGTATCGCACTAGTCTGGTTCTGGTTTCAGGTTGGACTGTTACAGCGTTCATTACAATCCTGTCTCTCCACACATGCATAATCCTATAAATCTGAATGAGCTCAGTTTTATTTCCTTGTTCTGTGAGTGCTGGTTCCGGAGTTTGCTTTGCTTAGGGAGCCACAGTGAACAATTAATAAAAAAACAGCTCTTATTTGCTTGGGTGTTTCATAAACAGATGAGGAGGATTCCTAATGTCCTAATGTACAGTACACATCCCTCGGCAAAATAAAATGATGTTCTACAGAGACGGATGATCTAACCAGGATATAACGTAGTACTTAAAGACATTTCTATCGATCAGAGTGTACAAAATTCGCGGCACAGCCGACAGGTTTTGCTAACAAAACTATAGTTTTGTCATAGTGCGCTGAAAAGAACTGTGAAAGTCACCGCGTAATGATTGTTTGATTTAATGTCTACAAAATAAATGACTTGAGCCTGAAAACGAGAGGAAAAAAAATCATTCAGAACATTTAAGCTCTCATATTTTTTCAGATTCAGTACATCAAAAGTTTTCTTTTTTGTACATTTTTATATAAACATGTCACTGAAAATGTAACAAGACCCAACTTTTTACGATAATGATATCATCCCTCCATCACACACAACCACAATTTATTGCTTTCAGCATTTTATTTGATGTGTGTAGCTGCTCAGAGGAAGCGGGGCATTAACCCTAGCATTAACAATGTGTTTTGTGTTTACTTTGTTGCATTAGCTTGCTGTTTCCACTTTCAACCACCGATTCACTGTTGCAACATGACTATCCAAAGACCAGCATTGATCCTGTTGTATTCGAACAGCAGTCAGAAAGCAAGCTTGAGATCTTGGTGATGTAGTAGTGATGTCCCAAACTTTCTGGCCTCCAGACCAGCAGCGTGTTGGCGCAGGAATCCAATCGATTTTTGTTCGGCTGAGAACTGGCCCCCCTTTTTTTTCCCTCCTTCAGCAAGAAGGTGTAGAAGAGTTTCAGATTAATGACCAGCTCCTGCATCTTGATTGTAGAAAAGCGTAAATGAGTCTGCTCTCTAGGGACATTGAGTGTTAATCTTTTAAATGTTAACAGTTAGACTGCAGCTCCAGCTTAAAATATTCAGTCCTAAATATAAATCTGACCAATAATATTTGGGTTATTTATTGAGCTTTTGGAGAATTTATTATTATTATTTTTTATTCCTGAACTTTTCCACGCACAGAATAAAACTCAATCAATGACATTATTTATAAGCTTCCTTGTTATTGAGTTACTGAGGTTCGGGTTAAACCCATTCACCACCGCTGTATAAAAGAAACCACCTGAAAACTCCTGGACACCAAATTGAGATTGGCGGGATGCATATAGTGCCTCAGGAGATTTCTACTGTTATTATGGAGTTCTATGCAGATTAACTTGACTTGCGTCATATTTTAAGATAAGAAAATTTCATTAGTCTTGACTAATTATTTAATTTGGAGTTTCCTTTAAGCCCTTTTACACCAGACCACAGCGGCACAGAGTCCAACATACTCAGGTTAATTAAAGTAGCCTTTTCCCTCCAGATGCATGCTACACACACACGCGCACACACACACACACACACACACCATACACCATACACTAAAGTTAATCAGTTCTGCCAACAGTAGACAGACACCAGGACACCCAGTGTAAGCCCTGCCTTCCCATGACCCTGTCGCTGGTTCTCCAGTTGTTCTTCCACTTTTGGTACTAAGAACCAACCACTCCATTTCTGTAACTCCCTACACAACCTGCCGTTTTGGAGAAGCTCTGACCCAGTCCTCTAGCCATCACAATTCGTCTCTTGTCCAATTTGCCCAGATTCTTCACACTTGCCCATTTTTCCTGCTTCCAGGACATCAACTTTGAGAGCTGACTGTTTACTTGCTGCATAATACATGAATACCCCCCAACCCCCCACCCCCCCGAAAGGTGCCACTGTAATTAATGAGGTAATCAATGTTATTCCCTTCTCCTGTCAGTGGTTTTAATGTTATGTCTGATTGGTTCATACACACTATAAGAGACTATTATTATATTGTAAGCAGTGCATGGACTGTAGTTAATCTCATCAGATCAATTACTAAATGAATATATTATAATATTTAAATATGTGGACTGCCATTATGTTATATTTATAAATCTGGAGACATACCAAAATGAATTCTTCACATCGTGCATACGTGACATTCCCGGTGCAGAATAGTGCTTAGTGACGCCGCGTATCCCCCCCCCCCCCCCCCCCCGCCCCACAACTAAACCAGCAACCGTTACCAACAATACAATTTTCTAAGCATTTATTGAAGTGAAACAGGCTCAATATCCTTGTGAGCTGATGCAAGTTAACTGAAATAAAATGCACGCTTTAAACATCTCCTGACTTTAATAAGCTCCCGTTCGACTCAGACCCAAGCCAGTCCGCTCATTAGACATGACGAGTGCCAACTGCAAGCTTTTACACACACAGCAATTCATAAACGTGAAATATGTGAAACAGGAACCCACATGTGAGCTTTCGCTGTGTCATATATGACAAGTAAGTGCACTTAGGAGTGGCAGTAAAATTAATCCGAGTTCATTTTAGACATCAAGACAAATTACAGTAATGCATAATGAATATTCAGGGTAGACTGCCTTTACAGTAACAAAAATGGTACAGTATATAAAAAAATTTAGTTTTCTTTCTGTAAATATTAGTAACAATAGTAAATAATAGTATAACTGTAAAACATACAGATGAAAAACAAGGTTTGCATAAAAATCTAGTTTTATTCTGCTGTGTAATTGCGAATGAATTCTATCCCCCTGCTGATTCCGAACATACAAGAATCATACGTTGTAACAGCATTACCAAAGGTGTCTAGACCTCGGTGTCCCCAGGTCTCCAGTTCCAGAGTTAGTGTTTTTATTGTTTTATTGTTGTACACTCAGTTTTATTGCAATATCTTTCTGTAAGTCATATTTCAAGTTGTCTCACATTGTGCAGAAACTGGTTTTTGACAGCGACTGTTCTTTATCTTTTTTTTCCTCTTTTCATTCTAAACTGGAAGACATATCTCCAGGATAACGTCACAGTGAAAGCTTGTACGCACACACACACACACACACACACACACACACACACACACACACACACACAGACCCAGACGCATGTACCCACTGCCTCACTGTAGCAGACTATGGTCCTTTGAAAGGCCTGAGCAGAGCCACTGTGTGAAATTTGGTGTGTGTGTGTGGCTGTATGCTGCTGTGACATTCTTCAGCTTTAGTGCAGTTTGGAAGCTGTTTTGGTCTCACAGTTCCACGTCCACCTTACAAGCCAAGCGCTTACTGAAACTGAACGGATAAATCAATATAGTATTAAACAATTGGTGATTGTGTGGAATGTGTTTTATATTACTCACTCTCTCTCTCTCTCTCTCTCTCTCTCTCTCTCTTTGTGTGTGTGTGTGTGTGTGTGTGTTTGTGTGTGTGATGTAGCCAGGTGTATTTGCTCGAAGCTGTACTGCTGTGTATTTATAGTGCTTGGCCTTCCTGGGCAGACACATAATAAGCAGTCTGTGCCTTTGAGAAAACAGCATGCATGCATTAATGCTTGATTATGTGGGGTTGTGTGTTTGGGTCCACCCCACATAAGCGTTCATTTTAACTGCTAATTTGGCATCAGTTTAGTCTTAGTATTGTGACGAAAATAGACAAGTCGTTTTCTTCATTTGTTTATTGTTGGTCTTCGTTTGGATTTAGTTGCTTGGAAAACTATAGCAGATTAAACACCCTAAAATGGAGCAATACATTTAGATTTAGGCATTTGGCAGACGCCCTAATCCAGAGCGACTTACATTATCTCATTATACATCTGAACAGATGAGACTTAAGGGCCTCGCTCAAGGGCCCAACAGTGGCAACTTGGTGGTTGTGGGGTTTAAACCTGTGAGGTTCCAAACAGATTTTTGAAGACTTCCATACGGTCATCTAAAATAATTTCCAGATCTTTTTTCCTCCTTTTTCCTCCTAGGTTTTGTTTTTTATATATATATATATTATTGTTATGAATCTTGATTCTTTTGTGTGAGGCACGTATCGACACACTAACTTCAAAATCCCCCCAATTTTTTTTTTCATATTTATAACAGATGCGCACCGGTCTATTGGCCAGTGACTGGATTTGGCTGGTTTTGTGCTCGAGCAGCCATGACCGATCTGCCTCAGATATAACCGATTCTGTGCCGAGTGCACAAGATTCCAAGTGGTGCAGTAATGCATTTTTATGGTGTTACATTATCAAAAGTCGTCCATGTTAAAAAGCCTCCAATCAGCCTTTTCTTCTAAACTCCGTGAGCCAATTCGTCTCAAAACCCACTCGCTACACACTCTTTAGACTAGACAAACGCAAACACCAAATTAGAAATGAAAGTTTCACTAATGGTCAAGTTGAGACTTTAGATTCCTTTGAGTAATTTAAGTCGCTGTTTCTTTATAATTCTACAAGTGGTACGCTCCAAATTATTCACAGATTGGCCTTGCGAACAGAGATACTGTACGTATAAAAAAAAATACAGCTTCTTTTGTATGATTTTAAGTTAAATGTTAAACTCTTGTATTAGCAGTTAGTTTGTATTGTTTAAATTATGCTTCTATTTTTATTTTTTTATCTATTCAGAGGGATTTTTTTCCAGATTTTCTCCCTTATTTTAGTTGTGTCCAATTCCCACCTGTTATTAGAGCACTCCCCCATCAAGGCTTGTACTACCAGTGAGGGCCGAAGACTATCAAATGTTTCCTCCAAAACATGTGACACCCGCCAACTGCATCTTTTTCAAACTGCTCGCTCTCGCACCACTGGGAATGGTGTAAGGACAGCGCTACCGGAGGACAGCGCTACCTTCGCTCCTTCCGCTTGCGTGAGCTCACAGATGCCCGTGATTGGCTTAGAGCCGCGATTGGTGCAGAGTGTCTCCCATATAATTAACGTGATGTAAGTTGAATTGGGCCCTAAGTATCGCGACATTGTATCAGTTGGTCCTTTGTGATTTCCTTCCCTAATGTATAGGCTTTCTTTCCATCATTTGTTGGTAACATATGTAAGTTGTGGAATTGAATTACAAGTTTTGCCACCCAAGTGCTTAAATTGGGTGAGGAGTTCTTGGTGTAGATTTCTAGTATAGCATCAGCTTAATAAGATGCACAAAAAGGTTATCCTAGTTGTAAATGAGTGTTGCAGAAGTAGGAGTGAATGCTAATGTTACCAAATAAATAAAGAGTCTGACAGCATGGATTTCCAGCTGTGAAGTGTTGGCACGAATACCCAGATCAGAGAGCACAGACTCAGACTCAATCTAGCGCTGTGCGCGCACAAGTACCACACTACTGGTTTCCTGCTGCGTACGCTCAAACACAACATGTCTTTTAATTCTCTCATAATCGCCTTTACAGACCGATGGCACAAGGGTAGAAGACAAAAATCCTTTGTTCAATCTACTACTTGTGGTCAGTTTTCTTCTTTGAATTAGATTTTATGATATTTTATGAACAGAATTCTGAATTATTGTTTAGTTTTTGACATGGGAAAACTAGTCACACTTGTCTTTGATTTTGGCAATAAAATGACCATTATGCATGTCCCCCCTCAGGTGTTTACGTATAATGAGTTCGAGACTCACAAAAATTGTGGTGAAATCATTTATTTAAAATCTTTTAACACCACCGCGCTGTTTCAGGTGTAAGCTTTTTTTTTTTTTTTTGTTCATTCATGGGTGTGATGTGTGCGGGATGTTTTCATTGTCTCTTAAAGGTTTATTCTGAATTAAAATCTGTTATAAAAGTAGTGGTATTATTGCGAAACCTGTAGCTGATGAGCAAAGTGTTTATTCAGTTACAGTTATATAATGAGGAGTCATAATAATAATAATGACAAATATCCAGTTTTGAAAATGTAATTAAAAATTCAGGAAGAAAAACTTTCAGGAAATATTGATCTTTTCATTATAAAAGCCCAGGTTTAAACTCCGTATTCAATTTGCCACTTTCTATTTGCCGGCATGAATTGATTAATTAAATGACTTGCTCTACACTACATATATGCTATTAGAGTATATACACTATATGCATTCGAATTTTGGAACAGATGCGCTTCCATTTTAGCCAACTTTTTGGTCCAAAACCTTCTTTCCTGTATGTTTTAACTTTTTTCCCGGTTGTCTGACTTGGCACGGCATTTAGGCGGCTCGGACACTCGCGCTGTAAAGGTCAGTGCTGAAGTTCAGCCAAGAAAAACAAAAAAGAGTGGCGCTAGAGATGCTTCTGCATGTATTTAAGCAAATTAAACTACATAATTTAATGTTCATTATTCCTAATTAGCAATAATTAGATAAATGCTCTCTGTACAAATTATATTTTTGCAGTTTCTATGTTTTTTTTAAAATGGATAACAATAATGTCAGTGTTTCACTCCTTAAAGCAAATCACCATTCACCGTGCAAATTAGAAACAATAATTCTATCCTTCCAGCTATATCCATCTATCAATGTACACTAACCAGCCTGCAAAAAAGTCACCACCTGGATTTCACTGAGCAAATAGTTAAGAGCCGGACACTAGATAAATACTGCAGTGATTAATATGATTTCAGCTGGCACCGAGTTATTTAACCCTAACTGATGCAGTGAATAGTTTTTCAAGTCTTAAACAACTGCATCAGAAGACATATCCTGTGTTCATGGCAAAGATGTTACTCTCCTTCAGAAATGTCAATTTATTGGCCTGCATCAAACAAAGAAAATAACTAAGGAGATTATCTCTGGGAAAAGAAAAAAAAAACAGTAAAACTTGCGGCTACATTTAATAGTGAAAGTAAAGAGCATTTCCGCACAAATAATGTGAGGAGACCTTAAGGGATTGGGTCCAAACAGCTGTGTAGCTTAAAAAAAAAAACACTTATCAGTGAGGCTAATTGGAGAAAAGGCTTCGATTTGCTAGAGAGCATAAATGGACTGTGGAGGTTTACCCAGTTTCTAAAGTGATTGGCGGGGTAAGAAGAGAGGCAGAAGAAGTGATGCACCCATCATGCCTAGTCCCCACTGTACAAGCCCACAGAGGCAGTGTTATGATCTGGAGTTGCTTCTGTTGGTCTAGTCTAGGTTCAGCAATGTTAAATGCCCAAAAATGAGGTCAGCTGACTTTCTGAATATACCGAATGACCAGGTTTTTCCTTTAATGAATTTCTTCTTCCCTGGCGGTACAGGCATATTCCAAGATTACAGTGCCAGGATTCATCGGTTCAAATTATAAAGGAGTGGTTCAGGGAGCATGAGACATCATTTTCACACATGGATTGACCAGACCTTAACCAGACCGCATTGAGATTTTTTGCGATGTGCTAGAGAAGGCTTTACACAGCGGTCTGACTCTCGCATTATCAATGCAAGTTCTCGGAGAGAAATAAATGTGACTTTGGGCTGAAATAAATGATCGTGTGTGTGTAAATGATCAATTATCAAAATGATGCCATGGCCGTAATGAAGGTCCAACAAAATATACGTGTCTGACTTTGTTTTGGCTAGACGGTGTGCATTCCTCTATATGCGCTGCATTATCAGCCAGGATGCAGAATTCTTTGGTTGCCACACAAGTATTTGTGGTAAATGAGGTACAACTCAACACCCAACAACCAAATGTATACTAAACAAGACAGGTCAGGACAGAACCACATGTTGAAGAAACTTGCATTTATACTGCCTCAATTAGTGCAGATTAAGCAGAGGATGTGTATAGATGGACCGAAAGTAGCAGTAGTGAATGAAGCAGATGTGTAACAATAATGACTTTACACTATGCAACACCCCACAGTAATACAAGCACATCACATCGACATACATCATGTTTATCTGGCCCAGCAGCACAGTCAGGCCAAATCCCAAATGCCCTCCTATTCACTACTTCTGCACTCTACCTAGGGTTTCACGTAATCACCAGCACTACATAATGTATAGCGCATGCCATTAGAGAATCAACCAGCCATAAAAAACTGTACATAATGTTCCAAAAGCACATAACTGTCTTTACTTAGTCGCTTCTGATTTACAACCAGGCTGCAAACATTTCTGCTTTTGTGGTCCAATTTCTCCTTACACACATTCTCAGTGTCTGGTTTGTCATTTGAGGAGTGTGGTAAATATCCGAATAAGAACTGATATAAGATATATGAACTGAATTTAAGTTTGCATTGATGTTGGATGAAATATCACAATACATGAGGCTGCTTTCATAATGCACAATATGCATCAAGGGTGGCAGATTTGGGTAGCGGTGTAATCTCACAGCTTCAGGGTAATGGGTTCGATCCTGAGATGGGTATTGCATACTCTTCTGTGTCTGCATCGGTTTTCTTAAGGGTTCCTGGTTTCCTCCCACCTCCCTTAAATATACCAGTAGAAGGATTCTCTGAGATGCATTGTTCCTGAGGGAGTGTGTCTGTGCGGTCTTCCATCCAGGGTGTATTGACTAAGTGAACAGTATGTATTGTGATGTACTATGGGTTCAATAGTATGGTAGCTAGTAAAGGTTTCGATTGTATTTTTTTTTTATTCACCCTCATAAAAAACACATTGTCTACTGTATACAGTGTTTATACTGTATTATGTTATTAACTTGGCAATGTATGCAGAATGACTCAATTTGTACAAAATTGGTGCAAGAAATTATGTTAATTAAATACTTTTTAGTGTGAGTGACAGCAGGCATTACTGGGGTTATTAAAATATGATGGACAGCTACAATATTCTGTGAAATGCTTATTGTATTGTACCCCAATTGTAGGGCGAATATGGACACTCGTTGTAACGTTCAGGTGTTTCAGCCACCCTCATTGCCATAAAGTCCAGCACAGCCCTGCAGTCTCCAACAAGAAACCCTTGCAATAGAAGAGCTTAGTGACTTTAAACATGGTGCTATTATAGGGTACAGTCTTTGTCAGAAGTCAGCTCAGGAAATTTCTGCCCCGATAGATCCACCCTGGACAACTGTACATGCGATTATTGTGGAATTGAAGTGGTTAGGTACAACAGCAGGTCAGCCATGAAGCAGTGGCCCATGCATACTGGAATGGGCCACTTGAATGGGGCCATCGACACGTGTGTATGCTGCGTAAAAATGGCTTATCTTTCGTACAGGAGTGTCGCCCACTAGAGTTTCAGACTGCCCCTGGGAGCAGCATCAACACACACAAATTTGTGCATCTGCAGCTTGAAGAAATGGTTTTCCTCCAGTGGCCAATCAGTCTCACATACGTTTCATATCACTATGCGTAATATCAGGAGCAGGCTGGAGTGGTGTAAAGCACGCTGCTACTGGACTCCAGAGCGGTGGGAACTCTGGACTGATGAATCACACTTCTCTGTCTGGCAATCTGACAGATGAATATGGGTTTGGATGATGCCAGGGGAACATTACCAACTGGAATGCCAGCAGTAAAGTTTGTTGGAGGATGATAGTGGTGTGCGGCTGTGTTTCAGGGTTGCAGTGAAGGGTAATGATATTGCTACAGTGCAGACGGATACAGTCTGGTTTTAGACGGTTGTATGCTTCCAAAGGGGGCTCAGTGGTTAGCTCTGTTGCCTCGGGGGTTTTGAGTTTTTCCTATGTAGAGTTTGTACTTTTATATCCGCCTCTAACGACATGCAATGTAGGCTAATTGGTGTTTCCAAATTAGTGTAGTGTATGGCTACCTACCCATGAAAGTCTCCTGCCTTGTGACCTGAGGTCCATGGGACAGGTTCAAGTCCTCCCACAACCCTACAAGGATATGCAGTTTAGAAAATGAATGCATGCTTTCAACTTTTATTATTATTGTTTTTTGGATCTTGTTCCAGCATGACGATACCTGTGCACAAAGTGATATCCGCGAACACACGGTTCGGTTTGACCAGTTTGCTGTGGAGGAACTTGCTCAGATCCCGGACCTCAACACCACTGAACACCTTTAGGATGAATTGGAATCTAATTTCAAGTTGGGTTTCCTAACATCCGACCTTATAAATGCTCCTGGGTTATAATGGATACAAATTTCCACACACTTAAACTCCAAAATCCTACCCAGGAGCGTGGAGGTTGCTTTAGCTAACTAAACAGGGCAACTCCATATTTGGGATAGGACATTCAGCAGTGTTTATACAGGCTTAAGGTGTTTTGAATGCATTTGAGGCGGTGAAACGTCGCAGTTTCTTTATAATTCTACAGGGAGTACATCCTGAACTATTTACACATTTTGAGCCTGGAAGGAGTGAATTATTTGCTAAGTTTGTTGAGAAATAATAATTATGGCAGTAAAATACATCTTTTTTTGCTTAATTTAACTTGAAGTTAAATGTTAAACTCTTGTATTTGAGGTTAGTTTGTATTGTTTAAATACTGCGCTTGGTTTTTAAGTGAGAAAACTAATATTGTAAGGAATGGGCTACATTAAATTACTCTTTAATTAAACTTTTTTTTTAACAAAATCATAGAAAATAACGTAATATAAGATCTCAATATTCATAAAAGTCGTGGTACTTATGGACTCTCAATTTCAATCTAATCGTCACTCTTTTATTATAATAATATATCAGGTGGTGAGTAGTGATTCCTAGCCCTGGTTTATAGCGTGTCCGTAACAATACATACGCTCTTCCCTCTGGCATGTTGTGTCTTGTGAGTCTGAGTCGCTCGGGTTCCGCGTGCGCTCAAGTTAAGCGGGTGCGATGTTGCCATGACACTGGGGTTAGCAGCGTGTTAGTGTTTGTGCCCGCACAGTGACACGAGGCCCCAAGGCGCGTTTTTTTTTTTTTTTTCCCCCTGCTATTGAGATTGCGAGTCGCTGCTGGACTTCGGTTTTGACCCCTGTGCCAGAGGGAGAAGCAGCTCGCTCGCGCTCTCCCTCCCCCGAGCACAAACACACTGATTCAGACTGTTACTTTGGGAATAGACGTATAGCACATGACATGTAACTCAGCCTCCAGACTCCACAGCCTCCACCAGACTTACTGCCGGTGCGCCGGTTATGTAAGAAAAGGTCTATTACGAGCAGTGTGTGTAAAGAATTTAGTGTGCTTTAAACGTGTGTGAAAAAGCACGTAAAACATTCCACTTTCTTCTGCTTGATTCAGTATTCAGTAATTTCTTTATGAACACATTTTAATTTGTTAATCTCAGTAGCCTTGACTATGAGCACCTGTTATGCTGTTCATAGAAAAGACTATATGAAGTTAAAACTGTGTGTGTGTGTGTGAGAGAGAGAGAGAAAGAAAACAACTAGCCTGTTGCTTTGTTGTTTCTCATAGGCCTCATGTTCCTGTTGACACAAGACACACACGATTTCACATGAGGGACTGGAGAGACACACGTGCGCGCGCACACACACACAACTTTACAATTCAATCTAATCCTTGTGTGTTCTATTTAGCCATAACTTATTTTCTCTACAGGTATCCAGTCACATGCTCTCACTGTGGTGTGTGTGTGTGGGGGGGGGGAAGAAAAATAAGAAAAAAAGACAGGCTAGAGGTGCGCCATACAATAGCATAGTTTTGGCTCTAGGCCAGTTATGTGCTGTTGTGTAACCTGCAGTGTGTGTGTGTGTGTGTGTGTGTGTTTAGGACATTGAATGGCAAAGCAGAGAAGAAGATTTACCACTCTGCTACCTGTAGTGTATTTTGTTGTCTTTATTCTCTAAAGCGTTGTATTGGCAGCCTTTAGGCCCTGACTAAGGGAAAGTGTGTGTGTGTGTGTGTGTGTGTGTGTGTGTGTGTGTGTGTGTGTGTGGGGGTGTGTGTGTGTGTGGGTGTGTGTGTGTGTGGGTGCCAGGAGTAGACATAGCATTATTTAGCAAACATAAATCTA
>JAOVVA010000017.1:13184207-13199334 GCA_028565275.1 Leiocassis micropogon | reverse complement strand
TGTCAAATCTGCTCAGGTAGACTTCCACATGACTGGAGTGTGTGTGTGTGTGTGTGTGTGTGTGTGTGTGTGTGTGTGTGTGTGTGTGTGTGTGTACACACTCGTGCATGTGTGAACTTGAGTCTTGTATGACCCTGTACCCAAGCAGTTGACAAAGCTCCACACATTTTGTGCACTAGTGTTGTGTGAGACACACACATGTATACACACACACGTTTCAGAGTGTGTTTATATATTAGAAAGCGACAGAGCAGCCGCACAACTTGGTGACATTTGCACCGACTCTCTCAAGTCTATGCAAATTAGGGACAACACTAAAATTATAACACATCTCAATTATAACAGATCTCAATTTTTTTTTTCTACCTGCAGTTAGTTCCCATATGGTGCCGTGCAAAAAATAAATAAAAGACGCTTTCATCCCGTCCTGTCATCTCTAAGTGTGTATAGAGACATTGTGAAATCGAGTCACCTGCATTTATATAGCAGCGAGTGGAAGCGCTAAGAGACAAAGACAGGACAAAAGCAGAAAACCCGATACTACAGATCTTAGACGTTCTAGCCCGCGAGAATAAATGCGCCTTTTAAAGCTACATTGGAGGATGCTATAAAATGTAAAAGGAGAGCGGTACTACAAAATTTTAGACTTGCCCCCGCTCCACCGTGTTTGGGGAAACTTCCCACTCCATGGAAAACTAGCTGGTGTAAAGTGAAAAAAGAAAGGGGGGGGAAAAAAGCTTGAGAGGAAGTAGCAGAGATTGTTGGTGTCTGTGGGGAGCGCACAGAGTGTAACGCGTGCATGGGTCGCTAATCCACCAGTGCCAGATGTTACTATTAAGCGGTATGTTCTGACATGTAAATCGAATTAGAATTTATTTTAAACAAATGTGGTGTTGGAGTCATTATACAGTGATTTTTACCAGTCAGAGGCGTCTCAAACCCGTCACAGTGCTATTTCTTACGTCCAGACGAAGACAAACGGCAAGCAGGGTGAGAGGCGCTTCATCTCTTGCCATTGTTCATCTCAAATGGTTGAGGATCTCGGTTACCGATTGGTTAGGGGTTCAAGCCCCAGTACTGGCTGAGTCCTTGAGCAAATTTCCTGTATCCTGACTGATCCTGTACACTGACCAGAGCTTCCTGAGAAGTCGATTTGAGTGATCGTGAGTGATGTGATATGATCAGTCACAAATTAAACGATTTAAGACGAAGAGTCTTAAAGAATCTTCATCGTCTATAGAGCTTATTCTGTACAGAGTTGTGGGGACTTGTGGTAACCTATTCCTGGAGTCTTTGGGCACAAGGTGGGGTACACCCTGGACAGGATGCTGTGGGAGGAAACCGGAGTACCCGGAGGAAACCCACCAAGCATGGGGGAAACGTGCAAATCGATCCTGGAGGTGCGAAGACACAGTGCTAACCACTAAACCATCGTGCCGCCCACCTGATTTTATTTTGTCTTTTATAAAAATAAAAACAACATTAACACTTTTTTTTCTTTTAATAACACTAGGCTGCGTTCTCCTCAACTATGATAAACATATCCATTATTTCCATGTTGCCCTTTTTTCCCAGATAAAAAAATTGCCCACGTCTGCATGACCGCCAGATTCTGTGCATCGACGCGGGATGTTTCATTATCCAATTGTAATGCATACGAATTAATTATTTCACCCCTCATCCCCATCATGCATGTTTTGTATCGGAGTTACTCCCGGCTGTGTGTGGTGTAAAAATGCACTAGCAGCAAGCTTTACTATCCTCATAATTAGCCGTGTGTGCACGCGTGTGCATGCGCTTGTGTGTTAATGGGTTAAAAGAGAAAATGCACTCGCAGCAAGCTTGCTCGTCCTGCTTTATTGGGTACTTTTTCGCCTGCTCGCATTTTCTGTGCAGCGAAGTGTGCGCACGCTCGAGTGTGTGTGTGTGTGTGTGTGTGTGTGTGTTCTCGTGGGGCAGATAGAACTGCATTCAGGCTTGACTTTCGCCACACAGAAAAAGTCTTTACAGCAGTCTGCAATCTCAGACCTATCACGAACGGGCTCGCGTACACACAGCATTAATATATTAAACACACAGAAGCCTCGGGGTGGACATTTATAAAGATTAAGGCCCACACAGGCCCGGGCGCTGAGAACGCTAGCACCGGCTGGTTATTATATCGCTAATTCACGTTGCCTGTCGGCTTTTCCACGTTGCGTTCCATGCAGGCAAGCAGTCCGTTACAGCAGTACGGGGCACGCTACATAGAATATCAGATCGAGGTGCAGATGAGGTTTCCGTGTTAATAAATAATTAAGTCGCCGTATGTCATGGCGTGTACATGCAGTATATTTAAGCAGCTTTACCTCATTTGAGATCGATACACGGATCCATACAGCATGAAACTCTAGGAAGTCTATTGACTCGTATTATGTTTCACGATGATCTCCAGGATATCAGGTGACTCCTGGACGCACCAGAAACATGCGAAATAATTGAAAACTGTCCTCTGAAGGAAAAAACTATGAGAGCGAGGGAGGGAGGAGGCAGAGCAAATGTTGCTTTAATTTGATTCACTGAACAATAGTCAGGGGACTGTATTATGCTCATGTAGAGGCATGGAGTGCAAGGCAGCTTAATAAGGTAATATCGCTCTCTCTCTCTCTCTCTCTCTCTCTCTCTCTCTCTCTCTCGCGTGCACGCACACACACACACACACACACACACGTATGCACATACACATGGCCCGCCTTAGAGAGAGACAGAAGGTTTGGGAAATAAGGCAGCAGTAGGGGAAAGAGAAGACACAGTCTGCTTTCGAGAGAGACAGAAGGTTTGGGGGGAAAAAGGAAAAGGGAGGAGTGAAGTAGTTTCTGAGGCGCGGATAGCTTTATTTAGTGTGGAACAGGAAGTGAGCCAGAGAGAGAAGCTGGGTGAGATACAGACGAAATAAGATGTAAATAACAAAACCCAGCTTTTTTTTTTTTTTTTTTATACATTTTTTTTCCACAGCGCGCAATAACAAAGCAAATTCATTTCCAAAACATTTTCGGTGTCAATTACTTAAAAGATTTTTGTTTTTTTCCCCGAACGCACTCAACTATTAATTAGACTAAAACGTTAACGCTACAGTGTGAAGCAGCGATATTTATTTGCATAAATCACTGAAGGTGAAAATTGTGTTGCTTTATTAAGCAAAGAAAATCACGAGGAGGGGATATCATTTTATCATAACCTAGATTAGTTTTTATTTAATTATGCGCTATTTTCAAACTCGTAGAAAGAAATTGCACACTTGGGCCAAGCGTGGGCTTCCTGTTCACTATAGCATGGAATCTCGTAACGCTCCAGGAAAAAACGACAACAACCGTGTCTTAGCACGGGATTGTGAATTATTAGAACAGACTCGATAAGTCTAGCCATAGTGTCTATACGTCACTGTAACTTGGAGCACCATGAGCACTGTAATGGTGATGATGGTTATGATATCACCACTCCAAAAGGTATTCAGGATGAGAGTGAGGGACTGTAGAGGCCCTAGCATGTGATTTTTACAACATTCCCATGCACTCAGTCACACCCTGTGTATGAGTCGGATGCTACTTTCGGTTCACTGCCTGAACTCCAAAAGAAATCCTGCCAGAGAAATCCTGCAGTCTAACAAAGTCACCAATTTTTATCTCGTCATCTGTCTGTTGTGCAGTACATAAACATGCATGAAGTAAATAGGCCGCAATCGTTTTATGATAAAATGTATGCACCACAATTTTTTTTATTTTTTTTTATGTTGGAATAAACACATCTTTAAGCCGAAAAGTGAAAACTTGACATATTTCTAAATTTAGGAGAGGCTGGGTCTGAGGTTGGACTGTCCCAGAGACTTATAGAAATAGCCCTCTCTACTGCTTAACTACGTTTAAATTCATTAAAAGCAAAGGCTAAAAACATCAATATCCTGGTCATGATCTGGGCCTTCTGAAAGATGTCTTTGTGCTGTTTGAACATTTGCTAAGAGCAAACGTCGCCTAAGTGAGCTTGCGCTTAAAGGGGACCTATTGTACAAAATTCACTTTTTAGTCATGTGTCTCTTCCCTGCTTTTTTTTTTTTGTCTTTTTTTCATTTTTATTTTGGCTGGAGCTTAAACAAGCCAATTAGATTTTTCTGCAAATGTCACCTAATATAAGATGCTACCCTCCCCCAGGTTGGTGCTCAGCTCTGCTGTTAGCTGAGTGGGCCTGGCTTAGCAGTAGCTCATTTACATAGAGACTGAAATGGTGCATTTGGACGAGGAGTGAAATTTTGAGATACGGAAATTGTATTATCTGAGGTGTATTTCATTAACATTAACCTCTGACACTTGTGTTAACTTGTAAAGATATAGCAAAGTATAGAACCTTTAAGGCCATTAAACAAAAGTTATTAGCTATACCTTAGCTCACATAATTCGGTGCACACACCGTGTTATCATAAAAGTATGGGGGTTTGTCACTTATTGAATGTCTCAGTCTTATGCAGGTTGAACACTGTTTATGACTTGGCTGTCTTCTTTAACTAGCATAAAAAATCTTTATATCTAGATCATTAAATCTGTTCCAAATGGTGTACATCAAATGACGCTGTTTAAATAACAGGCAAAAAGAATATATATAAAAAAACATTATATGCATGGTAAATGCACAATGCACAGGGTGTGTGTGTGTGTGATCTATATGTATCTCGCACCATCTCAGGGCACACACTATGGGAAATTTAACCGTGCAGTGCAATAAACCTTATCTGCATGTCTTTGGACCCACCAACCACGGTGCGAACATGCGAACTCCACACACACAGACCCATGGCAAGACTCAAACCCTTGACCCAAGATGTGCGAAGCCACAGTGCTAACCGCTGTGCCACCGTGCCGTATGTGTATATTATGTATTAGTTAAAAAGTCTGCGTGCACCAGACATGACTTTTTTTTTGCCCATGTTATTTTAATAGTGTCTTTTGATGTACACCACTTGGAACGGACTCAGTGAACTGGTAGCCCCTGGGCCAATGGGCAGCAACTTTTTTTTTAATCACCCGCATGATGTTAGTCACATCATCATTAACTGTATCTCCTGTACAAACAAGTCAGAAAACACGCTTAATGATCCTGAAACCTTCTATGTGCCCAGAAAATGCAATGAGATTAGATTTAATTAAAAACAGTGCTGGCGCCTCTAACGCAACTTGCTTGTGTGTTTATTTGCTCTATCTGAACCTCTGCGAAGAATAACTATAAATAATGCTTACTGTGTGTAATTTCCCGAACTGATGGTGGCACGTCTAGCGAAGAGTTAATAAAGCTCTAGCAGACACGAGTACTACAGTGACCCAGATACATAGCTATGTGCATCAAGCAGACAGTAGCTGATGCTCCACCTGTTCCGATTCTACCGTCAAGCTCACTTCATGCTTAAATATTCACCGAAGCGTGCCTCGCTCTCTTTCTCTCTCTCTCTCCCTCGTGCTCTCGTGCATATGTGCCCGCTCTCTGACTGCGCGGCGATGCACTCTAAGTGCTCAGGAGGAGGAGAGCTTCATGGCAGTGACTGCTCAATCCCTAGTTTCATTAGAGACCAAGCCATCTGCAGTGGCAGTCCACGGTAACTGGGGCCCAGTGGAGTCCTCCGTCAGAGCCAAAATGGCTGTGTGACTGTTTGTCCACCCTCTGCGGACAGCGGGGGCCGGGTCAGGGGTCAAGGCCACGAGAGAACGAGCGCACTGAGGGATGAAAGAGGATTTAATGCTCGAAAGGGTGTGTGTGAGTGTGTTAGTAAACGACGGGATGCCTCTTGGAACTGTATTTGCTTCTAGATGTTTATTCTTTATTCATCCTTGTATTGCTTTTTTTCCTGATAGAGATAGGCGTGGGATGGCTGGTCTGCAGTCAGTAAAAGCTGCTGCTGAAGATGCTGAACACGGAGAAAAAGTGAATAGAGATATGGATAAAGGATGAGGGGAAAGGGGAGACAAAGATGGATAGACAGACAGACAGACATCAGACAGACTGGCCTCCAGAAAGACACCTGATCTCTTCCTGTGGCAGAACTTTCTGCAGAGTATGATATATTGTGTGTGAGAAAGTGAGTGTGTGAGTGTGAGAGAGAGAGGATATTTTGGGATCAAGTACACATACTGTACACCGTCTGTATGTGGCCTCTGCTTATATAATTTCAGATCACACTGTGTGTGGACAGTTTGTGGCATTGTTATTAGTTGTGTTTACATGTTCCCTGATATTTCCTTAAGAATAATGGACCAGTCAGAGTTTAAACACCCCAGTCAGAACAGTCTGACCTGATCCGGCACAATGAAGATGAATTTTCAATCAGAATGAGAAGGGGTTGTTTAAACCAGCGATAATCCATTCAATAGAGATATATTAGCCAATTAAACACTAGATCATATCGTTGGAGTAAATATATTTTTTCTGCACGTTTGCCACACATGGGGGGTAACATTAGGTGATTAAAATTTTTTTTTAGCTTCCATTCCAGATCGGTAAACTCTGCGAGAACGACTCTCACCAATCTGTGCTTACTTTCGTCCACTGTGTCTCTGGCTGAGGGAGGAGTTCTAATTTCATATGTAGTAAAGCATCTAACAAATCATAGAGAAGACTGAATTATCGTAACCAATCATATCTCAGATGGCGGGATTCATCAGAAAAGATGAGAAGCTTAAACTAACTTCAAAAATGTAAAAAGAAAAATCTAGTATTATCCATGCAGCAGATTAAACTCATCACAGCGAGCACAACCACTTTGCACATGTCAGAAAAGTTACGTTAGAATTAATTGAGCATGTAAACGCTCATTAAATCACTCAGTTCACCCAATTATTTTAGTTGGATTGCAGAAACATTTTTCATGTATACGCAGCAACTGCCAGGTTGTGGTAAGTTCTTTATTTGCATTAATCAATACTGCACCAAATGCTAAAATTGGATTAAGAGACCAAACGAAATAAAAATTATATCTAGAAATGAGTTCTGGATTTATCACCCTGGAATTCATCCATCTCCTTAATGTTTATACAATCAAATAAGTGGATTTGACCTTCTGTTAAGAATTAGAAGGTTAAGGCCATATATATGCTTGTTTTTACATAAAGGTACATGCACGCATGATGGCTGCCTCTCATATCCTGCGTTCACTTGGTGTGCGTCCAAATAAATAAACGCTTTGTGCCCATACGTGTCAGCAACATGCAATATGCATTTAAACGGTTGGTGCAGCGTAGCCAGCAGGTACGCCCAAAATGGTGGAAAGTTTCTGGAGTTTTGCAACCAGGTCCAAGACCCATTTGAATTCTCCCACGTGCCCCCTGCTGGAATCGTCCGGTAACGTGTAGCATATCAGCAAGTGCACTACCAGTCAAAAGTTTGGACACGCCTTCTAGTTGAACTTTCTTTATACATTGTAATACAGTGCTGAATGCCTCCAAAATATGCAATAATCTCCTCTGAACAGTGTTGATATTGAGATTGTTCTGCTACTTATGCTCTGTGAAGCCTTCGTAATGGCTCTAATCTGAGGTGCTGTTTGTTAATTGGTGATTTCTGAGGCTGGTGACTCTAAATGAACTTCTCCTCTGCAGCAGAGGTAAGGTTTGATCTTGCTTTTCTGAGATGGTCTTCATAAAGAGCAAGTTTCATCATGGTGCTTGATGGGTTTGCAAATAGACTTTACAATACTGTTCTTGCACGAACTATTTTCTGACTTTTGTGTATTAAAATATCAACTGACTTGTTGTTACTAAATTAACCAATGCCATATTTATTTCACAGTTTCGAAAAAATCCAGTATTGTTCTAGAATGTAGAATACTACATTTGACTGGTGCGTCCAAATTTTGACTGGTGCTGTGTATGAACAAATATGCTCATGATGTTGCCAGTTGACTTTATGACCACATGGTTTAACTGCAAGTATATTTCTGCCCTTCGTCCCACTTTTTTGTTTGACCCTCTATTGGGGCAACACTTGTGCTGGGAAAGTGAATAAGTAATTTTTTACTCTTTTTAAAAAAAAAATTTTTATTCAAGACTGAATCTTGTTTGATTACATTGATATTAAAGAAAACCAAACAGTAGATAATAGTTAATAAACCAGGCCTTAAAATCAGCTCTCACCAGTGGATGTTGTATGAAACTCTTTGTTTCATGATGTCTAAACAAATGTTAAAACTGAGTAAATCTCCCACAGTTGTAGCTTCGTTCTGAGATCACTTCTAAAATGCGTTACACAAAGAGAAGTCTTTCGCTCATGGTGATGAGTGGGTGGAAGGATTTTGAAAAATGTGTGTGCAGGTGTTGGAGAATCTGTATACTTGTCTGACAGAATTTTGGCATAGAGAGCAGCACCATCAGGTAGAGGTTAGAGAGGCGCACTGGGACCCATTCGAGCTATCTCACATTGCGTCATTTACATTCATGTCTGCGTCTTTTTGAAGACGAAATGCTCATACACAATTTTCTTTTGATTCTGTAAAGCTGCTTTGTGACAATGATCATTTGTTAAAATACAAAGTGCTATACAAATAAAATTGAATCGAATTGAATTAAATCATACCTCCGTATTTGTCTTTTTATCCAGCTAATTCTGATGAGTGAGGTTTATTTGCTTCATCAGGACAGAGAACCAGGTGTTCTGATATGATGGAACAAGCGAATGTGTCTAAATGACGATTGATGTAAAACAAATACTTGTAGAAACAGCATGATTTATTAAAAGGTAAGATGTGAGTCCCGTCTTTACTGCTGATGGTTTGAGGGGCCGTGTTGATTTCATGTCAATTGCTCTAAGAGTCAAGGTGTGAGAGTGTTTTTTCTTTTCTTCTTTTTTTCTTTCTGTTTCCCACCACAACCCCCTTTGTTGGATGTTAAAATTGCTAGTTACAATCAGACGTTTCTTTTTTTTTTTTTTTTCCCCCCCCGGGATTTATAGAGGGAGCGAGTGATGAGATACGAGTCTCATGGAACAAAAGCGAGAGAATACATTAAAAGTAACGTGCAGTACAACTCCATTAAAAGTCTTACATTACAGTAGATACATATCAGGTAGCTCGGCTTTGCAGATTAAGCCTGTTTTACCCCAGAATCATGTTTCACCTGCTCCGCTTATTTTATTTAGTTTTTTTATACTGGCTGCTGCTCTAGCTTGAGTATTCATTTCTCTGTGCGAGAAATTTCTCTTTTATATATAATTTTATTTTAATCTGCATTACACCATATTATAAACATGCTTTGCCACCCAGATGACATCAAGTCTCCGTGGCAGTTTCATGACGTGAACTTTATCTGTGTACTGTTACAACAGCATACAGGCCGAAACGTTGAGCTGACAACGTTGAGTGCAGCTTTTGCTGTGCTTTCAATAATTCTGTTTATTTGACTGTATTATAGCTGTCAAACACAAACATGTGCGCTGCTACTGAAAAGACACAAGTTTAATTGTAGTGGAAGATGATATTTGCTTACACTGCATGAAAGACGCTTTTGGTTTACTTTCTTGTTCTCTAACCGTTAAGTAAATAATCAGGTTTTGCATAGACTGTTTGATTATTAACATTAAGGAAAAGACACATTCCTAATGTGAATGTTATGAACCACTCACAAGCAATTATAGGAAATAATTGGCTATATACAGTACGTCTTTATACACCAGGCCTTTAGGTTTTATTCAGAAGCTAGAAAATCCAGCACTTTTTATTCACATACTGTAGTTGTGAGATTTCGATTGTAGAAATAATTATGGCTGAATTATTAAAATCGTCAACGCTGTTTAATTAGTGTTTCACAGTTAATCATGTTTTAATTGTGGTTGCATTCCTTGGCTTCCTCAGTTGATTAATCTCAAAGTTAAAGATCACAAAGTGAATTTAAGATTAGTTAAAAAGTTTAATGTTAGTAAATTTGTTTTTAATTGACTTCAGAACGTTAAATCACGTGCTTCCCGTTTATTTAAACTATTTGACCAGTCGCACTGAGCTCCGGTGATGTTCTGGTGTCTGTTTTCTCTGCTGGGCGATCAAATCTTTTCGCTTTGCTACATTGTAGTTCTAGACGACAAAAATCAAACCTTTCCATTTATCAACTAAATGAATAACTGCGCAAAAAAGGCGAAATATAAAATGGCACCCAAGTGGCATAATGAAAGCAAATACGCCATATCATTTGGAGAAGTTGGATTGCTGTGTAACGCTACAGCCCACTGTTGCCTGGAGCCACTCTAACTCTATCTGACATGGAGACATTAGCCAATCATAGGCGTCTGTGAGCTCATGCAAGTGGAAGGGGTGGATAGCACTTTATTCCTTTTTGTGATCGTCTTCGCCCCTTTCTAGTTGGTAGTTGATGTTGCTTTGATGGGAGACTGCCCTAACAGTGATGGGAGGGGCTTGGATATAAGTAAACTAGGAAAACGGCCCCATTAAATGATGAATTTCCACTCCTTCCAAATTTAGCTATTTAGTTACCTGAAGCCTTATGGAGAAGACCATTCTCTTCATCATGACGATTTTGTAAATAACATCATAGCAGTCCTCTATGAGTGAGGTGTCTGGCTTAAACATTTCTTAGTAAACATTTCTTCCATCAGCTACACTCAGTATCCCGAAGAGATATTTTAACGTCACATTTCTGGATGGATAAAAAGATGGACTTTTATCCCAATGAAATGTAATGTTTGTCTCAAATATTATCACTAATCCTGCGCGACTTTTACAGTAGAAATGATTTCCTTTTTGACAGACCTGGAACAAGTGTAGCGGAAGCCACAATCCGTCCAGCAGCTGAAGAAGCCTGAGTGATGAGACTTCTGAACGGCTGTAATGAAAAATCTGACAACATCTTTTTCATTAGAGCACAATAATGGCAGAACTACCGAATACAGGAAAAAGGACAGATTTAGACCTGCAGTAACGTAGAACTTCCTTTATTTCAGTCTCATCCGGTTCGTTTTGCTACATTTTTTGTCCCCTCCTCCCAATAAGCAGAAAAACTGCTGCATTATGCTGCACCAGTTTTAAAAACAGTAATCTTGATCATCTTATCCATTACAGTGCGAGCCTGCAGTATAGTCTTTAGCAGACTGTCTAGCCTGCAGGTGTAGTCTGTACTGGCATCATCTTCCTTCTTCCTTCTTTTTCATTAAGTTCCGATTTTGTAAGTGTTCTATGTAAAGCAAACAGCAACAGACGCCGAGCGGTCCCGAGAGTACGATACTGGCCCGAAATGCAATGCGGCGTGACAGAACTCCACGTTCCCTGTAGAAGCGAGCATGCATACGGGGTTTATTTGGGGGCTGTGTTGAGGTGCGGTTCTCTGATTTGTTGTTGGCAGCTCTTGCTGAGTTGAAATGAGTTGAGACGTGCGTGCGCGTGCAGGTGCGTGCGCGCGTGCATGTCTATTGGTTGAATGGCTTTTCGATTGCTCGGCTCTTACCAGAAGAGGCCTGTAATCGGTTGTGCCCTCTCTTACAGGGTAGGTCAAAGCTTTCAGCCGCAAGGCACTGAGCGAGAGCTCCCTCCGGGTGTGTGTGCCTGTGTTATTATTACAGTTTCTTCAGCTCCTTATATCTTTCTCTCAGAGTCCGGTGCTCACACTGGCCTGGGTGACGGAGTGTGGAGAATGGAGGGCACATGAGAGAGGGATGAACGGAGAAATAGCTTTTGAATCATACTGATTTCTCTGAGCTTTGCCCTCTGTTGCATCATCTCCCCGATGGGTTACTGAAAGGGGTGTGTGCGTGTGTGTGAGTGAGAGAGAGAGAGAGAGAGAGCATGAGAGAGAGAAATGGTGGGAATATTCTACATTTAACTAAAGGACATAACTCGACAAACTTGACTTGTTGGGGAGATGAACCTATGAACACTCAAGCCTGTTTTGGGAAGCCTGTCCCCCCCCCACCCCATTATTGTTAATGTCACAATAAGAAATCCTCTTCCTGGCCAGCACAAAAGTCTCACACAAATATTTTGTTGATTCCCTTTAGCTTTGATTTTGGCCCACATTCGCAGTGGCATTCATCGAAAGCTTTATCATAATAATAAGGTCATAGCATTTATTTCAGTTCAGAGTCGAAGGGATTTTTCGGCCGAAGTCTTGTATCGATAATGGGAGAGCCGAAACACTCAGCTGTGTCTTCTCCAGCACATCCTAAAGATTTTCAGTGGAGTTAAGGTCAGGACTCTGTGGTGTCCGTTTCATGTGTGAAAATGATTCCTCATGCTCCCAGAATATTCCCGTGTCATCGGGGAGAAATGTGCAAAGATGGGATAACCTAGTCATTCAGTACACTGCAGAGACTTGTAGAGTGGGCACTATGCATGATGGGTGCATCGCTTCATGTGCGTCTCTTCTTAGTAGTGTCAACCTTAAATCATCAGAATACATGAATCTTTTCCATTGCTTCAAACTCCAAACTTTATGCTTCCTAGCAAATTTATGGCTTTTTTTTTTGTTTCCGATTAGTCTCACTACCAAGTGGTTTTCTTATGACCACAGGATTGTTTAATCTCATTCCTGCGAGTTCTCATCTCAGCATGTAATGACGTAATGTTCTTACTTTAACTATTGAACATAGTTACTGATTTTATAAGTACATTTACAAGCATCATTCATGTTTTTTTTTTTTTTTCGCTTGCATTCCCTCCATCAAGTTGATGCTTCTGGACTATCCATCGAGGTTTTAATATGTAAAGTGTTGGCCAGATTCCTGACTCAATTCCAGAAACTTGCATTTAGTTGTTTTCTTTGCTTGATCCAGGACAATACTTTGATCTTCTGAAATAAGATACATTTAAGAAATAAGAAGCTACTCACTGCATCAGTTAGGGTTAAAGCATGTTCGCCAACTGGACTGCGATATTAATTCAATTTAAGTGATGTGTAAGCATGTGTGAAACAAATAGTACAATTAACCCCCCGACCCACCCCCAAAAAAATTATAATAATAATCTCATTAAATTCCAGCTTGTAATGAAACCAAACAGGAAGCATCCATCCTTTCTTAGTCTGGAGAAGTGACTCAGAGAAGACCAAAAAAACCCTACTTTTACAGATTCAAGTGGAAATATGATTGAATCATAATTATAACAAATTAAATAGGTTATTTCTGTGAAAAACAAAATCGGCAACCCTTTTAACGACGGTGTCCAGTGGAAGCGCGGTAATTAGACTAAATTAGAAGCGGAAATATTCCCAAAGCATATTTAAGTAGATTACTGAAGCATGCCTTGGTTATTTGTATGAGCCAGGATTCACAGACTTCCTGAAGAAAGCATTTTTTCAGAATGCAATATTAATGTCCAGCAAGTAGCCTTTTGTACTTACTGTTTCTTTAATTAATAAAGTTGGCAAGCAGCCAGATGCTTAGCCTATTTGAACTGAGGTTCATTCCCCCCAATAATAGTGAAATGCTTTTTTTTTTTTTTTATGTATTGCATTGCAATGATGCAATTAAACAAGCAGGATGTGACATAGAGACATGGAGCACACCTTCTGCATCATCCCAGTCTTACCCCTTATCCATCATCATCTTCTTAGCCGAATGCAAACACTTCTTGTAACATTGACACGTTTTCTTTTAGAATTTGAGCCATTTTTTTTTAGATAAGGTGAAAGCATTTGAATCACACAGTGCTGAATGGGAAGCTCCTCATGTACATTACCAGTCAAATGTTCCTACACACTAAAATTTCAAAATCATGAAATAACCCATATGACATTAGCTCATTAAGTAACAACAACAGTTTTGTTTTTATTTTAGTACACAAAGGTCAGCTGTTCTGGAATAGTTCTTGCAAGGACAGTATTGTCAAGTTTATTTGCCCAACCTATCACCCACCATGATGAAACTGGCTCTCGTGAAGACCATCCCAGGAAAGCAAGACCAAAACTTACATCTGCATACGAGTTGATGTCAGGAAATGAGTTAAAACAGCAAAATCTGCACCTTGTGACATCTCGGGTGCGTTTATTCCTCTGTTGTGCTTACATTTTTACATCCTCAGCCATCTCTCCGTGACGTTCGTATGGTGGAGGAGTAAAAATGAACGACTGCTGTCCCAGACCCGCTTTCTCACAGCCCGGTCGGGGTTATGGATGATCCGCTTCTGCTCGCAGCAAAATGAGATTTTCATCACAGTGACAAACACACTAATAAAGGTTTCATCACATCATGAGTCTGTGCCATCTTAATCGACTCGCGTTAGTTCAGCTTTGCCTCGGAAATAAAGCTTTTTTTAGGCCACGGCCCCTCGTGGAATGTGATGATAATATAAACGATAGTTAAAGGTATTAGCCGTATTTAAATAGCATCATTTAGCATATTGATATTACACGTTGTAATTATCTGCCAGGATGAATTGCTGTTTGAGGCAGAAGAGCTTAATAAAGTCTGGTTTAGGCTGCTGAAAGATCGTTGTGTGTGCACGCGCAGTCTGGGTGTAGCGTAGCGTAATATACAGTATGTTTGTGCATTTATGACTTGCTCAGCTGTGCGAAATAAGCTAAGGTGAGACAGACTTTCATTCGTCTTCATCACTTGTTCTTTTTCCTGTTCAAATAGCGAGGAAATGCAGTTTTTGTGCCAGCAGGTCAACGATTAGAGCCGACCACAGGACAGAACCACTCAGAGAATGAGAGTGCGAGAGGGAAAGAAGGAGGGGAGGATAGAGAGCGATCAGAGAGAGAAGAAATGAGGAAGAGAAACGCATTTGTGTTGTCATTTGTAGCGTAAACACCAAGGTTTGTTTCCAGGGTCTGATTGCGTAAATTAATACACCATGCACTTTGAGTGTTTTCTTCTCTGTCTCTTTCTCTCTGTCTCCTCGGCTCGCTCCTGTGAGGGTCAGGGTAGTGAGGAGTGCTATAGCGTTTACAGTACGTTTGGGAAACGGCTGTGTCTCCCCCTCAGGAGCATGAGCTAAAGATCACTCCTGTCCCTCCCTCCTGCCCTATTAAAGACTCCCAGTGCTTCTGTGACATCGACTCACCAACCCCCCGCTGCAAACAGTCAAGTGCTGAGCAGGAGTGTGTGTGTGTGTGTGTGTGTGTGTGTGTGTGTGTGTGTGTGTGTGTGTGTGTGTGGTGTGTGTGTGGTGTGTGTG
>JAOVVA010000017.1:13170561-13184200 GCA_028565275.1 Leiocassis micropogon | reverse complement strand
GTGTGGTGTGTGTGTGGTGTGTGTGTGGTGTGTGTGTGGTGTGTGTGTGGTGTGTGTGTGGTGTGTGTGGTGTGTGTTGACAGAAATGGCTAGTTTTAAAAAGCTTTTAAGGTCAAGAACGGTCTAATTGCAGCTCTCCAAGCACCCATTTTCTGCAATGGATTAGAAGCGGATTGGCCGTTTCTTTTTTATCTTGACGTCTCACTGAGGTGCTCTGGTTGTAACGTATTCGAAATAACGTTTCCGTCGGCATGCTTTAGAAGGTTTAAGCCAATTTCCAACAAGGCGGCAAAAGTAAAATGACTTTTTTTTAGTGCATTTCCAGTAATTAGTGCACACTAATCCAAAAGGCCATGTCCCAAAGCACATGCCACCAGACGCTATCATGGGGATACCATAGCTACCATAGAGTGACGTGCTGTGGCATTTTGATTTATGAGGGGATTAAGTCAAACCAGAACTGATTGAAGGAGTAACACCGATTGACAATTACAGAAGACTTTAAGCGCAGTATGGTGATAAGACTCTTAGCTGCAGTAGAACACGAGACGCATCTGTCCGTGGGAACTGTACTCACAATCATTCACCAACATCACTTGCACGTTAGTGGAACTCGGCTGGGAATTATTGCCACATACCCCGTATAGTCCTTACCCTGTTCCGAACCAGCAACCTTCTGATCAGTAACCCAGAAACCTACAGCCTTAACCATTTGAACCATTAGTGTAGTATAGCTGTGTTCTGTTTTTCTGCGCAATCCCAGTTTGACTTGAACACCCCTCATCATATCTAACACGACTTGGAGGGATTATTTTTTAAGGCTGTAAAATAGTGCGTGTTTATATTGCTCCAGACCTTGACAACAGCTCTGTTAATGAGGTATTGTCTGTGGGAAATTAATGCCTTTATATATAAAAACAAAACACCACCACCACACAAGTTTCTTAGTTGGCCGATCTAACTGAATTGCCGGGAGCCATTTTATTTGCCGACGGATGAATCTGTGTAAACCGCGTTAGCCCACTTGTTGACAAATTATCTGCTGGACGAGTTAATGAGAGGTAGATGAAAGAAATAATGGGATTCTTCTGCTTTAACAATGAGCCGCATGTCATTTCAGAAAGGTGCATCCGACATCTCATGTAGCTAATAAACCTGCCTATAGGCGCCCGATCGTCCGCTCATAATCAGTTGGTTTCATTTGTGAGGAAGATTGAGCGTGGAACGTCGCCTCTGTGCCACACATACAAGCCAATATTTACGCTTAATGATACTCTGTTATGCCCCTGCCATGCGTTCCTTTGGCTAATTTTGTCGTATTTAATTAGCTTCTGTGCTTGCGGCTACGATTGTGTAATGAATGTTATTATAAGTAGCATAACAAGCTCTGTGTTTTAATGGATATCTAAATTGGCTATTATGCAGTGCTTTAATATTAGTACTATAGTTCTACTACTACTACTACTAATAGTAATAGGCTTATATTGATAACTATTTAAATGTTGGCTAACCATACCTAGCCGTTTTCTCCCATTCTGAGTAGGCAGGTAAAAAAGTTAATTAGTCACCCTGGTTCATCTACACAGGACACAACACATATAGGATATTAGGAGATAGGATATTAGAGTAGAGTAGGATATTAAAAGTAGAGTAGGATATTAAAAGAAATCAAACAAAAGTTGACCCAAGGTTTAAGGTAATGCGTAAGCCAGTAGTCGTGTTAAAAGCCATGTTAGGTTGCTAGCACCCCAACAATAGCCAGCCTGTAACCAGAAAAGTTCTAGAAAAAAACAAACAAAAAAACAAAACAAAGCGCTATTATGGAGTTACCATAACTACCATAGTCTGAGATGCTGTGTCATACTTTCATTTATGATGGGCGTTCAAGTCACTCGGGACTTGTGATTATTTTTTGTGAATGAAGGTGTAAAACTGACATTTACAGAAGACTTAGAAAGCACAGTACTGTGATGAGATTCTTATTCACAGTAAAACATCTGTTTTGTTAGTTTTTTTAAATTTAATTTAATTCATTTTTTTTGGTTGTGGGGGGGTTCTTTCTTTATTTTCCCTAGTTTCGCTGAATCCAATTCCAACCTCTCACATTAAGGCTACTGCTACCAGACAGGGAGGGCCAAAGACTAGCAGGTGTTTGCTCTGAGCCATGTGACGCCGACCAACTGCACCTTTTCGAACGGCAAGCTCTGTATTGTCACACAACGTTGGGTGCAGTGTAACTCACTTTGAGAACGGTACTATCCGCTCCTTCCATTTTCGGGCCCTCACAGATGCCCGTGATTGGCTGTATAGCCGTGATTGATGTGAAAGAGCCAAGTCCCTCCCGTACATCTGTGAAATGACGATTGCGGAGCCCATTACAGTCATTCCTGAACATGAACATTCAGCGAGTGGAACGCCACATCAAAAAAAAAAAAAAAAAAGTGCTTAGTCACCCTGGTGACTTCCTGATCTACATATGACAGTACAGAGAATAACATATTAAAAGAAACTGAGACAAACTTTAACGAGAGTTTAGAGATAATTTAAAAAAGAAAAAAACAGGAGAGTTGCTAGCAATACTACAACAACAACAACAACTAAATAATTAGCCAGCCTTTGATGAGAAGTTCTAGAACAAAAAAAAAAAAAGGTTGTGTACTAAATATTTTATTTATTTATTTATTTATTTTTAATTACCTGTTTTGGTGAAGTGTTTTGTTTGTAGTTGTAGCTGCTAAATGCTAACATCAACAAAACAAAGATTCTTACAGTAATGCTTGCTTTTAGCTAGGCTAGTTAGCCTGGCATGCTAACATTAGTGTTTTGCAGTTAAGGTGTAATAGAGCCAAATTATAAAATACTGGATGTTCTCTTTACTTTACCTGAGATAATCTTAGCTTTCTTTATTTCTTTCTCTCTTTCTTTCTCTTTCTTTTTTTCTCTCTTTCTCTCTTTTTTCTTTCTTTCTTTTCTTGCTCTCTCTCTCTCTCTGGGTGGTCTGCGTGTGAGTGTAGAGGAATCTGCAGCTCTGTATTGTCTCAGTGTAATGGGCTGGGACAGCTCGTTCACCCCACACTGTTGTGTAGGACACAGTGAGGTTGGTGAGATATGAGGCCTTGGCGAGGACAGTGAAGTACGCGCACACACACACACGCACACTCAGCTGTGTTAGGAAAACACACATGCACTCGCCTGAATGAGCTCCACTATGAATCAGTGCTACTTTAGTGTCTATATGCAAATTATACACTTCATTTTATTGCCTAAACTCTGAGTTGCTATAAATGTACTAGTTGTGTCTGCATGTTTGTGCGTGTCTGTGTCTGTCTGCGTGTGTGTGTGAGCGTGAGCATGTGCGTGTGCTTGTTTGTAAGAACAGCAGCACCAAACCTCAGCATGCTGCTTTGGGAACCATCTGTAACATCCTCTTTTTTTTAAGAATTGATCATTTGCACCTAATAGTATTTTAATCTTGTTATATGTGTGTGCGTGCGTGTGTGTGTTTTTGTGTGTATGCCCCGCCTCCCTTGTCGTAACCAGCTGTTGGCAGATGCCACAAATGAGCAGGCCCTCGTTTAGGTTGTTAATTAGCTAATAGCGACCTGTTGCTGGGCGACGGGTTTGTTATTAGTTTAGCTGTATTAATACTCGTAGGACATGGATTGCCCCTGGGCACATGTGCCTGTGTGTATTTACACACTTGCTCTCTCTCCCTTGTGCGTGCGTGTGTGTGTGGCTAGAGAGTAGCTTTGAAACCATGTTTTTGGTCTATGCAGTGACAACAAGCTCATCTTTTAAGTTTTCTTTTATGTCTTACACTGGGTCTGTCTCTCTTACAAATAATTTCTGTCTTTTTTCTCTCAGTGTCTCTCTTTTACAGTGTCACACTCTCTCCCAGTATTGGTCTATCTGCCTCTTGCAGGCTGTCTTTGCAGCATTATTAAATAGCCTGTCTCCATGTTATTCGCAGTGTTTGTCTCTCTACTGCAGTGTTTGTCTCTCTCTTGCAGGGTGTGTCTGTCTTTTTCTCTCTCTCTTTCTCTCTCTCACACACACGCAGTGTGTCTCACTTTCTTTCTCAAGCGCTTTTTGTCTGTTTCCCTCGCGAATGCAGTCTCTCTCTTGTAGTGTTTCACTCTCTTTATTGCACAGTGTGTGTCTCTCTCTGGTCTCTGTCACTGGTCAACTGTTTCTCACTCTCTTTCTCTTGTAGTGTTTCTCAGTGTTTTTCTTTCTCACTGTTTGTCTGGGATTCACTGGGCCTGTCTCTCTCTGAGTGTGTCTCTCTCTCATATTCCTCTTCTCTGTCTGTCTTCTTAGTCTTTTCCTTTCCTGTTCTTGCTTCATATGTGTGGCATACTATGTGTGGCATTTCTGTATTCATTGGTAATTGTCTAATCAATCGCTGTAGCTCATGACTGGGCTTTGTAATTCTAACTGACACAGGCTCTAATCAATCATGTACAGCGTGTATTAACTCCTATATCCCCACTCCACCAGCCCTAATCACTGTGATTGATCTTTTTATTGGCCGCGTTCTAATCCTACAGCTAGCAGCACCGCCGTCCAGCATCTCGGCCACTTAGCCAGGACAGACCGGTTGCCGTAGCAACCTCTTGGATTAGGCTCTGCATTTCTCTCTCGCACTTTCAATCCATACACACACACGCGCGCGCGCGCACACAGGGCAGTAGAACGCATGTCAGACACAGTCAAATTATTTCCCTATCCGTCCTCTGGCTAGCTTAGCGTTGCAGTCAACAAGATGGATTCGGCGTGCGCTCGGCCCCGCTCGTTCATAGTTTCATCATTTCCTTTGCGTGTCTCTGACCGAGCCTTCAGAGTGCAACGGGGAGAATCTCAAGAGACCCAAGCAGAAAAATATGCCGCAAACATTACAGCATGCCTTCAGAAAGAAGAAAAGCAAACGTCAAGCAAGCTTCAGGGTGAAGATACCCGAGTCGGAGTCTGAGAGTCATGAGAGGAAATGTTTAGGCCCATCGCAACTGTTCTGTAAAACACATGGCGTGTACGTTAGGAAAATGTGCCGGCCACATGTGTAAGCGAATTAGCTCCTTCCTGAGTGTGCCGTGCCGTCTCCTTCCTGTGCTCGCTAATAGTTTTGTGTCTGCACTCTTCAGGCTTTGATCATAAGTAAAGCTGTAGAAAACCCTCCTCGAGTTATTCTTGCAGCACCGATACGAGGCCCTAAGCAATCGCAAAACGTGCTTTCAGTGTCTCGTCGGACGAACCACTCCTCTCTAAACACTACAGCAGTTTTATTTTTAATAATCAGTCATGCAACTGATTATCTGTCTCTAAGTTTTACACGTCTTCACATCACTGCTAATAAATGTGTCAGGCTCGTGCCATAACCTCGTTTTAAATCATTCTATTGTGGCTGTAACGGTGGGACGGAAATGACGGACCATCACCACTGTCTGTTGAAAAGGGGCAGAGCACATTGTTGTGCAGAAACTCTTTATACGCTTTCTAGTGAAAAGAAAATCTGCAAATTTGCTGGAAAACACCACTCCTCTCTGAGTTGGATATAGTATTTAAGGCATGTCAGGTGGAAATAAAGTACATCCTATAACTGCATAAATGGAAACCAGTCATATGATGATATCAATCAAAGAAATCAAAGATAAGCATAATACAGGCCAGGTTTTAGCTCTGCCCACACACAGCATATATATCTATACATCACAACACGGTATCAAAGCATTCGGTCCTCCTTATGTCACGATTGAATTCTCTTTGAGCAAAATCTGTCATGAATCTGTTTGCCGAGAGATGAAAACTTCCTGTTCTAGTCTCTAGAGCAGCTAATGAGCACTAGAGCCGTCCTTTGAAGAACACACACCAGACACAGAAAATGGCTCCTGAGAAGACGGCCTTTGGCGCGGATTTTACAAGAAGCAGAACTGACAGGCACACGGCTTCATCGGCTGCTAACATGCTAACTAAGTTTGACATGTGATTGGGCGTGCTGCCCCTTCTCCTAAACAGAACACGGCACAGAGAGAGAGAGAGAGAGAGAGAGAGAGAAAGACGTCTCTCGCTATGTGTCTCTGACCCTTGGCCCTGTAAGTCACTGACTTGCCTGTTCCCCTTCCTGTTTCACCTGAGCAGCTCCTCCCAGAGGCCTCAGACACTCATGAACTCGGGGTAATTAATCAGCCTCCATGCTGCAGCTTCACACACCTGTCAGACCCCAGTGACCTGTGTACAGTCTCCAAGCTTTCAGTTAATTTGTGACGAAACATCCCGCATCGTGTTTTTTTTTTTTCTTCTCTTCCCCCCACCAGCAGAGGCGGTTTCCTGTGCCGTGGCCGTCACTGTGTAGAGCATGCGGTCAGAGGTCTTTCTCTAAAGCTGATTAGATTGTGGAAGCAGAGTGATGCTGCTGCAATGCACCAGTCGATGCACTCACTTTACACTTAATTGGCAGCGGTCTGATTCTATTGTGGTCTCTTTGCCACGGCTTTAACCAATTACACTTTGATCTTTCTTTCTCGTCTGTCTCTCTCGCTTTCTCTTGTTCAGTCTTACTACTTGTTATTTCTTGATTCTTCATCCGTATGCATTTTCCGGTCATATCCCTAAAGTATGAGGGGCATTCAAGTCAAACCGGGACTTTTGATGGTGCAGAATAACAACACAGTTACAAGAGTAAAAACTACCTTTATTTCTCTATATAATTCCCTGCTACACTATTGCACTCATCCCAGTGTCTCACTAGTGCTCGGATGCCATCAAGTTAAGTCCTCACTACTCCAGAGCCATGATCAGACTCTACCTGCTTCATGTCTGAAACGCTGACCTTCCAGGAACTTCTTTAATGGCCCTTTACTTTAATGAAAAAAAAAAAAAAACTCGCCCGGTTTGATCACCTGCCAATCAACGCCACTTGCACACTATAGGAACTCTGCTGGGAGTTATTCCCACATCCCATGTACAGTTCTGACATGTTTCGGCCATTAAAGGAGTTCTCCGGGATGAGTGCATTAGTGCAGCAAGGGAATATAACTGTGTTCTGTTATTCTGGACAAGCAAAAGTCCTGATTTGACTTGAACGTCTATTGAATTATACATCACCACTGTGAATAATGAACACTGATCATGTAATCTTAAATAACACTAACTGCATTTCAACAGAAAACAAACAAGTGACTAGGAAAGTTTAGGTTTCCAAATGTCACATTTTTTTATAAGCGATAGTTAAGCACATTAACAATCAATAATCTATTAATCATAATTAATGATAACCAGACAACCTTCCCCCAATAGTTTAAGTTTTATTTAAACAGTTCTTGTGGCCCAGTCCGGCGTTTCCTCGACACTGACTTATTAGTGCTGACACAACACTGTATTAACACACTGACCGCTACATATACATTTTCTTCTTATTTAAAGTGAAGATCGTATTTTAAATACTGTCTGTAAATGGTTTGTGAGCGAGCTCTATGTGAAAATAACGATTGCGGACGAGGAAGTGGACTGTAAGCAGGCCGACTCAATCTGTTGTTCACGAAAGGAAGAGGAAGCAATTGGATCTTTGGATTTCAGAAATCTCCTGGGAATGATGTGGAAAACATAATACGTCCAGTTAGGGCCAGTCTTGGGGTCAGCTGAGAAAAACCAGACTGCTTTGAGTTTTGAGGAAGACTATATTATCGTGAATGAACCACTCTGTGCACCCATGATGAGCAGAAGGGCGTTTCAGAACGCACAGTGGCAGACAGGATACAACAAAAATGGCTTAGCTCTTGGCTTTAAAATCTGTGGAATCTTATTTTACCCATTTAAAATAAGCATCTTTATAATGGAACCGTCTTCTTATTCTTGCTTCTGTGTGGACTGTGTTTATGTGCTTGGATTTTTGTTTTTATAATGTCATTATGTCTTTTATTTATTTATCAATCTATTTATTTATTCTTCTTTCCTTAGGTTTCAGTAGTGTTCTGTGGTTGTTTTCAGGGGTCAGTGTGTCACCTTGTTTCACTGGGGTCAGTGTGTCACCTTGATCTGCTCTTTGTGGTTCCAAATGTAGAAAAGTGATGTATAAATAAAGGCTTATTTACTTAAAAGATCATATTAGGATGGTTGGGAAAAGGCAAGACTCTTTGTTTTTTCTCTCATTTTGAAGAGACCACCACAGCCACCGTAGCCTCGGGCTGACAGGACTGGAACCGCATGATGTGCGCTGATCATGTGACTTGACTTGAGGTGTTCAGCCCTCGTCATGTGCCTGATGCGTGCCACAACTCTGCTCTGCTCTAATATTGTGCAAAACCAGCTTCCTTTTTTAAACGCCTATTAAAAGGCAGGTACAAATCCCAACCGGTGTGCTCCGTCCTAGCCGGCGCTGGTGTTCCACTCAGAGTTACAGCATGTGTGTTAGTTTCTTAGGTTCACCTCGCATTTACACCATCTTGTCATTTCCCGAGCCTGTGCAGTGGTTTGCGGTGAGGCGGAGGTGTCTTCAAACTTCTCACCCTCCAAAGTTAGAGCAAGCTAATCGCTTTGCTAATGAGGCTGTGTATGTTTAGCAGCTGGATTGCTTGTCCGTTGGGTCAGCTCTCTCTCTCTCTCTAATGACTGCAGAACTGAAGCATGGCATTATATAGGCAGGGATGCCAAGAGTGCCTCCTGGTGCACACGCGCGCGCGCACACAAACACACACACGCTGTGTCCAGGGGTCAGTGCCCTCCATGTTGCCGTGGCAACAGGCCAAACCTCAGCCGGAGCATCTGTTTCACACCTGGTTGCCAGGCGACCACCCAGCTGTCAGAATGCCGCTCACGCTGCATGCCGCTGTTCGGTATGCTAATCTCTGTTTGTGTGCGCGTGCATGTGTGTGTACGTACAATGTTGTGGCTTCTGCTGCTCTTCTCTCAGTACTTCACAGCATGCAGTTGCTGCATATACTGTCACTGGGGTTAACTGTGTGTGTTTTTGTGTAAGAGGGAGAGAGATGAAGAGAAGAGAAACAGAATTTATACAGTTCTTGCACCTTGGCATTTTCCCTTGGCCTCACACTGTATGACAGTGTTTTTTGTGTATTTGTGGAAGAGAAAGAGAGATGCACGCACACACACACACACCTGGACCTCTCAGTAGTTCACACTATATAGGACCCATTTGCTTTATAATGTGTGAATCCCACTGTTGGCCTTCTGGACCGGGGGTGGGGGTGTCGCTTCGAATCAGCATTTCTATGGTTGTTGTGACTCAGCTTTATATCGGTTCATTTGTTTATCTCACTTCCACCGTCCTGCACTTTCCACCCGACTACTTCCTCATCATCAGTGCATCATAATTCAGTCTTTGTTGCAGTGTTTTGTTTTACTGGTTTTAGCTTCATTTCCTTGATGACCAGGTAATTACACATTTACATACAATATATAACATGAGACAGATGCATAAAAAGCAGAAGGGTGGATTAGGTGGTTTTGGTGGTCTTGAGTTTAAATCCCAAATCTGTATTTGTGGTGTTGGAATCTTAAGCCTGAAGCCTTGAATCATGTCTGTTCTTCACTTTAGTTCAGTTTTATATCTATAGACATTTTGCTTCTGATATCACAAGATCTGTCCTTCACGGTCCCGCCCACTCCTGGACGCCAAAAAGGACGCTACTTACCCAATCCCAGTGCCAAAACCCGCATCTGCTAATACAGTTTGTCGTCTTAAGCAATGCTTTGTCTCCTTAGTAATCTCTGAATTGCTAACCTGGCCTAACTACTTGACCTGGTCACTACTTGACATGTGGAACAATGGATCATACACTATACATAGTGCACTAGCTTTGCTTTTTATGCCATTTGGATTTCACCCTGGAACCTGGAACTGTAAGTTAGCTATTAATGAGAGCTTGAAATATCATTTTATGAAATGTAAAAGCGTAGCATATTTCATAACATCCGTCTCAATTGCTAGTAAACGCCACCAAATCCAGAAGGAATCACATATTTGTAAACCATATGAGGAAATCATGGGACAATAACAAATCAAACTTCTGCAAATTGATGTCCTTACTACCTTCATCATCCATTTTCACACGGTCGTTTCTCTTTTGAATACATTATGAAGTCCACCACAACATGCTAGATATAAAAATAATAAGCAGAACAAAAGGTAATCCGGTAGATAATTGTGTATTTCATTTTTTTTAATTTTTATTAATTAATTAATTTTTATTTTTGGCCTCAAAAATAATATGCGCCTCGAACGTAATTATCACCACAAATATATAGTGACCTGATGTCAGTCAACAGTACTTCTGCCATCCACTGTTGTGACTGATTTACAGAATTCCGAATGTAGATTTAGATGACCAGACATGACCGTGCCAAACAAATCCCTTCCCTTCTTCCTTCACCCGTCTAGCTCCGTTCTTTCTCTCTCATGCCAGTGAATAATCTCCTCTTCACCTGTGTGCTCACACACACTTCATTGATTTCAGCAGGGGGTTGGGGTTGGCCTGAACAACAACTTGTTGGACAAGTACAGAGCTGCTTGCTGGACAGGGCCATGTGTTCAGAGGATTAGGTGGGAGGAATGGTTGAGACTAATGGGAGGAAACAGCCAGAGGGTGCTGGGTGTGGTCAGAGTGGTATATAATGGGCATGAATGAATGATCGATGATTGTTGGGCTCCACCAGGACCAACCCCTGTGTGTCTGTATTTCACACTCCATCTCTTTCCACCGTCAAGTGATGTAAACGATCTGCTGTGGCAGACACCAGATCCGTCATGAGCGGTCAGGTGGGTGAAGAACTAAACCGTATATGTTAGTAATGTAGAGCGGTGTACATGAGGAGTATAACTGGCTACAAGTAGTCCGATTTATATTTATAGTGAACAAGATTGTGTGTTCAAATAAAGTTATGAATAGGAGACGATATCGTCAGTGGTTTGCTCCCCCCAGCCTGACCCAAACACGGCTCCAAAAATAAATCCATATTTCTAAACAGTCTGACCTGTAAATTAACGAATGAAAAATGCTTTTATTTATAAAGTCAGTGCTCTATAAATAATTATACAGAGCCCATGCGGGCCACGTGCTGTGCTCAGGGCAGCGTATCTCTGTTGGGGTCTCCAAAAATATCTTTCCGACAAATATTAACTTGTGTAGCAAAATTCTTGATTGTTATTCAGACTTCAATATGAATAGGAAATCATGCAGGGATTATATTAAAATATAAAACACTGTGCCAGGGGCCTCAGAAAAAAAAAATGTGATTATTATAAATAAAAATTATATATGGTGTGTGTGTGTGTGTGTGTGTGTGTGTGTGTGTATATATATATATGGTATGTAAGCAACCGACTATTAGACAAAAAACAAAATGGAAGCTGCTGGATGTTTCATGCAAAAAAGAAGCAGGTGCAACAGTCTGTAGTAAAACTAGAGTAGCTCTGCCGGATGCTTAATTAAATTCCTTATAAAACTGCAGAAATTGTACCCGAGACCAAAAGGTTCTCAAAGCATCGTCACACCAAATACTCACCTTCATTAATACTCTTAATATTATATTTTAGGCATCTGTGCTCTACTTAAATTTTTTTTTAGATCTTCCGGCGCAAACAGAGCTCGGGTCTCTTAAATTTTTCCCCTTGTCCAGCTTCAACCTCTTACAGCTAGCACGTCGCACTGCTCTCTAGTCTGAGAAAGGTGCGTCCATCAGTCAAAACATTGCTCTTGTGAGAGGCTCAGTCTTAGCCTTACCCTTCAGTTTAAACTCCTAGCACCAAGAGCATCTCACTGATTGAGTAGCATCATCACGCGTCCCGTCCCCCCCGTCCCTCCCCCGCCCAATTTTTTTTCTCTCACATTTTATAACATCACACTGAATACATGGTCATCCACTATCAAGACCTACTATCAAGTCGTCATCCCGACCCACTATCAAGTCGTCTCGGACGACTAGTAATCTGAGTAAACAAGCTTCTATAGTACATACTTTTTATACTATGTTATAGAAGCATGTTCAGCGACCTTTTTTAGAAATGGAACAATCCCCTACAATTCAATCAATCTGTTAAACATATTATTTTAAGGTGGTTGTTGTGACATTTAATCAATAATTTTCAGGTTTTGGAAAGCGCTGCACTCAGTCGCATTAGACAGAAAGCTCGTCAGAAAGCTCGACAGGGTGTCTCGTGGAGACTGATTAGGAACTCCAGTGTAGTTCTACGTGTTCAGGAGTTCATTAAAGTGTTATCTTCTGCAAATTTCTCTTCTTTTTCATTTGAATAAAAATGACTTACTTTCTCTGAGCCTTGTGCTTATTTTATCCAGTCTGTGTAAAAAGGTCACGCCTTATTGAACTCTTGCTTAAAATCTGAATACAGATAAGAATATTAAGAGGACTAGACAGATACAGATTGTGTCACTCCATCAAATTATTATTGTTATTATTATTATTATTTCTTAACCGAATCCCGACTTTCTGAGCGCAGACGTCAGAATGATGTAATGGCTATTGAAACAATAGACAAATGTCGCGCAATGTTTTTCACCGGACGCTGTGCTGTAGACAGGGTGCCGAGGCTGAGCGGATCTCGCGCTGCGTTGGGGAGGAAGCGGGATCGCTGCCATAGCGCTCAGAGACGGGTGCGGCGGCTGGAGTTACACACCGCCTCCTGATCATGTTTCCACTAGAGGCGGAATAAAATGAAGCCTTGCAATTCAAACAATTGATGGATTAAGGCTGTGTGTGTGTGTGTGTGTGTGTGTGTGTGTGTGTGTGTGTGTGTGTGTGGTGTTTTATTTCAAAAGCAGGATGTAATTGTGCCTGGGTGGATTTGACCAGTCAGATTCTTTTCTCTGCTGTTTATACAAAGTCAGCACACTTAAATGTACACTCTTGTGTGTGTGTGCGAGACATGATTTGCATCTCTTCCTACAACTAACACACACAGACACACACTCTCTCTCTCTGTCTCTCTGGGTTATAGTGTGTGTCTCTGGCTGTGCAGCAGGCAAAGAGAATGCCGTATGAGATTATGGGTCAGAATAATAATAATACTCGGATGTTAGCGTTATTCCAGGTCTCGTCCGCAGAGACGATGCCCGTGTGTACAAAAGTCTCGCTCTGCTCTGCCCCGATGCCTAATGTGAGCACGCTCTTTCTCTCCCTGATGAAGTGACTACAGTCGATGCAGGTACACATTAAGTGCATGCTAGGTAATGATAGCACTCCCAGCGTAATATCTGGGGAAGAGTGAAGGAGGATATAAAATCTGTCACTGTTTAATTATGTCTGGATTCCTTAAGCACTAATTTGAGGCATCAGTGGCTCGGTAATCGGCTAGCGTTCCCACAGGAAAGCTTATCAGTTCTTTTAGTGATTACAGATTAAAGATTGCTCTCTTCGCATATCAGCCATGCTCCGAGTGTGTCTTCCTGTGTTTTTTCCGCGCGCTCGCGCACTCCCATGCCAGGGTACGATCGCATTGGAGGGCCGACGTTGTTTGTATAGACAGTCACCCTGGGTGTACTGAGTAGATGCTTTATACTTGTAATGCCTCTCTTCCTGTGTTGACTTGCAGAGTGTGTGTGTGTGTGTGTGTGTGTGTGTGTGTGAGCTGTAAGGAAAAGGAAGCGTTTAATGGGTCTTTCGGGGGTTT
>JAOVVA010000017.1:13129617-13145983 GCA_028565275.1 Leiocassis micropogon | reverse complement strand
AATCATAACCAGAATATTCTTCCAAAATGTTTGAATCTCAATACACTCCCACATACAATGGTAAAGTGTTCCAATCTCTTGTTTACATTTTAAACAACTGTCAGGAATATTTGGATTAAATTTATGTAATTTGACCGGGGTAATATATGTCCGCATGAGCCATTTATTTTTGTTACATTTAATGTAGTGGAACATCCATACGACAAGCCTAGTTTATTCACTTTAAAGCAACTATAGACGTTTGTGCAGCTTGTGATATTTTTGCGAGTATAGAAAATGACCAAACTCTCTGTTGTTGCATAAAATGTCACCTTATCAATGTTGCATTAAAAATGACATGCTTTCGTTTGTTAAATAACAATCATTTATTAGTTACTGGCCAAGACCTACATATGTCAAAGGTCGGCCATACACATCACTGCGAATTTGCAGTTACTATAAGAACAATAAAGGACGAGCACACTCATATAGAGCTGTAATCTGAATTAGAGCTGGCACGACTGCAACAGAAAATGAATCCACACCTGACCAATAGGATTTGGGAATTCTGCAGCACTGTGGTATACTTATCATTAATGTACACATTAGTGATATAACTTACTAAAATCTTTCTTAAATCTCCAGAGCAACAAATATGTCTAAATCTGCGTCTTAAAAGATCTATCTATGGCCATGCCGAGGATTTCCACAGCTCTACAGCCTCTAAAGGGATTCCGGTATAAAGCAATTTTATCTACTGCCCCCTTTTCTTTTAAGGAGCTTTAATGTCTCTCGTCCTTAAGGGTAGAAATTGAGCTCTGATGAAGGCTGCCTTAGATTAAATCCCGTCCTCTCAACCGGAGTAATTTTTTGCTAAGCATTTCATCCACAGTACTTTCAATCAAGTGTTTGAATAACCCTTTTTTTCTGGAGCAGCTGTGTGTGTGAAGGCAGAAGAGCTGTTTTCCTCCACCTCGGCTTAGGAGTAGTATTAACCTGGTGTTACTGTGCACCGTGCATGCTATAGAATTCACTGCTTTTATAGTGCTGTAGTTGTAAGTGAAAGGTACTGTAATTAAGTGCATGTAGCTGTTACTCTGAACCGGTAAGAGAACCAGGATAGAGCACGGTGTTGCACGGTGAGTGTATAGTCAACATACAGCTGTAAAGTCTCCTCA
Organism: Leiocassis micropogon; assembly: GCA_028565275.1. Taxonomy (NCBI): domain Eukaryota; kingdom Metazoa; phylum Chordata; class Actinopteri; order Siluriformes; family Bagridae; genus Leiocassis; species Leiocassis micropogon. Next base: position 13,144,826 of record JAOVVA010000017.1, on the reverse strand, counting down.
GTCACCCTCGATTCAGTTGTCAGAGGGCATTCGGCATTTATTGTCGAGTTGATGATGGTGAAAACAAAAGGCAGGGAAAAAACAAAGGAAGTGTAAACAGGCAGACGGGGGAGGATGGAGGGAAAGACGGCATGCCGCCGTGTTTAGCGCACTCAGCAACCAGATGAAATCAGATCGCTGCTTGTTTAAAAATGAATTATTAAGTCCCGTTTTTTTAATGTCGGCAAGATTTAATGCCGTCTCCTAGATTGCTCTTTGATGTCGGTGGCTTTGGTTGCATCGTGGCTCAATCGGAATTATCTCCAGTCTCAATCTTATTTGATAATACGCTCTTGTCCAGCGAGTGTGTGAGACGGATAAGGAAAGCCAATACTAAGAGTTAATCATCTAAGTGCCGCGTAGCCGTGCTCCGAACATGTGCATTAAAACTAAACTCCATCTGTGGTCTCGGTGTTCAACACGAACGCTCAGACGTCGCACTTCTAAAGAGGTTTGCTCGAAGCTCAAGAAACTGTTGCTTTTGCTTACACATGCTTTTTCTGTCATGTCAAAAGATTGATTTCAGCGCACAGATGAACTACTTTCTCTGTCAGTGTGAAAAATGTGAGAACATTAGTGCCGTATTTCGAACCAATTCTGCCTTAACCGGGAATGTTTAGCGACAGTGAATCGGTGACGCCCAGACCTCCGAGTAACTTATCAACACCAGATCGGTTCACGTCGGTGTGCTTTTTTTGAGGGGCGTTCAAGTCAAACCTGGACTTTTGATTCTGCAAAATAACACAGTGGAAACTACTTTTAGTTCTTTGTACTGTATAATCTCCTGCTACACTAATGCAACTCATCCCAGCATTTCACTAGTGCTTGGATACCATCGAGATGAACATTTTCTCAGTACGCCAGAGCCATGATCAGACTGCCTGCTTCATTTCTCCATGAAACCTCTTGGAGTGAGGTCAGGACTATATGAGAGATGTGGCAATCATTACCAGTATCCTGTGATGTGCAAGTAGTGCGCTGGTCAGTATGAATTTGTACATTGTTCTGGCAAAAAAAAAGAGCACTGTTGGTAATCAAACCACAGGTTTTTGTTTTTTGTGCTTTTCCTCCGAGAGCGTTCCATTCACTGAATGTTCACGGGAACCACTGCAGTAGGCTATGAGCCACGTCAGCCGGAATCGCCATTCATGCACGTAGTGCCCTCATTAAAATGTTCGCATGAAATGGTTTACCGCAGCTAAGAGTTTCATCACTGTACTGTGCTTGAAACTCCTGTAAGGTTCCACTTTGACTTGAACACTCCTCACAGGTTCCTTTTTCTTAAAGGTCCCTTTTTTTTTTTTTTTTTTACAATTTCTTCAAAAAGTTAACTTGCGACTCAAATCTCACCAGAAGTTTGACGGTTAATACTCTTCCAAATGTGCCATCTCAGTGTCTGCATAAAATGAGCTACTGCCAAGCCACACCTCCAGAGAACAGCAGAGCCGAGCAGCAAGTGGAGGGGAGGAGATCATCTTATACGAGGTCACAATAGAGGAGAAAATCTAATTGGCTTGTTTAAGCTCTGGCCAATACTAAAATAGAACAAACAGCAGGGGATGTTTTGTCTCATGCATATTTATGTTGTACACACACACACACTGAAGACCCATCTAAATGTCTAAAAATGACGAAAAAGTGAATTTTGTATAATATGTCCCCTTTAAAGAGACACTCTTGCCAAAATACACATTATACCCGTTCATTCATCGGTAGTGAACATGCTCGGTCGCCTCTTACAGGAGTGACTCAGTAATCTTTAGAGCTCGAGTTCTCAGTTTAAATACCAGGCGAAAAAAAACCTGCACTGTGACCGATTTTGAAAGGGAAAATATGCTTATAAATTCTATAGCCACTTTAGACTGATCTTTAATAGTGGCTTTAATGATGACTTCCCATTTCTTTCTCCTCATTAGCTGTTTGACTAGCTAGTGCAGAAGAAAGCTTCAAATTAATGATGTACCGCTGTAAGATACTTCTAGGAAGCTAAATATCTTTTTAGAAACAGGCTACAGTTTTGCCAGCATTCTTGCGATTATCATTACACTAGAGAGCATGAATTACTCCAGGGAGAAGAGGGGCTTCTTTTTTTTTTTCTGTTTTATCTGTTATTGCTCGGCAAGAAGAACCGTGGCATACAGGAGCACGAATCCAGACTAGCTAGGATGTGTGTGAGCCGTAATAAGCAGAAATTCTTCAAATTAAACCAACCGATTCGTGTTTATAGCAGGATGCATTAATAAAGAAACTTTTAGAACTTTTGTCTTGTAACATTATAGTTAGCTAGCTACCTTACTTCTTCTATTTATTTATTTATTTTATTTTATTTTTAAAGCAGAAGTCATGGAGCTTATTTCTTTTGAGTGGAACTGCTTCTTTACAATCTTTTGTCCTGGATCCGAATAACACTTTCAAAGTCGCTCTGGTTGCACACCAGTAAATATACAGAGTTTTCGTCTTTTCTTATACAGACCACCCGCTTTTCCCAAAGTTCTTCTTCTTCTTGTTCTGAGGAACGCTGAAAAACATCACCTTTAGCTTCGCCTCTTTGTATTTCCTCGCACTCCGGCTCCACCGTGCTCCGTTGGCATTGTTCAACTAAATTGTTACCTTGAAAAGTTATCTTGTTCAGAGACTGGGTTTTTTCTTCTTTTTTTTTTTTTTCCCCTTCTTTTTCTGACTACCTGCATTCTGCCAAAGCCTCCTGTGCTAAGATTGGCTGGTGGATCTTATTCACAAGCGCTATCTCACAAGCAGTCAGTAAGCTCGCAGTGAAGATTTAAAATAACAGTGCATGCTGGGTAGCGTGATCGTGATTGAACACAGGCGGATAGAAACACGCCAGTGATTGACGAGAGAAATAGGAAATGGGAATCGTGTTATATTTTTCTCCCGTAATGTGACGGATTTCTGAGTGAAACAGGCTGTGATGTGAGGGGAAAACCAGACATTTAACAGAATAGAGGTTTATGGGTGGGGGAAAAGCAACAACAATAATAATTATCATTATTATTATTATTATTTTATGCATATTTTTTTGACTGATTTTTCTGTACACTGCTAAGATGCTTGTTTGGCTCCAAACCATGCTTATAGCTAGCATTACTCACATTGTTTTCACTCTAGAAAACTCAAATTCTCTGTGTTAATTACATTTTTTTCCCCTTGCTGCTCTAGTTGGTTCTCCAGGCACGGAATGTACCCGACCTGTCCGCAGGCGTGAACTGCTCGTTTGAAGACTACACTGAGACTGAAGCCAGAATACAGGGGTCTCGTATCTACTGCCTCTCCCCCAGCACTAAGGAGCTCATCCCCATCACTCGCCACCAAGGTACTGTAGGTGTGTGTGTGTGTGTGTGGAATGAGAAATGAACATCAAGAGGAAATCCAAAGGCAACATACAGAAATAATTGAAGCACAGATTTAAAAAAAAAAAAAAAAAAAAAAAATCCTGACAGAAGCCAAGATTTCAAAATCTTCACACTCTTAATCTTTATCTGACCGATTAGAGCCGAACGCATTTCCAACCTTCTGGTCCGTCCCTGATTTGCGGTTGAGAGTCGTTTGCTAATAGTTGCCGTATTCTCGCTGTCTCTATGGCGATACGAGCGTGGTGTCTCAGTGAAGATGGCTTTTTTGATTATGTGAGGATCCTACAGCGCAATTTTGATCACATCCACGGTAATCATAGCACAATCAAAGCCGGCTATTTTTACCACCGCAATGCCCTGCTACAGAGGGAAGAAAGCACGATGCGTTGCCTAGATACCTTTCTTTCTCTCCATCACCCGTGCTCACTTTCTTGCGCGCTCTCTCTCTCTCTCTCTCTTCCTCTCTCCAGGTGATAAGCGTGTGGTGAAACTCTACCTGAAGTCAAAAGAAACGGGAAAGAAGTTCGCTAGCGTGGATTTCGTCTTCTACAACTGCACTGTCCACAAATCGTAAGTGGTTCTCCCTGTTCTCTGTCTGTTCTCCGGGGGTCGTCAGATTTCAGTAACCATGGCAACCCTGTAGAGGTAGGATGATTGACAGGTATTTGACGCTCTTTAAAGGGTAAAAGAAAATGCAGCATGACTGTACAGACGAAAAAAATAGGGATCTGGGTATTGACTTTTGTTTACAGGATAACATGAAAAAAAATGTATATATTAATTAATTAAAACGTATAATCAAATACACATTTATTATTATAGTGTTTACTGGCACTTCCTAAGGGAAAAAAAAGCTCTTCCTACCAGGGCAGTGTTTAAAATCTCATTCGAGGATGTAACCGCTGTGTAGTCTAAGAGGGTTATTGTAAGAGTCCAGATGGTTTCAGGCTCTCTTGGGGTGTGTGTCGTGTCTCATTGCAGGACAGATGAGACCCTTTGCTGTCTCCAAGGGGGATCTGACACACAGTCTCTCTCTCTCTCTCTCTCTCTCTCTCTCTCTCTCTCTCACTCTCTCTCTCACACACACACACACACACACACACACACACACACACACACACACACACACTTGAGAAAATGCAATGTCGCAACATCCAAGTAATATAATACTCTCTTTAATAGATAAGAGCGAGAATGTGTGTGTGTGTGTCAGGCAGGCAGAGAGGAACGGCACAGGGCACCGAAATGTGCACACACACATTTGTATGCACTCATTATCATCGGACGTGTGAACTGAAAGTATAAACACGGCACGCTTTTAAGCTGGGCTGAAAGGTATAGAAATTGCATGAATTTCACCCACCTTTTTTTTTTTTCCTAAAGTTTTATCAGAAAAAAGAGGCGCCGGAGTCGTGTATACACACGCACGCACACACGTACACACAGAGCCCCTTTTATTTATTCAACTGATGAGGTCTTGTGCACTTGGAAATGCCATAAATTTGCATATTAATATTAATCTAATTTGGAGCGGTGCCATTTTGGGGTGAGGTGGAGATGGGTGGGGGGGGTCGGAAAATGAGAGACGCCGAAATGGAAAATCACACGCAGTCATGATCGTCTCTTAATTAAACTGAGCTGGGGCTGTATATGCCTGAGCGTTAGCTATTATGGAGCGCCCAGGATGCCAGGATCTTCCTACAGAAGACACATTCATTTCATTCCAAATCGCACGCACCGCGCCGAAAAACGCGCTCTATTGAAATCGTCGCGCGGCTCTAAAGCACCATGTGATTTGGAGGTGGGACGGAAGGTGGAAGAGGAATGAAGGGGAGAGGCCTGGATTCAAGAAGGGAGAGATAAGGAGAAAAAGATGGAAGTGGAAAAGAGGAAGAAGAAGAGCCTGCAATGAAGGGGCAATTACTTCCTGGAAAGGGCTTTTTGAGAAGCGAACACATTTTTGGCACGTGTAAGAGCGAGAGTGCACACGCTCACACTTCCCTTAAGAGCACTTGCCATTTAACTTGCCAGCAATTTACAATTTCCCCTCTCACTTTAAATCAGTTACTGGAAAGAAAAGCCTGAGCTATGTGTAATGAAAGTGAAAGAGGGGTTGGGGAGGAAGGTATTCAAGGTGTATTGTGGTCTTCGCTGTCGGTGACGCGCGTAGCAGGCCTGGGCAGCACGGCCATTTTAATATGATAGAAGAGGATTTAGAAAGGATGCGAGAATAAAGGCAGGGGAAGAGAGAGAGAGAGAGAGAAGCCAGGCCCTAGTAGAATTTAGCTTATAAAGAGCTCGGTGCGACGTGAGGGGATTATAATGAATCTGGTTCAGAGAGGTGACTGAAATGAAGCGCCAGAAAAATTAACCCTCACTTCAGACTGGCACTTGTGGGAACAGTGGGTGTGATGGAGCTCGACACACTCCGGGGTGATGCAGAAGAGGCACCAGATTAAACCCTGTTGAGAGGGAGATGCGCAGGAGGACAATAGGATAAAGATTTGTATTCCACCAGCACGCTACCCAGGGAAGTAGCAGATGTTGGCAACACGGGGGGACATGTCCGCCACTCTAGCTCATTTTCATAAAAGTGCGAATTTGACACTTCTTTTCAAAGATACACATTAGGGAAATATCAAAACACAGGGACAAAATATTCAGGACCTTGTGCTGCCATTATCGTAATAAATAAACGCGTCAGTGTCGCACTTAGCAAATACAAGGTGATGGGTTTAACCCGACAGAGCAATTAGCTCGCAGAAAACTTGTAACTGTAGATAAACGGAAAGTAAAACATGGGAGGAGCGGTGAAAGTCAGAGAACTTGCCTTTCAGGGTTACAAAGCTTAATTAATGAATGCTTTCATAATTAGTTTGAAATAGAAAGAAATGTAACAGAAAAAAGCCACAGACTGTGCAGCAGAGTGTGCTACAAAAGCTGCAGTTGTGCAAACATGAGTGCAGTTTTGCAAGTCATGGTGGTTTCAATGGCCAATGCATTCAGGGAAATTGCAGAACTGCGTAGGGCACAGATATGCTGCATCACTGAGGTGCAGACAAACCGGAGAGCAAAGTACACATGCCAGAGGCAATGCAGTCAACTCATGGCTGGGGTCAGAAGACCGCAAGAAGCAGCTCCAGAAGAATCTTGCCAAACTAACAGACTGCCTATCTGACAAATGTTTAATAGGGAACTAAAACCCATGTAGCTAGGTTGCATACTTTACAGATGGTCCCTGAATTGCAATCGTAAATCCAGAATGTATTTAAAACTCTACAGCTAAAACCCCAGGCAAACTGAGCCGCATTCTAACGATGTCCTCAATGGAAATGGAAAAATAACTTTTCGTCATGAGCACAGTAGAAACCGGAAAGGATGCTACCTGAATGTAGAGCTGCTTGGTGAGGACATGGTTGAGACAACATGCAGGGAAAGCAGGGAATAAGGACATATCAACAACAACATTGACCAGTTAATAGCATAACTAACCCCTCTTAGGGATTTCACTGACGTACACCAAGTATAACATGGAGAGGAAAGATTGTATGGCGTTCTGATGGAGTCGTCATTGGGATGCCACTGTATTGTTGCTAAATCAAGTTCAGACTTGTGCTATGACCATGGTGGTCCATGCCCCATTGTAGAAAGCCGCATTATGTTCTTGCTTACCACATTTATGGTCCGACATAGTGATAACACAATTCGATCTCACTGGACCAAGTGAGTAAGTAATAGGAAATTAGTGACAGCATGATAGATACGTTGAGAACCTGACAGGGACGTGGCTAAGAACATGATAAATGCACATTTTTCCATTTTGCCTTTTTCCAATATTTTTAGGGCGCAGTGGGAACTTTGCAGTCTTTGTCAGTGTGTGACAGGGCAAGAAGTACCAAACATCATAGCTTAGCCGAGTCGGTAGCGTATCAGTTGTTTACCCTTGTGATCACGTGTCTGACTGGGAGGTACAGTAAAGGTAAAGGTAAATTGTATGGTGTTTTTTTTTTTTTTTTTTGAAGTCGAAAAATCCCAAGTTGAACAATCGTAAGTCAGGGTCTGTATCTAGTTCCAGCTTTTACAGGGGTAATTTGGGTGACTGTATTGGAACTCTAAATTTTAGAACTGTCAATGCAAAGTTTTAGTTCCGGTTCAGTTGCTTTGTTTTTTTGCCTGCAAGCAGTTAGAAGATCTTATGCTGCTTATATAATTGCTAACCAAAAGAAAAGAAGAAAAAAAACTTAAAAGCTTTAACATTATTACATTTCTAACAATAGCAAATTTAATTATATATTAGGTGTCCACCAAGTATTCATGCTGATCATTTAATAAATTGGTTATTAAGATTTTCAGTTAATGAAAATTCCTTTTTTTTCATAAATGTGTGCTTATTTGCTACATTTATTTGCTTATTTTCTAAATTTTAATTGTAGTTGAGTTGATAAATATTAATCATCAGTTTATCATTTTTAATGCATAATGCAAGCTGCCCAAGAGAAAAGTGGGACTGAGGTTCTCCAAAAAGCCCAACAAATGGCTGGATAGCTTACAGTGATGGGCAAGAGTATTGAGACAAAAAAGAAATTTTATAAAATAATCACAAGATAATAAGAATAATTTGCCAATCTATGTAAAGCAGTTTGCTATATAACAATCATTATTTAGTATGAAGACCTTTATTCTTCAAAGCCTCAATCTATGCCTGTTTTATTGCTTCCTGGAGATCATGTACAGAAGATGGTTTCTTGACTTTTACTGCCTTCTTCACCATGGCTCAACAGTTTACTATTATTGGGTTTAGGTCTGGAGATGACCCAGGCCATGTCTCCAGAAGCTGAACACCATTGTCGCATAGCCAGTTTTTACTAGTTTCTCAGTTAATTAGCGTTCTCTTCAGTCAAATAGGCTTGAACTAATTAGAGAAATCTCCTGTTTCGTGCACAGTGAGAACTATATTACATACCATATGTTATCTTAATACATTTGGCCACCACTGTATGGTATTTCCTTTTTTTAAATTGTGAATTTTGTGTTCCAGCTGTAGTTTGAGCCATATTGTTATCAACAGTTCATTAAGAGTGCTTTCAAACTACAGACTTCGACACAGCCTCGATTACATTTGACCCCAAAGCCTGATATGTTTGCGTAATGTGAACACTCCGTACTGTGCCCAGGCAAGGATCAGAGTACCGTGCTTGAGTCCACTTGAAAAGGTGTACCCAAGCACAGTATGGTGTTACTCATACACAGTTCAAATCAAATATGAAATCCAATTCTAATGTTGAAATGAAAGCGAGGTTCATAAACATGGAAATTGACCACTGTTCGGAACTGGACGTCATAAACACCGTCTCTCACCTCTGAAATCTCTGTGCATGTGCCAGTCTCATTCTTTGAACTAGAGTAGGAACGTAAGCGAGAGGGTCGCTCTTGACATGTTCTCTGAAATATCAGTAAAATCAGGCATAGTGCAAAAGTTGACACCCTTGGACTCTTCCTTTCGTATTTTTTTTTTATTGGATTACTTGCAAACCAACTAGGAGCATACTGCCACCTACTGTACCATAGAGCCTAAATAGACAAGTGTACTCTGGTACAGAACAATCTTACTAATTTTAAACCTTTCAGTGGGTGAAGGTGGGTGTAATCATCCTCAGGCACGGTGCGAAGCAATCATGCTTAGTGTTAACTCTTTCTTTTTTTGCCCAATATTATGATTTATGCTTGTGTGTGAGAGGGGAAATGTTTTTTGTCAAACAGCTCTACAGAAATAAGACATTTGACCACATGGGGACATTTGGCTGGTCACAATCTAGAAAACTGGCTTTTTTTTATTTACAAAATCTAAAAGAGGCAAATACTTTTCTTTTCTTATCTGAGCTTAATGTCGGGGTGATTTAATGATAGAGTAGCACTAATTGCATGCATCAACAATTGTCAGCAACCTGTTATGTGACTTACAAATTAAGGATACTAAGGCGAATTGTTTTAAGTGCATGTTTGCCGTTCATTTCCCATCGGTCTTCCCTGGTTCTTTTTGATTCCCTGAACTCCTTGGGTGGATAAACCCACCTGGCTCTCCAGAGACTCAATAATAACATGGAGACAAATGGAGCCTCAGTGGGAGGCTACTTAACAAACACAAGCACACTGGTATTAATATACGCAAATTCAAATCTATACACACACCATCCTCTCTCAAGCAATAAAACATGTCGGACATCACGAAGCGTTCTTTAATAAATTGCTGGCTTTAAATTAGGAAGCAGGGATAATTTCCTTGACCGACCATTTCTCAAATAATTGGGCAGCTTCTCTCAACACAGAAGCAGATTGGTCAATTAAGAGGATCATGTGATTCAATTACGTGGCCGGCCGTCTTTGTTCTGAATGTTCATTTAATGGCTGTGGGCGAACAAATCGCTTGGCTGAGGTGATTAATTTAAATGAATGGTTTAGCTTTTCCAGCCAAGGCATTCATTCTGCTGTGGATGTGGGGGTTGTGTGTGTGTTTGTTTCGTCTGTGTATGTCTAAGTGTGGGGTGAAATCAGAACAGCTCAAAACCTCTTATATACTATTCATCAGATCGCTCTCTCTTTTTTCCCTCTTTCTCTCTCCCTCTCCCCTTCTCTCCATGGGAAATCCTACACTATTTGATCTATCTCTCTCATGTCATCACTCTCTTCGTCTCTGTCTCGCTCTAAACCATGGGTGTCTTACTGAAAGCTCATCTTTGTGTGGGGATGAAAGAGCAGCTTCACAGAAAAAAGGTTGCCTTTAAAAGAAAAAAGGGGGAGAAAAAAAAACGAAAGGCACAGGATGAAAGACAGGGACAGTCATTTACGCATGATGGACAGACCAGGAAAGGACAGTTGACACTTAGTTCTTTACTCAGTTTAACGATAGTTCTGTGCAAACGGTTTTGCCCTTGCTTTTTATTTAAGGTCTGCGTGTCCCTAAACTCTCTCCGCAGGTGCCTGTCGTGTGTGAACGGCTCCTTCCCGTGTCACTGGTGCAAATATCGTCACTTGTGCACGCAGAATGCGAATGAGTGCTCGTTCCAGGAAGGCCGGGTCAACATGTCTGAGGTAAGTCACATGACTGACTAAACACTGGCTGGTTTAGTAATGTACAGGTAAATGCTATCGGTCTACAAAGTAAATGGCAGTTCACACATCCTAACTCTGTGTGATGCGACGTTCTCGGGAATGGCTCGCCTTTTATATCGACGATTACCACTTTAACAGGTCGAGAATGTTCTTCTGCGCCTTAAAAGTCCGCACAGAACCGGCACTGGTTTGATGATTTTATTATTTTTTTTCCTTCAGGAAAATAAAGTGTAACTTACTAGGCAGCAAAAGCGATGAAACCTGTTTAATAACTGAAAAAGACAATGAAATGAAAATCTGTTTTATAATAAAGGTCCAGCTCAGTGGCTGATCTACTATAGAACCTTTCAGTGCTTATGTATAAAGAGAGTTTATAAATTTCTTTATAACGATTCTCCTTTCAATTCTTGGTAGGACTGGTTCAGATGAAGGGACCGAAAGATGAAAATAACCAAGAATTTAACTGGTTTTCACAGTACAACTCAGTCAACCGAAAGTGGTTCCTTTTAAAGTTCAAATACACCTTGATCGACCTGCGTGTCAATTTTTTAAATAATAAAATGGACGATATTTTTAATATTTATTCAATATCCAGTAGCTTCGACATATTGTTCTGTTTTTACTTTACCCGCTTTCTACAACACCATTTAGCTACCCCACTAATAGTGTTGCCAGAGGCATTGCTTACTAAAGAGATCGATGCAACAATGCTTCAATGCTTTAGGCTGTCCAGCTGAGGAACATCTGCATCTGTAAAATCTGACTGAAACAGATCAGATTACAAATCTCCACCTTTGATGGTAATACCAACCGCAAACGTTATCACGCTCGTCAGCCGAGCCGAACCGTAACAGCGCAAACGTGTCACATACTGTACTGTACAGTAGCTGCAATGAATTCTGCAACTATTTAGTTCGACTTATGCTGTGGCCCCGACTTTTATATCTCGTTAATACGACACTGAACATTGCTGGAAAATGTGAAGTGAGAAAATAAGCGCTTGCTCTTTAGTGAAACTAGACTTTCAGATGAATGATACTGGTGTATGTATGTATTTTTTTTTTTTAAACCCCTATTAAACACCACTGTAACTACCTTATAAAAACTGTAAAGTCAAAGCATCATGTAATCCTATAAAGTCTTAAACAGTTAATCAAAGCATCAACTAACACATTAGCGTTAGAATCACTAAGCACATCACAAATACTTTATCCTTAAAATATTAAACATTTTATTTATTTATTTATTTATTTATTTTATTTGTATTTTTTTATAAGATATGTACGGTATATGGGAGAGTTTAAAAATGATTGTTATTGTTCTAATAAAATTCATTTCGAGCACCCGTGCAGGTAAGATAAATGTGGACAGCTACAAGCAATATATGTATTTTTTTTCCTTTCCTATTTTATTTCTGTTCTTTGTGCTGTGTATAGATGTATTTGAAAGATTTGTCCTTGAACTATAAAATAAGTTCTCGACACCAGAAGTACAACTTGTAAAACCGTTCACAGTTAATCTTTTAAGGCCTTTGTCAGTAAACTCCCACATCTAATTACATCTACAACAGTTCAGCTCTTAAATCAGTGGAAATGTTGGCTGGTTCACAAAAAGGCTTTTTGGTTCCCTGGATAAGCACCAGCTCCGGCACAGTGTTGGTGGAAAACACACACACAAACACACACACACACACACGCATCCACAGAGGCTCGGCTCTGCACCATTCTGATCTCTGCACCATTCTGCTCCAGCTCTCTCACTTTCACTTATGTATGTGAAGGTATATGATATTTCCCAGTGGGTATACACATGGTGTGTGTGTGTTAGAGTGTTGCCAGAACTAATTCTCCTATCTCCTCAGCCTGGCATGTGGTCTCTGATTGGTTGTTTGTATGTGCATAGCAGCGGTTTAATTGGTCAGAGGGGATAAAACCTCTGTCCAATTACGCTAAGGCTTTTCTTCTCCTGCTGCTGTCTCTTGCCCAGACTGCAAGAGAGAACAACAGGCACAAACACGTCCGTCTCCAAGGTCCTGTCTCGAGGTTGCTCCTTTGAATCATATCCGAGTACGGAGACGTGGCGTGTCATGTCATTTAGATGTTCGGCTAGCCACATACTCCCAAAGTTAATCCATCACTCAGACATGCACACACTCCTGTAATGTCCGTACTCTCCTTCTGTGATTCCCATTTTTTCCGGTTCATGTGCTACTCAAACCCGGCCCCCCCCCCCCCCCTCTCCGGCTGCCCCTCTTAATCCACCAGTGACTGCGTATGGACCCAGTGTGTTTGCATGTTTTTGCGGCTGCTGAAAATATTTAGCTTGCTGTGCTGCAAGCCACGCTTAGACAGCGAACAAATGAACTCTGACAGGAAGCTCAGGTTCAGTCGATGCAGTTCTGAGCTCTTAAAGAATGACTAACTCAGACGTCCCCCTCTCCCTCACTCTTCCATACTGCAATCCGCCCATTTATATTCCGTCCACGTCCCTCCAATTTTTCTTCCCGCTCTTCGGATTTACTTGACAACTCTCAAGCTCCCTATCAACAAAGCATGGCTGCTGAGCTATCGGCCCATCTGTAATTGGTTCAGGTGACAGGGCTGCGCGCCGGGCTCTTCCTCGGCCGGACATGCAGGAAAAAACGCAGAGCACGAAGGCCGATTGTGCAGCGTGCTCGCTGACGAGTGAAAAGAGAGAGATGGCGAAGGAATCAGAATCGGGGCTGTCTCTCATTTTTCAACAAGTTTTAGCCTACAGAAACGACTTACACACTGCAGCTTATAGGAAGCATTCAAGAGGTCAGGACCAATACACACACGCTCATTCACTCGCATAAGTGGAATTTGCTCAGAGCCTGTCACACGCCGCTCTGCCATTTGAACCTATTGCGGAGGAAAAATTTGTTCTTTTACTGTATATGTTTGGGTTTCACATTTCTGACCCGAGGTAAATATAATTTTTTTTTTTAAATCATCTGTAGTTGTTGTACGGAGACAGTGGGAAAAGAGTGAGTTCGAGGGAGGGATAGACATTATAGCAAAGGGATTTGAGTGTTATGTTAAAGTATTTAAGCAGATCGAAACGAGTACCATGGAATAAAATCATCACAGCTCCTGTAGCAGGCCCTCTTATCCAAACCTATCCAATCTCCTGAATTATTCCAACAGTCAAGAGTCTCAGAAAGGACTGAACATTACAGACTACAGTACAGTCCCCTTTCTGTTCTTATTAGTGAAGTGAAATGTCTGAAAAATGTTTAAAGGGGAATGGAAGATTTACAGTATGTTTGAATCAGATTCATCTCCTCGGTTCCATGATGAGTCCATGGCATGACTGAAAATGCTAACACATGGCAAAACAGGTGCATTTTAATTGAACATCCGGTAAAAATAACCTGGGTTTTGGCCTCCGAGTGGCGCAGTGGTAAAGTGCTTGCCTATCATCCAGAGATGGCTAGTTCGATTCCCAGGTGATGCTGTATCCTCTCGCAGCCGAGAGTCTGTGAGCTTACGCAAGCGGAAGGAGCGGATAGCGCTGTCCTCCGAGTGAGTTACGCCGCCCCCAACGGTGCATGAGTGAGCAGTTTGAAAAGATGCGGTCGGCTGGCATCACATAGTTCGGAGGAAACATGTGATCTCTTGTAACAAACAAGATTTCTTGACCACAAATTAAAGGCCTGGCTTCCTCCCATGTTCTTGAATGAGCCTGTGGGATTTTTTTTTTTTATTCAAGCTGGATTATTATTATTATAATTTTTTTTTGGATCTATAAGATGTGATGTTTGTTATATTAAGCATCACATTTTTATATCTGATCTGTAAAGCTGAAAGCCATATTATCCATAAATAACTGTGTACTTATCTTCAACTTCATCCTTATTGATTTTGTTTGAGCCGGCTTGGATTCTTTTAGTGAAAAATACCACTTGTTTTTCTCATTTCAAAAACCGATGGTGGCGCTGAATTTGATTGCCGGCTTAACCTTTTCCTGCATTTTGTCTAAGTAGACTCTCAGGCAGATGCTAAATTTGATTGCAGTATAGTGAGAATAGTTCACAAATTGCATAATTGACGACATCTAGAACGAGCAGAACCATGACTGGAATACATCACACATGGCGAGCGCGAGAAGTTCTTTTGCAACAGTGCAGCTGTGAACTTTACTTTTTATTTATGATTCTTATTATTATTATTATTTTTGTATTAGCGCGTATGCATTTCAGATTTCGGGCTGCTTTCCATTGAACCACCCTGGAAAGGGTAAAGGAGCGCTTCATGGTGTGCACTCTGTTAGAGCGAGCGAGCAAAGAAAAGATGACGGAATAGGAAAAGAAAGTGAGTGTGGGCGTGCAAAAGGGTGTTTTTCTCTCGCTTCCTCCGAGTGAAAGGTTCGTGTTGAATGTAATTGTTTGTGTGTGCGTGTGGGTGTTTGTGTGTGTGGAGGTGTGAATTCTTCTGTCCGTGAACTCCTCAGCTTGGCGTGTTTACTCTGGCATTAACCCAGACGCTCACACCACTCCCTACAGGCACACTGCAGCTGTGTATTCGGGGAAAGAGGGGGGATGCCCCCTGTGGAGATGAGTGGTGTGTGTATGTGTGTGTATGTGTGTGTATGTGTGTATGTGTGTGTATGTATGTGTGTGTATGTATGTGTGTGTATGTATGTGTGTGTATGTATGTGTGTGTATGT
>JAOVVA010000017.1:13119482-13129517 GCA_028565275.1 Leiocassis micropogon | reverse complement strand
GTGTGTGTGTATGTGTGTATGTGTGTATGTGTGTGTGTGTGTGTGTGTGTGTGTGTGTGTGTGTGTGTGTGTGTGTGAGAGAGAGAGTCTTATCTGAGAGAAGCAGAGCTTACACTGAAGGGCCAGAGGGTGAGCAGGCAAGAAGAGGTATGGATGGAATATATCAGTCTCCTCACACTATGTGCATCTTCAAAGAGTTTTACTCCTCTCTGCTCTTCCTCCTGTATCACTTCTTCTCCTCCTTCCTTATCTCGACTTCCTCTCCTTTTCGCTCTCCTCCTCTCTCCTCTTTCCTCTCCTGCTGCTAGATGAAACTAATTGCAGTCATTTCTAGCACTCAGGCCCCCACTCATTTAGTGCCATTATATCTGTGCCTCTTTTAACAATGGAGGATGCACTGATTTCCCCTTCGGATTCGTCTCATTGTAGCAAATTAAGCAACAGATCGAAGAGAGTGTAGACAGCATCGAGCGGACTTCTATCATTCCCACTTTCTTTCTGTCTGCTTCTCTTGCTCTCACGTTTGTGCTCTCTCTCTCTTTCTCTCTCTCTCTCCCCACCCCTCCCTCTGTCTCACTGTCATTAGCGTTGAAAATTGAGTTGCTTTAATTTATATTAAAAAAAAAACCTTAAAAGAGAGAAAGAACAGAGATAAGAAGTGAAAAGGGGGCGAAAAGGAAGAAGGAGCAGATTCGCCTGGTCGCCATGGAGACGTCGTTCTTCACCCCGTCTCTGGCAGTCTCGCGGGAATCTCCCATAATTCAGTGGGTTTTTGAGCACCCAGAAGTACGACGAAGAAAGCAGTCTCCCCCTTTTACTCTAATAGAGTCCAGATGTGGGTGCGTGTGTGTTTGTGAGGAGGAGAGAAGAGAACGAATGTGAGCAAGAGAAAGGGGTGTGTGGGGGAGATCTATTCAAAATGTCATCTTGGCAATAACAAGAGGGAGATTACATTATAAGAGTGACGGCATTTATTTTTCCAAACGTTCGGGAAGAGGGGTTGGACCGCACCGAGGGAAGAAAGGGGTGTGCGTGGTGAGCAGTCAGGGAGGGCAGGAAGAGGAGGAGGTGGCGGCGGCGGCGGCGGCGAGAGAGACGAGCGTGATGGTTGAGAAGCGGCTGTCCCGAGCCAGCTGGAGCGCGACCGCTCTAACAAGCAGGAGAGATCAGCGGAGGAGCGAGGGAGAGAGAGAGGAGAATGGGAAAGGGAGGCGTTTGGGAGGAAAGCCGCCACTCTCGAGCCAGTTGGAGCGCTGATGGACTGTGACGAGACTCTGCAAAGACAGCAAAGCAATGAGAGTAGAACTTTAAAACCGCTTTCTTAGAAAGTCAGTGCTGTAGTTTTGATGATTTCACTTCTAGAAGTAGGGGCAGCTAAAAAAAAATCCATAGTTGAAGCAAACACTATGACATCACTATTTTAGGTTGTTTTATTAGTGTAGTTAAATGCTCATAAACAGCAAAGCATGCATCAACCCACTTTTTGGTTAAAAACCATGTTGCATGCATGATAAAATCATGCAATGTAATTCAGTATTATTTCTATCACACAATGAACACTGTTGCAAAGCAGCTTTACAGAAATAAAAAAATATGAAATCTAAAAGAGCATTAATGTACATCCTTGCAAGTTTGTCCAGAATGATCAAGGCAGAGGTGACATGGGTGAGGAAAAACATCCTGAGAAGGCATGAGGAAGGATCCTTAAGAGGAACCAGACTCAAAAGGGAACCCATAATTTGGGTGGTGCCGTATAACATGACTATAGATGAAATCCTTCTGTAACTGTATGCTGCAAGGTCAAGAGTGCAGTTGTATAACAGGAAACATGTTTTACTTAACATAACATCAACTTCGCTGAGGTTTCCAACTGTTCACAGATGGAGACTTGGGTACAACACTGTCGGAGCAATTGCAGTCGTAAGCAATCATAGTGAAACTGTTCGGATCAAATCCAGTCCAAAGCCGTTTTCATGGTTTCTAAGTGGAACCGTCCTCAGCAGTCACATCTTTCTCTAAGCATACCATATACTGTAGGCGCATCCTCAGCAGCAGTGAGTGCTCTTTGTGTTATGAGAACTCCAGCCAGGAGGCATTAACCAGGTCCATGGCAGGAGGGATCATGGTCACTAGTATAGATGCAGAATATATATATTTTTTTATCCTGTATATAAGGACGTACAGTACCAAATCATCAGACCTGGTGGCTCTCGAGACTGGTGTGAGACTGGTGGCTGAATTAAAGGATCAAAGCAGCACAGAAGCTCATGTCTGTCAACAGAGCTCTCCTTTATAGCCTATCGGAAGACCTTGCATGAATACCCAGGCTGCTGCAGCATCTGGAAGCTTAGAAATATCTGAACAATGAGTGAATCTGAATCTGCGCCTCTGAGCTGGCACGCACCTCGATAAACGAGCTGGATTGGATAGCGATGTGCAACCAGTAGCTCAGAAAACACAAGTGTTTTACATGGCGCTAGTCGCGACGGAATTCAGTTTCACGCTGCAAGGATTAAGTTACATTTTATTTAGCTTTAAAAATATATATAAAGCAAGGATAAAAATATCTGCGAGAATATTAAGGAGCCAAGTTAAAAATGCAGTTCCTCACACCTCTCCAGTTTATGCACAGTAATAAGAAAGTGATAATGTTATGATAACTGCAAGTGATAACTAGTGAAAATATTAAATGACTAGCCTGTGTGACACCTACTAAACCTTGTGGTTTGAAGATCATTCTGGCACTTGTGGACAAATGTGGCCTGATTACATAATATCAGAACCTTTACTCTAAGATAACTGGAACTCTGCTTTTCTTTCAGTGGCCTTTGCTCATGTTTTACTAGATTAACGCTACGAGTTCTGTTCTTCGCAGATTGGTTGTACTCGTTGTGTTAGCATACACACAGACAAATTTGTTAGTACTGTGGTTGTGTCATCAGGGTCAACGTTGTGCTACTTTTATTTCTCCACCTACACGAACCTGAATAAAAGAGGCAGAAACATACTAGCAATAATTTTTAAAATCTAAAATCATCTGCATCACTGAGGCTTGTAGTGCCTTTATAATCTCTTTACATTGGTATTTTTAGTTTTTTATATTTTTCATCAACAGCCAGTTAAAGTTTTTTTTATTTTATTTTTTATTGGGCATTATTGGGCAGCAGCGTTGCCCAATGCAGTCACTTTTATTGTCGTTGGCCATGTCGTTCCAGTTACGGCTCTGGCTGGCGTACAACTAATCTAGAATGTCAATCCTCTCTGCGCTAGTCCTTGTTTTTTATTATGCGATCAAAGAATAGCCATAGGAGATGAAATTAAGATTTTTTTAAATTTCCTGTGTGTATGTGTATATGTATATACAGTTGACATTTTGAGAAGACTGAGCACAGTACAGTGTTGAGACTTTTAGCCGCAGTAAAACATTAGAGAGGCATAAACGAACGTTTAAAGAAGGCCATGCATCTGATCCCAGCCAAGGATCACTGCAGTCGTTCCCATGAACATTCAGCGATGGAACGCCTGATCCTTAAAAAAAAACAGATAACTTGTCAGCAACTTATGAAGAGGCGCATCTGTCTGTGGAAACTGTACACACACACACACACACATTCCCCAACCCCCACCCCATCACGCACAGTCCTGACATTGCTCCAAGCAAAGGAGTTCTTGGGAGGCCAGCGTTTCAGACCTAAAGCAGGCAGTCCTAAAGCATGGCTCCAGCGTACTGAGAAATTCATGAATGTATTTTTCTATAACAGTCAGAGGTTTGCCGTACCTCCAGCCAGCGTGGCTGATTTCAGCCAGAGCCAACTCATGGCCTGCACTGTAGAAGCAGCTGTTCTATATCTTTATTTTTAGAGACGCCACTCATTTTGATCTCCTTCATATTCTCTCGCGTGCGTCTTTCCTCATCTCGCACCAGCACTCTCGGATGAGAGACGCTCTCATCTGCCTACCTCTTTCCTGAAAATAGCCACAGACTGAGGGAGAGAGATGGAGAGAGGGCTTAAGAGAGAAACTGGCAAACAGTGGAGTAAAGAGTTGAGGAGGAAGAATAAGTTAGGATAAAAAGGATGAATGTGCAGATCTGCTGGATCACAAAGAGGCAAGATGGAGGAAGAAGGTGCGAGATGTTGAGAAATGTGTGCGGCTCAGCGTGCAGGTAATGAAGCAAAGAAAAGTCGTTCCCTTCACCTGTTTAACACAGGGAATTTGGATGGAGCATGCATCATCTGAATAACTGATTATGTCTCTTTGGTAAAGGGCTTATTGTTCTTCATACAGTAGGTGTTTTTCTTGATCCATGTGCAGGAATATCTCTTCTGCTCTTCTCTTATCCTCTTTCCTCAGCTTTCTCTTTATTTCCTCCTCCATTCTGTAACCGTGTGGTTTGTTGTTTATGTTGCTTCTACCTTGCCCTTTTTTTTCTTCCGTTCTTCTTTTCATTCACCTACTTTTCATCCTCTCTTTCTCGCTTTCTCTCCTTTTCTCTCCGAGATGCAATATTCATTGCTAGGATGCATTAGGCAGCTGGAAGTGAAGGTCTAATCCACTTTGAATAATTAAACCAGAGGATGGGAGACTGTCACACTTCCTGTCAACGGGGAGAGAGAGAGAGAGGGAGATGTGATGCTGCGGGTACTGAAGGACTATGTCAGTGTAATTGCCCTGCGTCTCTCTCTGGCCCTCTTTCTCCTTCCCTTGGCCCCTCTCCCTCCATCCATCTCTTTCGCATGCTATTATTAGTCATGCTATCTCCAATTCTTGTCCCTGCACTGTATCTGTTGTCTCATGGTTGTAAGTTTCCCTTAAAGTGAGCAGAGACAGGTCATCTCTCCTCCGGCTTGACCAGAGCATGTTTCACTCTAAATTATTAATTTACTGACTGCATAATGAGGCTTTAACATTTAAACAATGTTATTAGATTAGTCGAGTCATCATAATGACTCAAGTCGGATCAGTGAGGGGGGAAAAAAAAAGTCTGATTTGCTTCATTAAGCTTATTCAGACATATCAGTTTCAATCTTTGGTTAATCACACGAGACCTTTGGCTGTGCTTGTTGTAATAGGAAAACGTGGAATATTGTTGGGAGAAATCAAATTATGCGTCATGCATTACTCATAGGTCCAATTACTCCAGTTTACTGTTTGAACACTCAGATGGTTTCCGCGTAATGCGAAACATCTATTACACTAAGCACCGATTTCGACAGGCAGCACTGCACATCACCAAAACCTGCTTTGCATATATTGTGGAAATGCTGACTTTAGTTGAAGTCATATCATTTAGGAAGTTTTCCCTTGATGACAGCTAGACGTTTAGACCAGAGCAGCAGCTTGCAAAACAGGAATTCGTCGCAGTCATTACAGCTACCTGGGGAGGCATTTCTGCTGAATCTCGAGATATTTTACAACCGTTGCCTTAAAATGTTTTAACACGCCGACAAGTAACTCGGTTAAGTGTTTGGCTGACATTTCCAGGTTGCGCATGTGAAATTCGGCCTGCTCGTCCATCCTTATCGTGCAGTCAACAAGGGGCAATAAGAGATCAATTGGAGCAGATGATTTGACATGGCTGAAATGTCAGTAATGATTGATCAGAGCTTGTGTGCGAGTGTGGGCAAGTTTTTATTTTTTTTGGCGGAGACCAAATGTGTCCCCACAAGGAGGGAAATGCTGACAGTTCAGACTAAAACTGGCTTTTTTTACAAGGCAAAAAAGGTTTTGTTACTAAGATTAGATTAAGATGTAGAACCGCAGGAATTAGCTGCAGGAATACATAACCTACTCACAAGGATAGTAAAGTACACAAGTGTGAGTGTGTACAGTAGCCTGATAAAAAAAAAAAAAAAAAAAATCCAACATTTGCTTAAGTCTCAGCAGTTCCTGCGAATGTAAAACAATTGCTGCAATATTCAATAAAGAAAGTCACCTTAAAGAAAATCTGTCAGGACTTATGAATGAGTGCTGTCAGACGGCAGTCAGGCCAACAATTCAATCCACGCCGATTACTAAATGAAATAAACAAAATTTCATTTCGACGCACATCGCGTTGCGAAATGACTCGGCCGCCCGCGATAGATATATACGCCTGCGCGTATCTGGATGTTTTCTTTTACACCGTACTTTAATTCAGTTGCCTGTCAGTTTATTTCCATCTTACAGATGCTCTTCTCACGCTCACTCGTTTCTTCAATTTCTTTCCATCCATCAAAGTAACTCGCGCACGCTTTCTCCGCTCACACTCGCGCTCAGAGCACCTTGTTGCCTAATGAGCTTGCCTAAGCCATTCCACCAAATAGAATATGCCAGAAATAACATGAAAAGGCAACATGAAAGGGATTGGAAGGAGGAAAGAGAGAGGGAGATTTATTTATTTTTTTCTTTCCTCCATATCCGCACTTTTTCCGCCTGTTTGATGGGTATCTGAGTCAGTGTGTCTTCAAGGATATGGAGGATCGCTTTGGGTCTCGGTGGCGCACACCCACGCGAGCCTACTCTTAGTTTCTGCTCTTGCCTGGGTTGATTAGCCAGAATAAACAGATTGATTTCTTGAGCACAAGCTTAACCAGGGCCTAGTCCAAATTGCACTAAGCCTTCTAGGTTTGTTTTTTTGTTTTTTTTTTCCCCAGGTTTCTCTGTAACGTTCGGGTTAGCCGCTCACGGTGGTCGTTTGCTGACCCCCACATGCCTCTTTGATACTTGGCAGACTTTGATTTGTGTTGTGGTGCCTTTTTATTTATTTTTTTCCCCTTGCCCACTCGCCCTTGGCCTTATCGGTGCACTGCACGTCGTCACTGACGTTAATTATAGATTAATCTCTTTTTTTCGCGCCCACGCTGGCCAACCAACTCATTATAAATGTGTGGTTTCCCTAGGAAAAAAAACAACAACAAGCAGGCTTTGAAAAACATTCATTTCCCTGTATTCGCTTTTTCATTTATGAATTCACTTTTATTGATTTGTTTACTCGTCTGCTGTCTGCCAGCATTCAGTCATAATCTCAGGGTATATGTGGTGTCCCCTTTTTTTGGTCATTTGATTGTTGTTGTAATTGCCTGATTTTTCGCAGGAACCTATTGTGCAGCCTGTGAAAGGCCTGGTTGAGGGATAAGCAAACCAGCTTTTTTTTTTTTTTTCCCTTAATAAACTCCTGCAACATCAAGAGCTGAAATGTTTTAATACGTTCACCCTTACCTATTCACATGTAGACCTTTTAAAACAAGTCAGCATGGAAGCAAGTTCTGACCACCCAGTAATGTGGTTAACCTTGGACTCGGTGTGTGGCAAATGCTTCCTATTTCTTCGCGCTGGTTTGACCCCAAAACAACCTCAGTTTGAACATGAAATGTGGTGCTGGATGAACGGCTCAGAGGGAGGAAAAAAAAAAACTTGTGGAAGATGAAAGGCATTCGTTTAGTCTGAGGTTTGGTTGCAGGTCAGTCAGTAGGAGAGCATTCCTTTAATGGAAGCCATGCCCTGTTTAGACACCTGTTAGATTTTTACCAAGCTCGTCTTCCTCTCTCATTCCTGTCATCCCTCCCCAATGCACATCATCCTCCCCTCTTTCCTCTAGACCATGCATACATCTGCAATATCTTCCAAGTCTGTTCATACTAGAGGCCTTGCATAAATCTGAGCACATTATATGCGAGGACAGAAAATGACGGAATGCTTCCTTTTTTTGATTTTTTTTTGTTTAGGTAAACGAGTCCTTGCTTCGTTTCGTCTTGCAAGTTGTTCATTGCAAATTAGAGTAGGTAGTGGTTCAGACCATTACACTCGTTTTAATTTTCTCCGTTTGCTCTGTATAATCCCCTGTCTGCCATTACACACAGCCTAAGCTGAGTAAGCCAATCAGCAAACACACAGATGACTGGCTAAGCCAATGAGCAAACACACAGATGACAGTAAGCCAATCAACAAACATTCAGATGTTTAATGGTTGGAAGGGAAACTGTTGCTCTTGCATACCACCGCTTAACGAGAGGGATTAAGCTGGACGTTTGTTTATTGTTTGTGTGTTGCGTGGGTGCTGCGTTGCATTACAGCTCTTCTTTTCATTGCTCCAAGTTTCCATCTCCTTTCTTGCTTTATTAACGTTCTCAAAAAGTACTTGTTCAACAACACACACACACGTACACACAGTGTCGTGCACATACTGGAAGAATATCCACCCACTGGTTATGACCTGGTTTGTGATGTTGCGCATCCACTGATGCAGAAACATCTACCTATAGCTAAAGAACTGTAGTGACATCACTAAAAATAAACAAAGTAATGACATCATCTCCCTTTCTCTCTCATATAAACACACGGCTTGCTGTCATATGGCTTCAATCTGCACTTTTTAATCAGTGCCTGATGTGCTTGCTTGAAAGAATGAAAATGGAGGGAAATTTGAAAATGGAGGGAAAACGCCCTCTTCTCTAGCACCTCTTGTAGGGTAGAGTTCTCTAAACATGTGAAAAGCTTAAAGGTACAATTTGTTGTGTCTGGGCTGAGGTGGGTTTTTTTTTTTTCTTTTTCTTTTTTTTTCCATTCTCGTACTTGCCTGTTGGACATGTAGAAAATGATTGCAAAAAACTCTTCTATTGACTTTCACAAAAGAAAAGTTTTCATCAGGTGTGCAGGTTTATTCGTAATGCATTTCACAGTGGTGCACTGCATCTCAATGCTTCACTACTTCTCCAATCGAAGTTAAATGATTTTTACTAGGCAGATTAATTAGTGTCCACAGATGATGGCCGATCGAATAGTTTAAAAAAAAAAAAATGGTGCAAAGCCGTTATTTCCCTCCCACTAGCAGGACACACACACATTACCTCACAGTGAAACATGTTCAGAGAAAACAGCTCTAACCAGACCGGAATAGTATCATATGTGTGTGACGCGTGGACCGAACACAACATCTCGTAGTGAAAATATTCACCAACCATTCGCTGTCAAGGATGCACACACAAGGTGCTGCATTAAAAACTATTAGGGTAACGATTATATACTCATTAATTCTTTTAATTCTCATTCAGCGCACTAAACTAGCCAACTAGCGCAACATACTTAATTATATTACATTAGCAACTCCTTTTCTTTTTTTTTTTTTTTGTCTTTTTAATTTCCAGCCAAAATATGAGACTAGACCGTACTTTCGAGCTTTAACTTGCCCCATGGGCTCGCTAGTGTAATAATAATCATAATTTTGGCTCTCAGTTCAAGCCCTTTTACATAAAACACAACTCGCAAGCAATACAAGTGATGACAATAAAAGCAGAATTGGAAAAAATGAGAAATGCAGCTTGTCATATTTAATTGCAGGCCAGCGTTCAAAATTATAAACTGCACCTTTAAAATATAACCAGCTCGATAGCTGCCGGACCAGTATTCATCAAAGTATTCTCTTTCTCTCAGGATTGCCCTCAGATCCTGCCCTCGACTCAGATCTACATCCCGGTGGGAGTCACAAAGCCCATCACTCTGGCTGCCCGGAACCTTCCTCAGCCGCAGTCGGGCCAGAGGAACTACGAGTGTATCTTCCACATCCAGGGAGAGACCCACAGTGTCACGGCCCTGCGCTTCAACAGCTCCAGCATCCAGTGCCAGAAAACCATTGTGAGTACACGTACACACACACGCACGCACACGCACACACACACACAGACACGCACACGCGCGCACCCTCTGACTTATGACAGATCATCCATCTTACTCTGGACTAGAGGGAGGCGATGACGTTTTGTTCTAACATACAATGTGTTCTTCTTCTTCCTTCACATTTTCAGGCTCAGTAGAGCGCAGCCATACACACAGGCACACACCGAGCATCAACAAATCCCTCCTTCTGCATTATGTACCGAGCACTTTGGTGCGTCTTTTGTGTCGGGTGTGTGTAGGCTCAGAATGCGGAGGATCATTGCACATTAAGAGTAAACAGAATGTTAATCCACTAAAGTTAACCCCCTGTTTTTCCCCCCTCTCAGTGTGAGGGGGAAAAAGTAAAAAAAAAAAAACGGATTTGACAGTATGATTGATATA
>JAOVVA010000017.1:13104162-13119024 GCA_028565275.1 Leiocassis micropogon | reverse complement strand
TATATGTGTGTGTAGATATATATATATATATATATATATGTGTAGATATATATGTGTGTAGATATATATATGTAGATATATATGTGTGTATATAAAACCTGGACTCCTGTACAACCGTCCTGCTTCGTTCCATCTTGATACTCCAACAAGCCTGCACAGGGGTCTCAAGGGTGGAATCTAAGACAAGAAAACTCGTTCAGAGACGCCCACGCGCTTGTAGTTTTATTTAGAACACACATTTGGGCAAGAGTTTTAGTACATGGTGTGTGTGTGCGTGTGTGTGTGTGTGTGTGTGCGCGTGCGTGTGTGTGTGTGAGAGAGAGAGATTTTAGTGGATGTGAACTTTGCACGCTTTCATTTCCTCTTTGCCTCCTCTCACTCATGGCATCTGCCTTATGTCTAGTCAAATACCCTTCAGTCCTGTTATCATGGTTTGGGGTGCAGGGAGCAACAAGGGTGCATGGGAAAAACTCTCTGACTCCTGCGAGAGAGAGTGAGTGAGTCCAGCTGGAATCTCTCAGCTTGGTCACTTATGGGACATGTAGTCCTATAATGTTCTTTGTAAAGCTTGCTGAGACACAAGGACAGATATTAACACTACTTTTTCAGCATTATCATGGCCGAGATAAAAGAGGGCGCTTCCCCTTTCTGGCGGTCTGACACCGGACACAATGGCTGAAATTGCCCTGGGTAAAAAGAAAGGTGGAGATGAAGGAATAGTGGAATTCTGCTGATAGTGGGCAGCAGGTGTGTGTCTGTGCGCCTGTGTGTGTGATGGGGAGAAGCAGAAGCAGAGGTCCCTGATGAGAGCCAATTAGAAGAGACACAGATAAAATGATGATGAATTACAGTTTGGGAGAGGAGAAGAGTTCTGGCAAAGGAAGAGGAGAGAGAGAAAGAGGGTTGAAGTAGCGACGGCGAGAGTAGCAGAGTGTTCGCTGAGAGGAGCTCGTGAATAACTGAAACAGAACCGGCGGATTGGATGGAGGACCTTTAGCTAGAAAAGGAGTCAATACAGAAGTAGTGTAGTGAAAGCAGATGTGTCTGCACCTGACATCTGTTCTTCAACAGTGGATGAGTGGGATCTCTTCTTTCTTTCTCTAAGTCACACATTCGGCCTTTTGTGGTAAGATCAGGAAGTATCTAGAGTTGGCACAACCGAAACGTTTCCGGTTTAAGTCACTCAACACACGCTTCATCCATCCCACATAACATTACAAATACACATGCTTATTTTCTCAAGTGTAGATTTCCTAATGTTGTCAGGACTCCTGTGTTACGACTAAAACCGCACGCAACATTTTTAACGCTTTTTTTTTTTTTTTAAATGAACCTAAAATTACATATATATAAAGAATTATTACTTTGAAATACAGTAAAGTGCAAAGGTTTTGAGCCCTTCTCATTTCCTCATGTTAAATTCAATGAAATGATGTAGATTCAATTAAAGAAATGAGAACAAAGATTTTACTGCGACAGGTTGAAATGTGCCACATCCGATTTAAAAATCGGGGGGTTCTTAACAAGTGAAAATATCTTGACTATAGTTACATTTATGTACACTTTCTTATAATAAGGTTACAACAAATTAAATATAAGATGATTATTAAGCTTATTTCTAATCCAATTCTTTTGATTAAACGTTTTAAGCAGAAATTACTTGTTATATTCGCAGGTAATTTTGCTAGTTTTAGGAATTTATTTCTGGAAAGAAGTAAAATTCTTTGCCAGTGAAACAATACATTTTCTCTATCTTTGTAGCATTTGACCAGAAATAAGCATAATAATCTTATATTTGGTTTTGTTGAAAATGTATTTTAAGAGAGTGTTCAGGGAGTCTAGAGAACTGTTCCTTAAGACTACTTAAAAATGCTACAATACAAAAACTCTAGGTCTTTGGAAGCAATACATCAAAAATGGGGATGGTAAGACTTTATATAGTCTTATACTGTATAATACAGCACCATTGAGGATCATTTGGAACATACTATAGTTAAGTAATTACAGTTGTTCATTGGATATCCATTACACATATGCTGAGAAGAGCACTGAGACCGACCAGCTATTTAAATGCTGGTGTAATAAACAGCTGAAAAGCAATAAGAAAGAGGGTCAGAAAGTGCAGACGCTCTGGACACTGTGCATCTATCAAGAGGACTGGCAATATGAGTAGTTGAATCCCATGTCAGGAGATGCAGTTTAAAGCAAACGTCTAAGCTCTTACATCCAACATTACACATATTACAGCTATGTAATCGGGTTGATCATAAAGCCCGTCATGCACCAAAACATCATGGTCGATGCACAATGCATTCTGTTCTTTATTGCATTTTTTTTTTAATTGCTTTATATGATTTGATCACGCACAACTCATTAGTCCAACAGAATATTCACTTCTATGTTCTGTGGAAGATAATTTAACTAGAATCGGTGCAGCACTGTAGACTTCAGTAGACTTCTGAGTAAAATATCAGTCATATAATGCCGATCACGATGCCATGGATATGAACTGCAACATATAACTGATATCTGAGTTTGTAGTGTCACTAGCTAGAAACTGTGCACCGTGCACACTTTTAATAGTTACTCAGGGGCCCTGCCACATCTGTGTAAAGGCCACTTTGATTGACATGGCGGTGTTCCCGGATGCTGCTCCACTGCGGTCTGGTAAAAAAAAACGCGCTTGAGAGAGGTTTCAAATTGAATGAGGTGCTAATGAAATTTTAATAAAAATAATAATGGCACTTTCTGACAGTTCACATCGACCCCATCTGCATCTCAGGTGACACCAATGCTGGAGAGCCCGCGCAGTTAAGGGCTGCTGCATGGCAGGTACTTTAGTATAATAATAATAATAATAATAATAATTAACCATAATCTAATGTTTTATTTATTTTATTTTTTTTATGCACTCAACATCAATTTCAAAGTTTATCCTGAAGTGTAGGAATTAGCAAGGGCATCTTTACACTTTCTGATGACCAAATTCTACAGTCTGAGACGCTTCTAAAACAACACTGTATACGATAACTACAGGTATTAGAATTGTCGTGCAGATGGCATGCATTTCTTCTCAAAGGTAAGCAGCATGCATGATAGCAGTTAGTGTAGAGCAAAGTGTACTGCACTGCACAACTGCACTGATTTATGAACGTCTAAGGAAAAAATAATAATTTATTTGACTTACATGACACACTATTATTTTTCAATGAACACAGAGAAGTGATTTGTATTTGTAACTGTACGTACTATAATGAAATCTCGGCCGTATGTGTACATTCAGAGAACACGTGATGGAGATGTTGCCTTCTCATCCTACTGTATATTTGTATGCACATTGTGTCCTGGTTATGTCCACCCTTACTCTTCATGTGGAAAACTTCATTAGCGCATTAACATCGTCATTTACATTATGTACTTTTTCAATTACAGGTCACGCTTTCTTCTCCACTGATTCGTCCCCTGGCTCTTTTGTATTACCCGTTACAATTAAACCTAGTTGTATTATAAATGATTAACTTGAGGACTGTATGCGACTGGATTTGGCAGCCATGCACTTTCAACCGGTAATCTCTGATCTTCAACTGGTACACTTTAATCTCATGCAAAGTAAAGTTTGGAGGTCAGGGAAAGTCTTCACCCGGTCAGATGTTCACGTTAGTTTCTTTATATTTAGGAAGACTATTTTCTGGGATTTCCCGTCGGTATAGTAATATGTCTGACTAAAATCACAGCATTTAAAGTGGAAAAGCGTAGAAAATTGCTATAAATTATTTTATTCCAGTTTAAGTGAAGGACACGAACACACTGATATACACACAGTGTGTAGAAGCCACTGATTTAATGAAGACAATAAACCAATTAGAAACACTGACCTTTACCGCTGATTGTATTTTTAGAATTCCGACTTTTCGGTCACAACAAAGACGGACAGATGGACGGATTAATGGACAGATAGCTAGATAGATGTGTTATGACTGACACCATAAGAAATATGTATTTTTGAGTCCGTTAATCATTCTGTTGACATCTCCATATATTCTCAGTTCGGATTAAAAAAATAATAAATCATGCAGACGTTTCAAGCTGCTCTTGAGGAAATTTCCCTATTTTTATGAGTTTTCTCCACAGAAAGAAGAAAGAAGAGACGACAACACAAAAAAAAAAATGTGTTCACCGTTAGCTCTTTCTCATTCTTCGAGGGTTAAAGTTGACCTAGATAAACTCAGCCCAAAGCGAATTTCTCCTTCAAGTTAAGTGCCTCTTTTTCTCGCCAGGTGAATTGTATTACTATTTGCCCTGATTGCTGCATGAGTGTGTACTTTACATTCCAAATTAAGGAACAGCATCAGAACAGCTGGTACTACCCGACTCAGGGGAGTGTTAACTGCCTTAGCGGTGTACTCCACCACAATGGGGCGTATGTCTCTATAACCTACGGGAGACAGGAATTAGCATATGCACATGGTGAGGTAATTAGATAGGCCCGAGCTTAGTGACCTGCTTTCTGCGAAACATAGCATTAATGGAAGGTCGTGCCTAACCCAGGTAAAATAAAACGGTGTTATGTAGGGTATATAAAACACATAAAGTGTTGAACGGGATATATATCTGCATCTGCAAAGCATACTCATGGATATTATTTTTTCTTGTTTCGTTTCAAAGTGTAGGTGTGCATCTGATCTCTGCAGGAAGGCTAGTGCACTGAGCAAAGTGTATTTTTAGTTCTTTATGCAGGTCTTTCAAAATGACTAATTATCTGAGTGTGACCCTTGCAGAGAGCATTCCACTCCCCTCTCCCCTCCTCGCTCCAGCTCTCTCCCCCTCACTCCCTCGTCCCTTCTCCCGACACTCCATTCCTCCTCATCACTCCCTCCCTACTCTGTTTCCCCATGATCTATGTTTCTCCAAGAGAGAGGAAGTGCAGGACGACTCGAGAGTGCCCTCTTCTTCTCTCCCAGCTTCATTAATCCTTATCCTGCTTATTTATTTGCCTTTTCATGCTGTCACTGGCTCTCGTGTGTGTGTGTGTGTGTGTGTGTGTGTGTGTGTGTGTGTGTGTGTGTGTGTGTGTGTGTGTGTGTGCGCGTGTGTGTGCGCCTTCCAGACTAATTTACCTCAGACACTCTCCTATGTCTGGAGGCACTAGAAGCAGATAACATGAGATAGAAGTCTAGTATTTCCTTTGTTTATCTTGCTGCTGTTACACATGCTGGTTATTAGCACGGAATTGATAGTTCCATATGCTATTTTGCGTTTTGAAGAATGTTCGGTCGTACGTAGCCAGTATCTATACAATTAAGGCTCATTTACATTAGCATTTCCTTATTTGGCAGACAATTTTTTAATGCAATGTTTCTTCCAGTGAGACAGAATATCATGGGAGTTTAAAGCTATACCATGTGAGCGTTATATATCTTTTTTCTTTCTTTTTTTTTTTTTTTGCTTTTAGAGCTCAGCAGTGCCTCTCTGCCAGTCCTGGGAGGTGAACTCACAACCTTTTGCTCAGTAGTGCAGAACCTTGACAGCCCCAAGAGGATTAGAAATGCTTTTGGATTCTTGGTGTATTTTTTTAAAAATTATTATTACTTTGGCCTCAGTTGGCTGAATGATTTTGTAAATTGCTTTTGATAAGAGCGCCAGCTAAATTATAAAATGTAAATGTGACTAGTGACTAATGGTGCGTTCAGGAGGAACTCGCGGATTTGTGCTTCCGACGTAGTAAGCCAAACGCGCAACATGCTCGTGCCGTTCAAGTGGTTGATGTCGAGGGAAAAGGCGACCAGGATGTATTGACTCCGAGCACATACTAGCTCATGACTAAGACGAGCTGCTACTTAGCCTGTTATGGCCGATGTGAGGTTGAGACGGTCTAAACAAGTTGTAGAAACAGATTGTTAATGTAACTATTGCTGCATTTCCTGCACGAGCATGGAAAAAGTCTGATTGCTCAACAGCATGCTGATAACGAACGTTTGCCAAACGTCTGACCCGTCATATCTATAGGAATAAAGAGGGGTGAAAAAATTACAACAACAGGGTAACCTTCAGTTTTGAAAAACGAGTCCAGTGCATAAGTGCCAAAATGTGCGGTTCCTTAAATGACCAGTAGGAGATTGTTTCAAATGTGAGTCAATCTCCATAGACCCCTGCTTTAAAATTCTCCAATTTGCAACGGAAATAAACCTTTACAATGGCTGTGTTCTCAATAGCCAGATTTCTTAATCAAGACAACTGTACTGGGTGAATTTTTATGCAACTCATCGGTTACAATTACATTAAGCCATAAAATTATGAAGAATTAGCGGCGTGGCTGATTTATTCAGGTGTCACTCAAATCTTGCAGCAAGAACTTGCAGCAAGAAATGTAGAAGTTGACACAGGACGACATGTACTGTAGGCTATGTGCAGTATTTCACAAAAGTGAGTACACCTCTCAGATTTCAGCTATCACTTTATTGTATGTTCCCAAGGGACAATACTAAAGAAATGGAAATTGGATATACTTTCGAGTAGTCAATGTGCAGCTTGTAGAGCAGTAGAGATTTACTGTCCTTGGACAATAACTCAACATGCAGACTTTATTGTCTAAATAACTGCCAACGAAAATTAGTACACCCTAAGTGAACATGTCAAAACTGTGTCCAAAGTGTCAATATTTTATGCAAGCACCATTGTTGTCTAGCACGGCCTCAATCCTCCTGGGCTTGGAATTCACCAGAGCTGTATATGATGTTGCTGGGATCCTTTTCCACTGCTCCATAATGGTATCACGGAGCTGCTGAATGTTAGACACATGGCACTTCGCCAGCTTCAATAGGGTTTAGGTTTGGACACAAACATGGTCACTGACGAACACATGAAAATGAAAAATGATTTTGCATGGTTAAAGATGTAAAGCTGTTATTACTTGAGGTGTACTCTCTTTTGTTGCCAGCTATTTTTACAATAATAATGGCTGTATGTTGAGTTATTTTCAGAGGACCGTAAATACTCTTATACAAGCTGCACATTGACGACTCTAAAGTATATCCAAGTTCCATTTCTATAGCATTGTTCTTGGAGAAGATATACTAAAATGTTTGCTGATATTAGGGGTGCAATCTCTTTTGTGAGTGGGTGTATGACCTTAGGATGAGTTCAATCAAATGCAAAGTAACATTAGCATATAAATGAATGTTTGCCACACTACAGTTTTAGCTACGCTAAAGCTAAGCTAACTAGCTTATGGTAACTGAGGTAAGTAAGCATGTTCCATCCAACAGCCAGACTTCACCCATTTTCCCATTTATGGATTAACTGCGGTTTAGGGGGAGTCGGCTCCTCACAAGATGGTGATGACCAGAGCTTCCACAGTCGAGCTTTAAGCCCGTAGAAAATCTATGGGTGACATCACAGAGGGTGTGTCCAGGTTTTCTGCAGTCTGTGGTGGCAATTTTTTTATTTATTTTTTTACAGCAACTTACACAGGAACATACCAGAGTTGGAACAGTGTCCGTATGTCTACAACAACAGCTGCACAGAAACGTTGGAATAAAGATAACAAAGATAAAACGTAAAGGGGAGAACAATAGTGTGAACGCTTGAGCAATCACACTAATTATGTTTAGCCTCCATGACTAGACGTTTATGGTTTCTGTTATTTTAAAATAGAAATTCAGCTTCTGTGAATACTATAACAAGGAGCTCTTCATATGGATTATTTGTAAGCACGCTAAGCATCAGTATGCATTGTGTAGGATGCAGCTCGCTCATCCTAGCCGTTGCATGCAGGCGCTCAGAATTTCCATGGTCGTGCTTTTTTCTCAGACTGATTGGTTAGTTGTTATAACACTGAATAAAGCATGATGTTGGAAACACCTCTAACTAGGTGTGAGAGGAACAAGACTTCCATTTTAATAAGCCAGAGGAAGTGTAGGAGCGAGGAGCGAAACATAGGGAAGGAGGGCTGCGTGAACACGAAACGGATGTAGCGTGACCGCTGAAGGACAGAGCGAATCATCCCCATTACTGCATCCCTTCCTACGGCCCACGTCCCTGTGAGATCCTGTTGATCCTGAGTCTCCTAAAGGTCTCCACTGAAAGCCACAGGAAAAATTAGAGCTGTGTGATTGAACCGTTTTTGAGTTTAGTGGATCTTTTTGGAGTTGTTTAGTGGAGTTTTTGTAAACTTTCAAAAGATAAATGGCCAAAAAATTACCCATTAAAAAATGGCCCTTCAATTTACCATATTTTTTAATTTGCAGAAAATATAAACCACATTCATCTTTCACACACACTTGCATGTGACAGAGAGAGAAAAAACTTGTTGCTTCTTCTTTAGAATTCATGTACAATTGGTGCAACACTGCTACCTACTGGACTGGAGTATGGAGCAGAAGTTGGCTGGAAATAAAGATTCTTTCTTCTTTTGTGAATCTTGCATTTTTAAAAAAAATCAACAACACATGTTGCATGGCGTTTTAATAAATATTAGATATTTAGATCTTTATAATATTCCAAAACATGTAAAAAAAAAAGAAAAATAAAAAAAAGCTGCCTGAGGCAGATCAGACATTAACATTAGCACTATCAAACTGAATTGAATAAAAAATCACAATGGCCAAAAATTCAATGAAGTCTAATTAATAGTCTGCCGAGCTCTAGTCTTTGATTTTGTCTTATTATAGGGGCAGTAGTGGCTCAAACAGTTAAGGCTCAGGGTTACTGACCGGAAGGTCGAGGTTCAGCCCCGCCAGGATGCAACTTA
Source organism: Leiocassis micropogon (assembly GCA_028565275.1). Taxonomy (NCBI): domain Eukaryota; kingdom Metazoa; phylum Chordata; class Actinopteri; order Siluriformes; family Bagridae; genus Leiocassis; species Leiocassis micropogon. The sequence continues at coordinate 13,110,275 of JAOVVA010000017.1, read as the reverse complement.
AGCAAGGCCCTTAACCCTATCTGCTCCAGGGGCGCTATATCCTGCCTGACCCTGCACTCTGACCCCAGCTTCCTAACTGGGATATGCAAGAGAAAAAAAATAATTTTTCTGTGCTGTAAAAAAAAAAAAAAAAAAAAAACACGTGAGAAATAATTGAATCCTAGCCTTAATAATGTGAATCTTTTTTATTTTGCAGTATAATTACGAGGGAAACGACATCAGTGACCTGCCGGTGGAACTCTCGGTGGTTTGGAATGGAAACTTTGTGATCGACAACCCCTACAATATAAAAGGTATGTTTGCGAGTCTCCTGCAGTGTAGCAGCTGGCCGAAAGAAAGCTCGGCACGCAGGGTTGGGCGTGTACTTTGGCGTAACTCCTGCTGCTTTTTCGCCTTGTGTATGCGCAGCTCACCTGTATAAGTGCTACGCTCTGAGGGAGAGCTGCGGCATGTGCTTGAAGGCAGATCCACGCTTCGAATGTGGCTGGTGCATGCAAGACAAGAAGTGCTCGCTTAAGCAGGAGTGCGCCTCACCCGAACACACATGGATGCACGCATCAACCGGAAACAGCCGCTGCATGCACCCCCGCATCACCAAGGTGAGCACTGCACACTTATCTTCACACTCGGGGTTGTCAGATAGATTTAATAGAACTGCATTCAAAGTTTAATTAGTTGCAGTATTTCAAATGGTATATCACGTCTTATAAGCACATATACGAAGCAAATATATTTGCATTATTAAAACCACTGCCAAGTTATTTTCTTAATCATCTTCTAACTGTGAGCTGTAGCTTCTGTGCTGAATTTACCCCCAGTACAGTATTAGTTCCCTCTTTTGACTGTGTTCGCATTCTTCTATACTTGGTAGAGGTGATGTCACACCTACAAAACTAATCAGAATTAGCCATCTGCTCCCATTTTACCACAATCGCAGAAACTCGAATCACTTCTTTCTTGCTCACTTAGCGTCTTTCTGCCTTACGAGACTTTCCCACATGTCCGAATTAGATCTCGGTGCAATTTTGAGATTGTAGGAATCTCTAGCATGCTCACAATTGTTAAATGTAGTCACTGATTTAAAAGGAAATATGTATCAATGTGTGAATTGTAGCTTGTGGTCCAAAATTATAAAAATTAGGCTGAATTTTTGCTTGGTATTAACAACTTTGAGAACCTCTCATAAAGGGGGTGGAGCAAATCTGCTACTAAAATGGAGAAATCTAACTATATATAAATAGTTATAATTATATAACTTACTAAATAGTAAGCTTTAATAGAGAGGGTCTCAACCTTATTCCCAGAGGACCGTGCTCTGCATATTTTAGCATTTCCCTGCTATAGCACACCCACTTTAATTAAGAAAACGCTGTTAATTAGTTGATTAGTTAAATCAGGTGTGCTGGGAGCTGAGAAAGCACTAAATTGCGCAGGGCAGTGTGTCCTCCAGGACCTGAGGTGAAAACCACTGCCGTAATAAATACTACAGTACGTGTGACCTTTATGAAGGAAGTGCACAGAACTAGATTTATTGGTTACGGGTATCCAAAACACACGTATCCATGTCACCATTAACACATGACAAATCCTAGTAGTTCTTGCAGAGTCTTGAAAATCTTTATCTAATTGTGACGTGTAGTTTGTAATGGTTGGTACGCGAGTTGTGACGGTTCTTTGGCATGAGTTTGCAGTGGTTTGTTTTGGAGTTCTAGGTCATTGGTAAGCGCATCTTAACATTTTGTAGCTAATGCATAGTAAAGTCATAGGTGATTGTGATGTCACAATATCGATTAACAAAAATTCTGGGAATGTCTGGATGCTCGTAAAGTGTACGCAAAACTCTGTTGAGTTAGAAATTTTGGCATTTTGCCGGTTGTATTGGAACATCTCGCAGCCGGAGGTCTAGAGAGAGCTGATTGGCCGAGATTGGCCCACATTAATCACGGCTCTACAGCCAATCAGGGGCGTCTGTGAGCTCACGCAAGCGGAAGGAGCAGATAGAGCTGTCCTCCGAGTGTTATGCTGCCCCTAACTGTGCATGAGCGAGCGGGTTGAAAAGATGCGGTCGGCTGGTGTCACATGGTTCGGAGGAAACACGTGATAGTCTTCGGCCCTCCCGAATGAGTGGTAGTAGTAGCCTTAATGTGGGAGCCCCCTGGTGATGGGGAGGAATCGGACACGACTAAATTAGGGGGAAAATCCAAAAAAAAGATTCTGTATTTTATCTCAGGTTTGTAATTGTTTGTGCAGCAGTATTGCTGAAGCAACAAATCTTAGGCTACGTTCACATTACAAGCGTCATTGCTCAATCCCAGTGTTTTGATCAGATTGGATTTGCATGTCATGATGGTTCATATTCATGAGTACAAGTGACTTTTATCTGACTCGAATATGGACGCGTCTGTCCTCTGAAACCGCACGCATGCACACCGATATATCTTTGCTCGCACCATCTCGGTATAAAACACATTTTATTTGTGTGGCCACTCGTTCATTTTATACAGTGAATGTGATTTTAGCTCTGAAGGATGGCAAGCAGTCTGCGGTATTTTTTGAAGTCCATAAGAAGGAAGAAAGCCAGATGCCTCACTTTAGCTGTTTTAGCAGCTATTGCAAGCACTGCTATGAAATCCCCGCACTACCGGTGCTGACTGATGAGGTCATCGCTATACTCATTCCGATCTTACATGATCCCGTATCGGATACATATCCGATCTAGGACCACATATGAAAGTGACTCAGATCTAATCTGAAAAGCATCAAATTTGTGCGTTGCGTTCAGACAGCCATAAATAAATGAAAAAAAAATCTGACCAGTGTCACATTAGGGTGTAAAATCTGAATTGAGTCACTTCAGGTTGGTAATGTGAATGTAGCCTTATAAGAATAAGCAGAACTCCTACACTTTGAGATGAAATCTTCGATATTAGCATATATACAGTAATCTACATAATCTATATGCTTGCTAAAACACTATTTATATACAGAAAGTCTAGAAAGCCAACGACGTCCTGGGATTTCGTCTGAGATGCGAACATGATGCGTTACATTCTAAACTCAAACTGCACTAAAAAACAGCTTAATGTTGCTCGGTGGACTAGCTTATGTAATCTAGTGAAGTTTGTTCATGAGCACACACGTTCAACAGCCAGTGTAGTGTTCTTTTGATGTTATTTAGTAAGCGCAAATGTTCAGTGAGTGTGAAACTAAGGATGGATGGCATATGCAAATAGAGGAAACTTTCCGTTCCGCACGTTTATTAGAATTAAGTTAGGCATAAATGTGAGAAATGGGATGTAAAGACAGATCTAAAGGTGTTGTGTGTGTGTGTGTTGTGTCATAAGCCCCAGGTGTTGTAGGAGCAGAGTGTGAATTCTTGGAGTTTGGGCCTCAAGCCATCTGTTGCTATTGGGAACAGTTGCGGAGTCTGTATGTGTGTGCTTAGCTGGAGACATAGGTCATTGCAACTGTCTAATTTAGCACTGATTCTACCCACTGAGACACCGCAGCCTGTCGTCTAGGTGTGAGGCCCGCCGTGTCCACGGGTGTACGTCTCTGTCTTTGTGTACACACGAGGTCCGGGCACGCCGCAGCAGTGGTGCTCCTCATTTCCATCACTCAGCTTTTCTCAGTATCATTCCTTCCACCCAACCACCCACGCGCTCACACACACACTGACATACATTTCTTCTTTGTGCATAAAGATTTGCTTTCGTATCCTAATTAAATATTAACTGGAGGAGGATTTCTGCACTGAAAAAACTCCCTTGCTGCCAAACGAAGGTCCTGCTTTGTTGTGTGCAGGGCTGAGATGTGACTCGCCGGATTAACTGTTAATTTCATTAGCAGCAGAAAACTAGGGACAGACTGCAGCACTACTTTACAAAACAGCCATTAGAGAAACTTTCTTTCAGGGAAAATTCTCATCGCTCTGTTCTCGTTCTTGTGCACGAAACTGCCCTCCTGAGACGAATTCTCTTCCTGTTATCTCTCCTCTTATTTATTCTCTCCTCACCTTCTCTTCATTTCCTTTTTCATTTTTTTCCCTCCTCCTCTGATCTCCTCTCTTCACTCTCTCTTCAATACACATGGCTTTTCATCCTCGCTTCTTTTATTCCTTCCCCTCTTGTCTTCCCTGCTCTTCTTCTCTATCCTCCTCACATCACCTTCTTCCTTCTCTTTACGATTCTCCTCTCCTCTATTCTCCTCTTCTCTCCTTGCTCTAACTCAGCATGTTCTCCATTTCTTTTCTACTTTTTTTTTCTCCTCTTCAGTTTTCCTGTCCTCTATTCTCACCTTACCTCTTTTCTCCCCCCCTCCTTTATTATTCTCTCTTCTACTTCTCCTCCACTTCTTTCCTTCTCCTTAGCTCTTCTCAATTCATATATTCTCCCCTTTCCTCCCGTACTCTCCCTCCTTCTCCTCTCCAGTTTGTGTTCTGCTCACCCGGGCCTAATTTAAGGTGTGCCTAAGGACAGATGAACTCTTTGTCGTGTTCTCTCCTCTTCATCCCCTCCCAATTCAGCTCGCACATCGTAGCCTCTTGCCACACATCTCGCGCTTTCACGCGCATTCATCGTCACTTCTTTTCCGCCACGCTAACATCCTCCTTGGTGCGCTCCAAAGGTGTGGAACAGAGAAAAAGAAAAGAAGCTGTTCATTGGGCTTTTGGAGTTATGCTGTGAATGCAGCGCTGTGTGTGTGTGTGTGTGTACATGTAGCACGGGTGCACGGTTAATGTAATGACTGCTTGCTAAAAGCACTTCATTCTCTGCCGCAGTTGTTTCCGGAGACTGGGCCGCGCCAGGGAGGCACTCAGCTCACCATCACCGGAGAGAACCTGGGCCTGCAGTTTCGCGACATCCAGAACGGCATCCGGATCGGGAAGGTGGCCTGCCAGCCTGTTGAGGAGGAATACATCAGTGCTGAACAGTGAGTTGCCTCCAATTCATCACCTTTCTCCTTCCAGTTTTTCATTTATCGCAGAACAGTAATGTAAGGTGTGAGTTGCTGCATACTAATTCGCCGACTCTGGCCCATTAAGTAATGGCTGGGATTTCACCCTTTGTGATGTTTAGCATTAGTCCATTGTAATGGCGGCGTAATAACGTGATCTAATGTGTGAAAGATAACCGTACTTTGATAATTCTCTTACTGAGGAGCAGAACGACCGTGACGGCCGTTTAACCTTGCCCGGAGGAGCTGATTACTTCTCGCTATTAAGATGAGCAGGTTTAATTGAACCTGATTTGTCGTTTCAGGATCAGGCAAGGTGAACAACCATACCTTCAGACTGTCGGTCTGTGAGCGAGGGGTGTGTGTTAATGTCAGAGGTCACTGCAAGTTCATTTAGACAGGAAACGATACATTAGACAAGTAGTACAGGCATACACTTCGTTTTGCTGTGCAACATGATTTATTAAAGTAGCTAAGGGTATATCAGAAGCTTTTGTAGGCGTTCACACACCAAAAAAAATTTTTTTTTTAAATAGTGACTGTCGTCTGTGACCAGATTTGTCATAATCTGGTCGCTCTGTAATCGCCATGGGGATGCTGTTGCCGTGGTAGCGGTTGTATTGGAACATAGAGATGTGCGTCTCCGTGGGCACAGCGCCATGGCCACCTGCACAGGGGAAGGAGGCAGGGGAGCTGATAACCCGGTATAGGAGGAGGAGATGCCCTGAGGCATGATGGGAAGGGTGGACATATTTCATTAATCACAGAGATGCTAATACACACACACACACACACACACACACACACACACATACACATCCAGCTAATTAACCCACCAGTGAGAACACATGCAAAAGGTCCATCTCTCTTTCTCTCTCTTCCTCTATGTGTGTGTGTGTGTGTGAGAAAGAGAGAGCCCTCAGGTACAGTACCAACTCAGCTCTGCTCTCCTCACTATCCTGTCTTGCTCCTCGATCACTGCTGAAATGGGTTTTCATTAGAGCAGAGGGGGGCCTTAGGCTACTTCCAGAGCTCTCCCAGGTCTCTGTCATTCATTTCTCATCCGTCCATCTCTCTCTCTCTCTCTCCCTCTCTCTCTCTCTCCCTCTCTCTCTCTCTCTCTCTCCCTCTCTCTCCCTCTCTCTCTCTCTCTCTCC
>JAOVVA010000017.1:13028465-13082613 GCA_028565275.1 Leiocassis micropogon | reverse complement strand
CTCCCTCCCCTATAGGACGGAGTCTGTAGCCGAGAAAATGCTGACAAACTGGTTCACTTTTCTCCTGTACAAGTTCCTGAAGGTGAGTGAGCGTCTGTGTGTGTTCTTGTGTCCGTCGTTGTGTTCCTGTTTCGATTCTGTGCGTGCATGTGTAATGCGTGCGTCTACACTTACTGTTGTGTGTGTGTGTGTGTAAATGTAACAGCTTGAGGTTTCTAGTGTTTGTGTATCCTTTACTGACCTTGAATGTCTTGCAAAGGCTTATGGGAGATTGAGTTCATTGACAGCACCGGATCTGCCATATGTCCCTGGCAGCGAGACTTTCTCAGTCTTTCAACCATGAGCCACGCACATGCCCATGCCGCCAGGACTCTATATATAGCTAATTTCATTCCCTGCGCCCGACTTCCAAATATCTTTCTTTTGTAGAAGTGAGTTATTAGACAGATGAATACAGGAATCGAAAGTAGTGACTCCTCAAAAGTGATGCTGAAGTGTGCATGGATATTTAATGATGCATGAGAGGCATTCGACCCAGCCTGCTGTACTTACTTTCTGTATGTTTTTACCTTTTTTTTTTTTGTGATACAGTCATGGAGCGTACTTTTATTTTGCGCTTTGACATGTGAGGACATGAGTTTAACTAAGCATTTCAATCATGTACTGTAGCAGCTAAAGTAAGATTATTATTCATGATTCGCATTAAAGCAGCACACACACACACACACACACACACACACACACTTTGCTGATATGAAAGTGAGAAACCCAAATCCAGACTGTAGCTGTCAGAGTGTTTGTGTCTGTCTCCTGTCTGTTGCTGCTCATCAACAGCTGTCTGTTTAATTAGCCTCGATGCTAACGAGCCCAATGAGGCGGAGACATATGGAGGGAAGCGGGAGGGGAGACGCTCGAGAAACTCTGAGGGTACGGATGCCACCGAGGGGCCTCATTTCACTACTGGGGCATTTTCCATTGACTTAGTAGTTGTTTATTAGCAAGTGTAACGCGAGGTCTGAAAACCCTCACAAAGCAGTGCATGATGTGTGAGAAGTTATTAGCTTTAATTAATTGAATTGTTGCTAATTAATTGTGGATAATTTGCCTGCCAATACGCACCCTGTCAAGTGTGGTTTTCTCATCTTGTGATAAGAGATGCTCTGTAAGCAGAAAAGGAAACCTTTGTCTCGGGTAGGACAAACAATAGACTGAAGAGAAAGGACATGAAAGGACAAGGATAAAGACAGTTAACAAGGGAGAGCAGGAAAGAAAAGGTAGAACTTGTGAAAGATGAGAGGAGGCAGTGCGTAGGAAGGAATGATTGAGAAAAGTGAGGGAGCGAGGCGATTTCAGCTCTCGTCTCATTGCCGGTTTGACACATTTCATGCTCTGAAGTGCTTCCCCAGCACTTTCCTCCACAGTCATTAGCCTTCTATTAACCCCTCCATCAATCGGCACCCGCCTCCTTCACACAGACTCCGCAGCTCATTCAGACTCGCTCTGGGCTCCGTCCGTGCAGAATAAGGGAATGCTCAGGGGAGCAGCGGCAGCTTACGCTGCTTTCGCCCTGTTTTTGTTTTCCCTGACTACGGGAATTACTCATGCATCCCGAAGGACTCTTTTTTGATGGATTGCGTCCTGTGAGTTTATGCTGAACTTGGACAGCGAGCCCCTCAATAGCCACTCGCCCTGCAGCTCGGCACGGAGGAGACGAGCATCCTCGGTGTATAGACGAGCAGCAGAAATCATTAATCCATAACAGAGGGACTGGTCTGCAGAACAATACCCATCAGTGATCCTCTCATTCTCTCCAGTGGGCTACGGAAACACTGAAGCAGCAGAAATCGTTTCCACACTGTACTCTTGGAACGTGTGTGTGTGTGTGTGTGTGTGTCGGGATTTAATTGGTGTTTAATATACCCTGCATTTAGATGGTGGGGAAAACAGTTTAGAGTGAAGTGAGAAGCAGCGATGGCTCTTGGTACCGTTCCAGAGCCGTTTAGACTAAACTTACCTCTGCACTGCCATTTTGCATAATGCAAATCTTTATCTCTGCATTACAATCATATATGCGATGGCCTGCGAAAGCCCTGTACATGGTTAAATTTGACATTTTCCGGAGGTCTTTCCAAGCTGAAAATGTTTTTCTCTTTTGCATGTGTGTGCCTCAAGCGAAACGAAAGGTCTAGCATTTTAAAGTATTAACAGTGAAAAGGGACAAAATCACATTTAAAACATTCACTGCAACTCCATTACAGTACGCCTTGCCTACGTCTACATTTGTAACCTAATTTGTTTATGGGGGGGACAAAAGGACTAACTCGTTTTCGATTGTAATCTTATCGCTTCTATTATCTACATCATTCACATCGGCGTCATTTAAACACGAGCCGGGTCACACTGTTAGCTGCCTGTGCTGAAATAATCAATATTCATATGCTGTCTGTATTGTCGTAAAGAACACCAGACGTGGGTATAATGTGCGTGTGTGTGTGTGTGTGTTTACAGGAGTGTGCAGGAGAACCTCTCTTCATGCTCTACTGTGCAATGAAGCAGCAGATGGAGAAAGGGCCGATAGACGCCATCACAGGAGAGGCGCGCTACTCTCTCAGTGAAGACAAACTGATCAGACAGCAGATCGACTATAAGACCCTGGTCAGTAGCTTTTACAGCGAGTGTGTGGAGCAGCAGTAGCTCTTCGCACACAGCTAGAGATGCGTGTTAAAGCTGCTCTCACGTCAATAGCACACCACTCTGCTCTTTGATTTCAGATTTGCCTGAGCCGCGGTCCCGTGGCTACTGCACTAGCACTAGCGCAGAGAAACCTTACTATTCATCAGTTACTAATATCTAAAAAGCACATGCTTATGTTAACATGGCTTAGATCCTTTCATTTCTTTAACTATTATGTAATTTTGGAAACGTGCCGCTTAGTTTCATATGAAAATGTAAATGTATTGAAAATGGTGGTCAGTTTAACCGGTCTGGTCAGTGTAAATAGTGGGTTGTGCATCTCGATTGTTAGGAGTATTGATTTGAAATGTTGTCCTCTGTGCACAGACACTGCACTGCGTCAACCCAGAGAACGAGAACGCATCTGAGGTCACGGTCAAATGCCTGAACTGTGACACCATCACTCAGGTGAAGGAGAAACTCCTGGACGCGGTCTATAAGGGCAGCCCGTACTCTCAGAGACCCAAGGCAGGAGACATGGATCTGGGTAAAATATAGCTTTTGTTTTTCGGTACCACAGCGATCAAAAAGCAGCAAGTCCTGATTTCCGCAGCTAATTTCGATCGTTTCTTCACTTGTGTGTGTAGAATGGCGTCAGGGCCGAATGGCGAGGATCATCCTCCAGGACGAAGACGTCACCACCAAGATCGATAATGACTGGAAGCGCCTAAATACACTCGCTCACTACCAGGTAACCATGTCCACAATCATGTATTAATTTCATAGCTAGACATTCATAGTCACAACCAGTGGCCCAACACCTCCTGCACCACTAGGGTTACTATGGCAACATTGCAACAACTTAGCAGGTTCACAAGCTGCCAGGTAACCATAGCAACACCCCCAACAGGGAAGGATAGCAAGCCTTTTCACTGCAGCAGGACTATTCAACCAGCAGCACAAATCTGCCCTGTTCCAGCTTTTCAGAGGCCTGCGTGAGACAGATATTCAATCAGTAATATGCAGCAAATGAGGTTATAAAAAATAGAACGTGATTATCACAACACGCTTCTATTTATGCATCCTGATAATTTGTTAATAATCCGGCACGGTGAGAATAGACATCTTCACGTCGAAACAGCAGTTGGAGTAGAGTGAAGTTAATTCCTATCCAGTTAAACAAGGTGGATCGTTCTTTCGCAAGGCTGTTCGAATCACACCAGGGGGTATTTACCTGAATTCTCCAAGTGTGAGATTTGAGTCACAAAAGCAGGATGCACAGAATTATCCTTTTCCATCAAGTCAAATCTTTCCATGTAAATGTAACCTTTGCTGGAAGACTTGTGCATGTCATTACCTTGTATATTATTCAGCTACTACACCCAGTATGTCTTTAGAAAGTTCGTCTCTCCATGGTGATTAGTAGGACAATTATTAGTGAAAGTTATTTTGATAGACTGACAGATGCTCGTTTATTTTATTAACCATATGAAGTTTTAAAATAGTGTGTTTATTGTGGAACAACTACTAGGAGGATGGATTTATTAATCTATTGAAAATCTCTCTCTCTCTCTCTCGTTGTGTAGGTCACAGATGGCTCAGTGATGGCTCTGGTTCCTAAGCAGAACTCTGCTTATAACATCTCCAACTCCTCTACGTTTACAAAGTCCCTCAGCCGATACGGTTAGAGCTCACACTTCTCTATCTCTCTCTCTCTCTCTCTCCCCCATATATTTCACTAACCTGTAACAGTGCGCTTTAGTATTTGATTGGCTGCTGGAGTAGCACAGACTGTCAAGCTCTTGATGACAGACATTAATTCCCGAATCTGAGAGAGATGGTGCAAGTGAGAAGGAATGTGAAAGAATGGCATGTTACATGAATGACAGCGTAAGAAGTGTTGCCTCTTTAAATGCGACAGATTCTCTCCATCACCGAAAAGCTTTGCGTCACATTCGAACGACTCGGCCTCATTTCTTTTAAAGCCGCGGCAATAGCGGTAATGGCAGCTCTTCCGTCATGTCTACTTTATCCCTCATCGTTGTTTTGTAGTCTTTAAATGTTTGACCGGTTTGAATTCTCTCTTCCGCTCGTTCCCTCCCGTCTTTGTAAGTAATTCCCTTCTTTATTTTTTTTATTTGTCACAGAGAGTATGTTGAGGACAGCCAGCAGTCCTGACAGCCTGCGCTCGCGGACCCCCATGATCACACCGGATCTGGAGAGCGGAACCAAACTCTGGCATCTGGTCAAGAACCATGACCACTCAGACCAGAGGGAGGGAGACCGCGGCAGCAAGATGGTCTCCGAGATCTACCTGACCCGCCTGCTCGCAACCAAGGTAGATAAGGCGCAAGGACTCGCACGCAGGCCCGTGTTCCTGTCTTAACCCTAGGTTTTCTGTGTCTTTTATGTAGCTTCTCTCTATAGCCAGTTCATGTTGACCTTTGCGTGTGAAAGGCTAGTCCCTGATTAACATTTAGCAGCAGGTCCAGTCTGACACGCACCACTGTATCTTAATTAGACCGGTGACCTTTGCTTATCGAGCTGTTTTGGGGAAAAGAAATCTGGCTTTTCTGCTCATCTGCGCTCCTATCTCTTGTCAGTATAGCAGTCTCTTATTGAGATGTCTCTGCTTTAACTGCAAAGAAGCCACATTTCCCATAATCCTCTCGGGGCCCCACAGGGGTGCTATTTAATCATTAACTCTGCATATGAAGCTCCAGGCAAGTTAGGTCCTGTTTTTCGGCCGCTGATGCTTCGATGGTGATCTGCGTGTACATCAGTTTCCTGATCCTCATCCCCGCTGCAGTTTAGTGGTTTCCTGTTCTAATACACTATTTTAAACTTGATCCATGCTTCTCAAACTGTGGTTCAGGACACCAGGAGTATCCAGGGGGGCTGGAGATTTTCTAAATTTGTCCCAGTGGTGAAAAGCTACCATTATTATGCCCTATAAATAATGTCGACTAGAATCTAATGACATGGTGTTAAAAGAATTGTGGAAATTTCAGAAATAGAAATATTCTACAGCCTCAATGAATAGCCAGAATACACGCATATTCCAGGATTTCATTGACCGCCTTTAGCTTTGATTGCAGCACACAGTGTGGTGGCCAGTTCATGTGTGAAAACGATGACTCATGCTCCAAGAACTCTTCTTTCACATGAAATATGCCTGTGCCATCAGGGAAGAAAAACTCCATTGATGTTGTTTTTTTTTTTTTACCATCACCTTTAGTGAGCACTTAAGTGATTTCCCTTCATGACTTCTTTCTGATCACATTTCTACCATGAAGTTAAAGGTTCAGCACTGGACAGTTCATAACCCAGTTCCAGTATTTTTTGTCCAGTAATCCCAATATTTTGGCCTTTTCTGAAACCCTAATCTTTAAAGCCAGACTGTGTATTATTGTATACATTCAAATAATGTGTCTATTTAGACGAGACAAGGTTAGTTTATTATTAAATGCCCCTATACTCATTCGTCTTTTTTGTGTGTGTGACAGGGTACATTACAGAAGTTTGTAGACGACCTGTTTGAGACCATCTTCAGCACAGCCCACAGAGGCAGCGCACTCCCTCTCGCTATCAAATACATGTTTGACTTCCTGGATGAGCAGGCCGACAAACACCAGATAACAGACCCAGACGTCAGGCACACGTGGAAAAGTAACTGGTTAGTACCGGTTTGTGTACTCGCGGGGTTATACAGCGTGGTCCGACGGTCATTGGGTTTTTAAATATGTATGGAAGTGTTTGTTGACCTAAAAGCGTACAATAACAAGGACTTGATGATGTGCCGTGGTTAAGTCTCTGTCTCTCCTCTGTGTTGTGTATTCGCTCTCCGTCTCCGCAGTTTGCCGTTGAGGTTCTGGGTGAATGTGATAAAGAATCCTCAGTTCGTCTTTGACATCCATAAGAACAGCATCACAGACGCGTGTCTCTCTGTAGTAGCTCAGACCTTCATGGATTCGTGTTCTACGTCAGAACACAAGCTGGGCAAAGACTCGCCCTCGAACAAGTTGCTCTACGCTAAAGACATCCCCAACTACAAGAACTGGGTCGAGAGGTAGGTCATCATTTATCCTTTGGAATAGAGAGACTCAGCAGTCTGGGCCTAGGGATGTGTTGGAGATGAGGTAACTAACTTTTCTAAATATATATCTGATGGATATTCAGTGGTGTTAGTCTATAAGGCAGAGCAAACATCAGCGGTACTGTTACCATCTGATTCATTACAGCGTAAAAGCAAAGTGCTCCGAGTCAGAACCTTTGCACAAAGGGCCACAGTGCATATGATATACTGGTACACTTAGGTTTTTTTGGGGGTTTTTTCCCCTGACGATTACTTTCAAGATCTTGTGTATTACAATTTTTTAACACTAAGGTTTTGCAGTACTTGACTTAAAAAAAAAAAACACATACAACCCCACTTTTTAAAGTTTTGTTTCATGCAGTCATGTGTGCCTCAGAGGGCTAAGGCACTGAGTTACTGATCGGAAGATCGGCGGTTCGATCCCCAGGTTGCCACTGTTGTGCACTGCATCATGGCTGACCCTGCGCTCTGACCCCAGTTACACTGGGATATGTGAAGAAAGAATTTCACTGTGCTGTAATGTAAATGTGACAAATAAAGGCTTAACTTAACGTAGAAGCAAGTAGATAATCTGTCGGCAGGCTACATGAAAAGCTCTTTTGTCAGTCAAATTGCCTCTTCCTGGGAAAGTAGGTGGTTTGGCCACAGATTTTAATGAAACATGCCAGAATGCTAGAAATCTGGCTTGCGAGACATATGAAGGTTAAGAACCTCATGTTTATGTAGACTTGTTAGGCGACTAAATGTAGAACATCGGATCCTAAACATAACATTTAGTTTTTCTTGGCCTTCAAATACATAAATATGAGCAAATCAATTAATACTCGAGCAGCGAGGTTTGTTCTGACGGGTCTAATGAAAATCCATTACGACTCACTTTTCTTTTTCCACCATGGCTGAAAATTCTATTATGTTTTGCAAATAGCAAGCGGTCATACTGTAAAAAAAAAAAAAAAAAAAAATACATTAAGAATTGATTTTTAATTACACTTTTTAACCCTTACGCTGGTTATTGATTTTCTGTATTAACATAAATATGCCTCTCTCTCTCTCTCTCTCTCTCTCTCTCTCTCTCTGTCTCAGATATTATTCTGATATCTCTCGGATGCCAGCGATCAGTGATCAGGATATGAGCGCGTACTTGGCAGAGCAGTCTCGCCTTCACTTGAACCAGTTCAACAGCATGAGCGCCCTGCATGAGATCTACTCCTATATCACCAAGTATAAAGACGAAGTAAGCGCTCGCACACAGATTAAAAAGCTGAGATGCCACACCATAACTCAAGCAAATTATTATCATCATTATTATTTTTATAATTATTATTATTATTGAAGAATGCTTCAGCATGCTGATTTACACGCACTGTCATATTGTTCATTTAAAGACTAGTGTGAAAATGAGCTGTGATCTAGCAGATCTCGTACATTTCAGCTAACAAAATCTATGGGAGAACAGAATAAGGAGGACGTGTCCAGTTGTTATCCTGCAGTAATTATTGTTTTTGGACCTATTGGCCAGCAGCATTTTAGTCTCTCCTCTCACTGAACCTTTAGCCAAATAACAGTCAGTCCTACAGCTCTGTTATTGCACCTAGTGTGTGTGTGTGTGCGCGCACATGTCCCCGTGTGTGCATGTATGCTGTGATTTTGTTTTTCTGGATAATGTATCACAGCTGGCTCCATTAGCACTGCGCCTCATCATGTGTCATTATGCTGTAAAAGCACAAGCACAAGCGCGAGCACCCCCGTTGTATTTCAGCTTTAATAGACATGTGAGCGCGGATCAAAAACAGAGGCAGACAGGACAGATTGATCGATTGGTGGATGGATAGATGGTCCTCAGTGCATTGTAGTTTCACTTTAAGTGCTTTTTCTTTCTTTCTTTCTTTTGTTCTTTCTCTCTCTCACACACTGCCTCTCTCTGTAGATCCTGTGTGCGCTGGAGCGGGACGAGCAGGCGCGCAGGCAGAGGTTGAGGAGTAAGCTCGAGCAGGTGATTGACACCATGGCTCTGAGCAGCTGATCAGGGCTCCGAGAATTCACGGCACACAAACTGAAGTCACACACTCCCCCTGAAACACACACTGCAAAGAACTGGAGCAGTACACTGGAGCTACTACAGAGCTGGGCACACACTCTTCGTCTGTGTGCTTGTAATGTGTGTGTCTGTGAGAGTGAGTGTGTGTATGGGGCGGTGTGTGTGTGTGGGTGTAGACACAAGGACGCATCACAGAGATCATTTCGATTGTTGTCATTGGTGTATAACCTTTTTTTATTATTATTTAGTTGTGATTTGTGTGTGCTGGACCTCTTCACACGTAGATACATATACACACACACACACACATATAGACACACACACACACTTTTGGCCATCATTTTTTCCGAAGACTCAAGAAGGATGAATTCTGGGATGCCTACACTCCAGCCATGGTATTGGTCAGGTGTTATGACGCCCCCCCCGAGGGTTCGCACGGAAGAAAAAGAAAAAAAACGGACATTTTTCAAGTTGTGTGATCTGTTGTTGATTATTTTTATGTTGTACAAATGTAACGGACTGCCCTCTCTCTGCTCTCTTTTGCCACTCGTGTTACTGCTGAATTTGCACAGTTTACAGAAAACAGTACAAAGGACAAATCGTCAGATATTATATATGTATATAAATACTGTTCCATTTTCAGCCATGTGAAATCTACCATTGAGATTTTTTGCTATGTTATCACTGAAACACAAATAGAGTCGACAAAGAAGAATTAGATATTTAAGCAAAAGAAAAAAAAATTACATAGGAAGGAAAAAAAAAAATAAGAAGAAAATGAATAAAATGTTGTCCTGTGCCATGTTTTATTTGAATGTCGTTTAGTGAAAAGGCATTTTGTTACATGGGAATGTGCTATGATTTTGTTCTTAATATGATCTTGCCTGATGACTGAAAAAAACAAACAAAACAAAACAAAAAAAAAACCTTGTTCGGAGTAGATAAATAGTGCAGGTAAGCTAGAATTATCCAGAGATTAGAAGTCGAAGAGCTCGCTCTCGGGCTCTGTGAACCAAATGCGCTCGTCTCACTTCGTTCACCACAATGTGTGTGACGCTGACGCTCTTTCTCGAGTTTTCCTCATGCACAAGGCATGTGGAGGTAGAGCAGCAGATTTACATGAGCTCCTTTTTCTCTTGGTCTTGTGTATCAGAGAGAGAGAGAGAAGCGTGAGCTCTTAATTCGTCACTGCTTCAAACTCTGATCAGAGAGCGCGGGTGAGTGAGCGAGCGAGCGAGTGAGTGAGGGAAGGATGAAGAAGAGGGTAGAGACTGAGAGAAAGAGGAGCTTTAGCCTCAGCTCATTAATGAGACAGGGCTAAGTAATCCTGTTACCCTCTGGCCTGACGCCTCCAGTGTGTGTGTTTGATTTAGCCTGCTTCTTTATAGATGATCTTTCTAATCTCGTATGAGAGACGTGTTCTCCGATGAGAGGCTATCTTAGAGTGTTGCTTTTCTTTTTTTTTTTTCCTCCCCTGATTCTTGCTTTAATTTGCTTGCCTAAAACCAAACTGTGATCTGTGGTGGATTTGATTTGGTGTTGATTTTGTATTGATACATTTTGTTATCCTGCCTCTGTGGTTTACCATTGTACCTGAACAGCTGTGTTTTTGCTCATAATTTCTCTCCATCAAATGTACATGGGTGGTGCTGTGTGAGGTATGACTATCCTAATTTATGTGAATCAAAAAAAAAAGAAGAAAAAGTCACATGGCAACCCCCTGATGGTGTGCCTGTACCCTTTGAGAGGGATTGTGTGAAGTGTTGCTTTTTGCTGGAATATTTTGAATGGGTCTGTTATTGTTAAGATTTCCCCTTTGGTTATGTATTAGTGTTGTCTTCTAAGTTATTACTTTTCTCTTCCATTCCCAAAATTCAAACTATGGTACCATCAGGTTTCTCAAACATTCAGTAGATCTTTTTTTTTTTTTTTCATTTTTTGGAAAAAGTTTTTTTTTTTTTGGACCAAACCATCAGTTAAAAACAGGTTCAAACAGGGTTGCTTTCTGCCTAGAGCACGTCAAGCCCTGACTCGAGTGCGAGGGCAAGCTGTCAGCGCTGGTTAGCCGGCCAACGTCCGCTAGTTCTGACACCTTCATCCATTTTTAACCAAGGTGAACGTGTAGAGAGATAGAGAGACAGACCGATGGAGAAAACTGCTTACCTCACAGATGTGGCCACACACTGGGCTGTGTGCGCGCATATGTGTGGGTATTTTTTATTTCTTATTTTTAAATAGGCCAGAATCTTCACTCTGCCATAAGATCTGGCTTAATGGAAATAGATTAGCTTTGTGCAAGGAGGCCTGAAGCCGTTCCGCTAACCACTAGCTGATGAGCTATCAGACTTATGTAATCAAATGAATTTTACATTAGTCGACATAGCGCTACATGGCTCGGCCTGTGCTCCTCACTCAGCCAGAGCGAATTGAGATTCTGTTCAGCTGTGGCGAGACTCGAAAAAAGCGCTTGGTGATTTGGCTCGGTTCGAGCCGCGGTGAGCTGTGTGTTGGGCTGATGATGGTGTGAAGATGCATCCAGACATCTCAGGATCTCCCTTTAGTCTTCCGTGTTGGTGTTGCCTTGTGAAATCGTAGATGATTGGAAGAACTGCAAGTTAGTTAAGTTTACAAACTTGTGTAGTCTTGTGAGAGTAAGAGGCACTGTAACACAGACTTTTGGGAGCATTTTATGTTTACTTCCACATTGTGCACCCTATGTAGAGATCAATGGAGCAATCCTTTATTTTTCCCTCACCGCTCATGCCGATCCGTATGAAAAGGGTGATGGTAATAGCGGTGAGTTTTCAGCTGGGCAAAGAAAGCGAGCGTGCACTCACTCCTTCAGACTGCTTTCAAATAAAAGCTCCTCTCGAGTGGGTGCTGCTGATCCTGACCACCCCCTCTTTCCCTCCTTCCTGTGCCCATTCTGTCTTCCTCCTCTCATGGTTCGTTTTCAGCACACTTCTTTCTTGACTCCCTCCTACAACTAGTCTTTCTGTCCATCACAGCACTTCTCTGCTCCAGTGCTGCCTTCATCTTTGATGCCATTCCTGCCTTTACTTGTCACAATTCCTAGCTATCTCACATCTCGGCTCTTCCTTGGTTCTTTTTATCGTTCTCCTGAGCAGTAGCTGTCCTTTTTCGGCCGGCCCTAAAAATGCCCTAGGCTTGAATGAAGTAATAGTAAATAAATCGCAGGAAGTCACGCCAGTTGAGTTTTAATGCTATGATAAACTAGATCTTTTTTTTTTTTTCCACAATTTTAGACTTGAAGTAATTGTCACGTTGGCCGGTAAGCATCCATTGTGTAAATATTCTGTTGTTTCCTATTTTGCAGATTTACTACTTGTAAATAAACATACATCAAGATGAAATTAAACAGTTTTTGCTAAATGATGCTTTCAAGTGTTTTTTTTTTTTTTTAACTCAATCATTCATTGTAAAACTAAATATTGGAAAAGACGATGGTTAAATTTGGAACTTCTTAAAGGGATGTATGTATGGGACACTATTAAGAGCTCTATGAAGAACGCTACAGTTTTGGTTTACAAATGTTTCCAAGATCTTTTTTCCTCTCTTGATGTAAATGTGAATTTTATCCTCTTTTGACCTGAGTTTACAGTCATTACATACTCGTACTTATCTAAGCTTTTTGTGCATCTATTTGCATATGTCAATTAAATTGCTTTTGGCAAATGGCACATGGTGGAATAAAACAAAAATAATTATATATTTACTTATATATATTATAACTTCTTAGTCGGTCTTCTCCAAAATTGTGATTATTAATGCCTTTTCACACAGTGCAAAGTGAGTCAGCTGTTTTCCCAGCTAGGTTAGTTCACACACAAAAAGTGATCAATTAATGTAATATTTTGAAATTCATAGATCATAGTATCATAATATCAGCTGATGTGTCGAGGTAACCCTTTTATTGCCCGGTTTAATCTTAATTTCTTACTAATTGAATTTTAAGGCAAACCAAAAAACAGCTGATCCAGAAAAGAACCCCAGGCTTGATGTCCACATGCAATGGGCAGAGTGCAATGCTGAGAAATCGCCCCTACAGCTGAGTTCGCCTCTCTATCTCCCGCCCACTCTCCTTATTACAGCTGTCTGATCTTGCTTTCCTCTACGTCCAAGCAGGTCAGCTCCCAGAGGAGTATGGGCCTGTCCTCCTGATTATAGCCAACATGCCTTAGAGTGCAAGACAGGAGCAGTGAGAGAACAATATGAAGCTTAGAATTGCTTTTGCTGAACTGGTTTAAAAAAATGGCACAATGTAACAAAAAAAAAAATACATGACTGTTTGCGCTGGTAGAGAACATTATTCAGTGGCAGAGCGGTGTTCCTCTAACAGCAAATCCTGTAGTGCTTTATTCCTCTTAAACCACATCCTTTATGTAATTATAACATTGTCACATCATACATTTTATTCATTTACAATTCCATTTAATGTGCCATTAAAGAAGTTAGTTACTGTAGGGTTTTTTTTTTTCATTTTTTTTTTTTTACTTATAACAGCTATAAACGATCACCCCACTCACCTGCCTCTTTTATTTTCTTTCTTTCTTTCTTTCTTTCTCAGACTTTCTCATTTCAGAAGACTTATGAACTTGCTAAATAAATTTATTAAAGGTCTAAATATATCAAAGGTTATAATGTTCTTTGTTAAAAAAAAAAAGGTTTTCATCTTTTTTTTTTTTCCTTTTTTTATAATTATACTGGGTTATGTGGAGCCTCCTCCATACAAGTCCCTGTGAATTAGCGGTTACTATAGAAACAATAAGAGAATAGAAAGAGCAGATTAATATGAACCTGTGAAGTGCATTACAGCCAGTACTGCTGTCAGAGCCATGCTGTCATTGAAAATTCATCAACACCTTAGAATCAAGCATGCCACATTGTTATGCTGTACAGATTTTGACTGTGTTCGACTGTGCTAAATTGTGCTGGCGTTATAGGCTGGGTTATATACTGTACTGTGAGTGTGTCATTACTTCCAATATTGAATTCCTGCCATTACTTACAGTATATATATCGCAATCCAGACACTACTGCTTAATGATCTATAAAGTCAGTTAAGTGATAAATATTTATCAGGCTATACATAAAATAGGCGAGCTGTTGTTATGCATAGCACTGTGTAATATGAAATATTAATTTGCAGTTTGCTGAATGGTACTTACTGTTAGATTTCTGTCTTGGTGTGAATACAAGAGAAGATGATAAACTATCTTATGTTATACACACTGGAAAAAATGGTACTAAAGGCGGAAAAGTAGGATTATTTTTTTTTTGGGTGGGAAAAATGTTTAAGTAGGTAGACTGAAAGTGTAGTGCAGATCAAGCGACTATGTTGCATTTAAAGCCCATGGTGTAACATCTTCTCAAGTATTCTATAGCACTGGTGTGTAACTGTGCTTCAGAAAGCCTTTGTTCCTGTCAAAATGCTGTTGTATGGAGACTTGAAGAAAACATGGACAAATCCTAAATTAATGAACAGTTTCTTTTGGACTCGTTTCAAATGACAGCTTGATTTACAGCTTTGCGAGAAGGAGATAAGCCTTGGACATGGCTGGCAACATCACTGACAAAGGAGCAGCACTATGTGTCTAATTAATTAAAGCAGTGTGGGGGAGGGCCAGCATCAAATACCATGGAAGAGCAAGAAGGTTAGGCTGATCAGTGAACCCCTGTGCCGTGTTGTGGTACAGTACGATAAGCATAGTCTCGGAGGAAAAGTGTTAATTACGCACACACACACACACATACTCGCTATCTGTCCATTTACTGATAGCACTTCTCATGCGAAAGTCCATTAAGCGCCAAGCTCGTATCTTACGCTATCTCCGGGCCATGTGCCTTATTAAAGACGAGAGCAGAAAGAGCGCATGCTTTGCATTAACCTCTGTGATTCATAATTCGAGTCCTGTTCTTCACTGCATTCTTTAATGTCCTCACTACAAGCTGTGCCGGATAGAAATTGTCTAATTGGCGGGAAAAAAGTAATTGTGTTGAAACCACTCAATGACTGGCATGGATGAGGCTTATAAGAGGGTCAGAGGGAAGAAATGTGTATGAGGTTTAGTAAAGACCCCATGGGACTCTCTGATCTAGCACCTTAATGTGATTACAAATGAGTTCTGTTCATATATTTATGGCCCTAACAGCATGCTTCACTCTAACCTCCTACCTTTTAATCTATTGTATATCTCAAAACCAAGTGAAGGTTTATTGTGGTTGCGTATTAGTTTAACAATAATAGTGAATATATACACTAGAAGTACAACCTCCTTTTTTTAATCCTAGCAACAATTAATATGTAATAATATCTTTGCTGTAATAGCCAATAACATTGTCAGGACTAAAGTTTTTTTTTTTTTTTTTTTCTTCATACTGTATGGAAACTTTCAAATGAACTTCTAACAGGGGCAGCCAAGCGCTCCAGTGCACACACATTTATCACACTCAGCAGAGGCATGTAAGCCTAATTTTCTCTCCTCTCTTAGAAATATCCAAAAATCCCAAACAAGCTGGGAGCCGAAAGGTAGAAAGAAGTTTAGAACAACATCCCTGTTATCAATTAATCATTAATTTTTAGTCTGAGGCTTATTAGCATTCTTGAGCTCTTTTCAGCAATAATTCAGCAGACATGCAAGAAAATATTAGACACGTGAGGAGCATAGATTCCCCATGTGGTGTTTGCATGTGGGTCATTCCACTTCATACACAGTGCTTTATTTGGTCAAGTTGCTCTGCCGATATGTTATTAAAAGACTGTAACCACCAGTGTGATGTGCTTAATTAACATGCATAATCATTTTCACACGTTATTTTGCACATGGTCTAGGACAATGTTCGCCCTGTTATGCCACAATGTATAATTATTTCTACTGCAGAGGAACAGAATTGTTCCCCACATTGAAAGTGCTCATGTTTTGCAAATACTCCATCTGCATACTACCCACTAATTAATCATTACATTATGACTGAAAAAAAAGCCATGTATAGGTATAAAACTGCAGTACCAACAAGTATGTCATTGGATTTTATTGGATCACATACAACTTAGTTAACATTACTTGTATGCTATATATATATATATATATATATATATTAAGTACAGTAGTGTCCAATTAAATTAATTAAATTTTATTTGAATAGAACTCTATGGAAATTATCGAAATGTGTATGAAATATGAAAAATGTGAAAGATTGAAAGTAAAAAAAAAAAAGATTGCGTTTAAACAATTGTGAAAAAAACGTAAAGGATAAGGACGATTCATCATTTGTAGTGACCTCATGCTCCACAATGTAGTTAATGCTAAAGCTATCCATGTGTGTCGAAGGAGAACGAAACGACCAGATTACAGTGTGGAACTTGAAAATGAATGTCCCTGACCCTACCTCAGTAAAAGATTTTGCATAAAATGGTGTCTCCTTTGCCTCCCCAGAAATCCTGAACTACGTAAAATTTAATGACGCATGTTGAGATAAATTTAGCTAACTTTCTATAATTAACTGGTTATATTTAAAGGTCATACTGTATGTTACGCTCCTTTTTTCAACAGGTTTGCACAAGTCTTAGAGGTCTCTACAATGTGTCAACTTTCCTGCTGAAACAAACTCAACTCTACTCAACAAGTATATATATATATTTTTTTTTTTTCAGATTTTTTGTGGTCATGCAAACTGGCGACTCACCTGAATGTCTAAATATAAGTGAAAAAATAATTTTCCATTATACTGTAGGTCCCCTTTAACATACAGTACAGTATTTAACCTGTTTTCTTTGCTAATGCGAGACCAGACTAGCATTGATTCAAGTAGCTAAAATAAAATAATGGCAGTTCATGCCAATTATAAGTTGTTGTTTTTTTTTTTTTACTTCTAATTAATTTATTTTAATCTGCATAACCTTTGTCCTGCATATGTGTTTTCACACATAGTTGCTATAATATGAAACTCATCTTCTACTGTAGCAGTTTCAGATAAGTTATCCTAATTTTTACTTTTTAAAACTTGAGTACATTTTTAAAAAATGTCAAACTGTGGCATAAAACTTTCACTAATAGTAATATTTTCCAGCATTATTCTTTGAGTTAAGTATAATTTCTCTATACATATCTAGCTAATCATATAAAGTTTTTAAGACCTAGTTGTGCTACTTACCAGCTTTTATGACTGGGGCCTTCATGATAGTGATATGAATATAGAAAAAAATATCTTTATTTTCTTTGAAAAACACATTACGCAATTTAAATTCAGCATCTTTTTTTTTTTTTAACAACAAACCCAAGTTGGTTTAGAACAATGAGAGCAAATCTGTTGTGCATTAGATAATGTGTCCCAAAAGTCTCCAAATATAATAAAAATGATCACTTTTCAGCATTTTGCTTCTTCTTCTTTTTTTTTTTTTACATGTACATTTGGCCCATTTTTTACCCAATTGCTGTAGCGGTTAATATGTTTCACCCAGCAACAATTTTTTTAACCCTAGTTGAGTAGCTTCTTATTTCTTAAACAATCATGTGTTCATGGAAAAGATGTCACTGTGTTTCAGAAGGTTAAAATTGTTGGCCTGCATCAAGTAAAGAAAACTTCTGGATTTGATCACTTGAACTGTCCAGGGCATTATTAAAACCTGGAGGGATAGTGCTAACCCATTAACTTCACAGAAGAAATGTGGTTTGAAAGAAATGACTGTAATGCAAAAACACTTAAACATTTGACAGTAAAAATCACAACTATATTTAATATTGAAAGTAAAAGCATTTCCAGAATTAGGACTACAGTAAATAGCTGTGGAGGCAGTGTCATGATCTGGGATTGCTTCTTTTAGCCAAGTCTGGTCTCAGTAATGTTATGTGGCAATAAAATTAAGTTAGCTGAATATAAAGGATGACCAACGTATCACATCAACGGATTTTTCCATTCCCTGATAAAATGGACATATTCTTAAACAATCATTTTAGAATATGTATTTCTTGGTTAAGGAGAGGATGTTACTGTGTTTCAGAAGGTGAAATTATTAGCCTGCGTTAAGCAACAAAAAGAACTAAGGAGATTACTGAAATTACTGGAATTTGGTTAAGAACTGTCCACTCAATCGTTCTCTATACTACTTATTCTGTTGCAGGAAGCCTGGGACCTATCACAGGGGACTCAGGGCATCAGGTGAGGTAAACCCTGGATGGGGTGCCAGTCTATTGCATTGGACACACACACACACACACGGTATATACAGTACATATGTAGAAGTCACAGCTATGTTTAACAGTGAAAATAAAAGCATTCCCTCATTTAGAGAACTCACAAGATTGGGACTAAACAGCTGTGTGGCCATAAGAACCAAAATGATTGTCAAGGCTGGATCGGGAAGCTGTTGCGAACCACAAGTGCAATTACATGCATAACGCCAGATGTGTTAAGTTTATGTGAGTGGGAGAGACACGTGTGTTTACAAAGAAATGGCGTAATCAGGTAATGGTGTTTACACAATAAAGTTACTTTTTGTTAAATGTGTTAATTTCCCCTGTGTGCTGAGACTTTTGGGACACACTGTAGCACATAAATTGTCAGTTGACTGATCAAAAACAAATGTTATCTGTGGCCATGGTGTATGTCCCTTGATTCACTTTTGTCATTTAATTTCAGTGCTTCGATACAAAGTAAAGATTGTCCACCTTGTTTCGATGCACATCCCAGCTGGGGAGACTGTAACACAGACTGTAACACAACTATTTCTGTCTATTAAGATAAAAGAATTGTAGCAAAAGATAAAATATTGGGACAGATGTTAACTATACTAGATATACAGTGTGGCCCAAAAGTCTGGCTCTATAAGCATTTTTACATTTTTATTTATATGAAATATGATCTTCTTTATTTCAGATTACAAGTTACTTGGTCTGTGAGTGTTGTGCAAGACAAGCAAGATTTATTTTCAAATAAATGTTAACTTGATAAATGAGCAAGATCTTAATATATGTAGTGCGCATGTGCTTTATCTGCCGAGCTTCACGTGATCACAACTCGGTCAATGGTTCTTCTCTCTTGCGTGCTGTGGGATTGTGGGTAATCATCTCTCATGATCAGTCTCAGTACACGTGTGTCACTCGTATTGACAATATCTATGAAGGCGTGCACTGTTTACTATGACATTGTGACCATGTGTGCGCGCAAGAATTTTTTATTTTGTGTTCAAGTGTAATGACTGTTTATTCGTAAGTGTACTAAAAAAAAAAGAATTTAAAAAGACTGTAGCAGTGCTGGAAATTAATCTGTTTAATGAAAATGCAATGTCACATTTCCGTTAAATCCTTAAAAGACGGCAAAAGCAAGTGTCATTAGGGAGGTTCCTCGTTAAAAAAGCAGTGATGTGTGTGTATGTGTGTGAAAGTCGTCCTACACAGTAGTCCCCACTCCTCCTCATGTTACTTCAGTCTTTTAAATAAATTTATATCAATTGATACTTTTGGGACAATCTGCAAGTTTTCAATACAATATACTGCATAATACGGTGGTGTAGTGGTTAGCACTGTCGCCTTGCTCCTCCAGGGTCCGGGTTCGATTTCTGTCTCTGTGTGCATGGAGTTTGCATGTTCTCCCCGTGCTTGGTGTGCTTCCTCCGGGTACTCCAGTTTCCTCCCACAGTCTAAAGACCTGCAGTTTAGGCTAATTGGCGCTCCCAAATTGCCCATAGTGAGTGTATGTGTGTGTGACCTGCGATGGATTGGCACTCTGTCCAGGGTGTACCCTGCCTCATGCCCTAAGCCTCCTGGGATAGGCTCCAGGACTCCGCAACCCTGAATACAGGTTTTAAACGGTATAGACGATGATTGAGTGAGTGAGTGTACTGCATAATTCCAAAATTCTCAAAATCATATTTAAAAACTTAAATATGAAATAGAGTAATTTCAGCCCATTCCCCTCAACATATACACACATAAAAAAGACTTTTATTTCTTGTAAAATTGTGTCATCTTCAGAAATGAATGTGATTGTAAAAATACATGACAAACAAGAAAGTGCACAAAAATCAATAATAAACAGAAATTTAACAGGACAGAAAGAAAATGTATTGATTAAAGAATTTATTATTACAACCAATTATATTTAATGTGGAAAATAACAAATAATGCTCTGTATCAACATCATTCATTATTTTATTCATTCATTCATCTTGTATAAGGTTTATCCTGTACAGGTTGCAGGGGCTTGGAGCCTGTCTTAGGAAACTTGGGGCACAAGGCGGGGTACACCCTGGTCAATTTATCACAGTTCTCACAGACACACATACAAAGTTGAGAAGATCAATTAACCTAATTTGCATATCTTTGGACTGTGGGCGAAAACCGAGGTACCCAGAGGAAACCCACCAAGCATGGGGGAGATCGAACCCTCGACCCTGGAATGAACATGAGAGATCATAGATATGACATTTTTGTTTAGATGAAATAAAAAAGTATATTAAATACATATTTTGCACATATTGTGTATTTGGGAACAGCTATTTATGAAGTTTCTATATAGGGAATACATGTAATATAAAGTAACAACCTAGAGAAATAAAGAGGCTCCATATTCAGGAAATGAATAATAAATGAAAAGCACACATATTATGTATATTTAGATGGAAATGAAGGAAGTTTAGTTTGGGTTTGTGTGTGCAAGAGAGGGAGAGAGAGAAGGTGTGAGAGAGAAGGAGAGAGAGAGAGAGAACAATTTGTGTTGCTTTATTTTCCCTTTAGAAAACGAAAAAGTCAAGGTTGTGAGCACACTCTGGACGTCTTCTACGGTCTCGAACTGAACTGACCATGAATTTTTCATCAACTCTGTTGCGTGTACTCCTTCTCTTTCTTTCTTTCTTTCTTTCTTTCCATCTCTCCTCCTCTCTCATTCGTTCTATCAGCACATACTCGGCTGTGATTTTGATTCGGGGAGAGCGAGAGAGGAGAGGATGAAGGTGAGGACAGAGCAGACTCACTGCTGCATGAAGTGTGGTTCAGCGCTGGTGTCCATGGTAACCGCTTTCTCCTATCACAGCAGAGCATCGTTATAAGAATGCACACTACTTTACAATCCAGCAAAAAGAAATTGGTTGTCTGATGTGCTATTTACTTATTTACTGAAGAGTGACTGAGGAAACAGTTCCAAGGGCTGCTTACAGAATCACGAATTTCTGCCAAGAGATGTGTGTGTGTGTGTGTGTGTGTGTGTGTGTGTGTGTGTGTGTATATGTGTGGGTGTGACAGTTTGTCAGTAATCTCAGTGTTGGTTTTTATTTTAGTGTGACGTGATTGAGATTAACGAGCTTTAATGTGGTTTGAAGTCATGAAGCGAAGCAGGGAATTCATCATTTTATGGTCATCATGGCCTTGTCTCCTGAGTTAGTGCACCATGGCGTGTAGGTGAAACATGTATTATCTATTGATCCCATCATTTTGAAGTCGGTAGATTTGTATTAAACGGCCCACATGATGTAATGGTGCACATAAGCGATGGTGTGATGTCATTTTCACTCTTTTGTCTAGATGTCATGCTTCACTGCTTAATAGAGAGAATGGACATTCAGTGCTTCATCTCTCATTATGAAGTAATTTCTGTTCACCCATCATCCATCTCTCTCTCTCTCTCTCTCTCTCTCTCTCCTGTCTCCACCTCTTCACTCCACCCCTCCACTCTGCAGGAGCCCATTTGTCAAGGTCTGGTGCAGACATAGAACTTAATGCTGTGTGTGTGTGTGTGTGTGTGTGTGTGTGTGTGTGTGTGTGTGTGTGTGTGTGTGTGTGTGTGTGTGTGTGTGTAAATGAACGATCGGGGCACAGGTGTTCAGGAGGAAGGGAGCAAATGGGGATAGTACCTCTCTTTTTCTCTCCTACTATCTCTCCATCACATTGATCTTGCAGTCAAAGCTCAAAGTTGAAACTCCCGCGTTTCAATAACACATTGTCCATGCTGGTGTTGGAGGAAGTGCTTTTTTACAGTAGCTTTGTTTAGATTTCTTTATCCTCTTCTCACAAAAGCAGCCCACATTTCCACCAGTTAAGCGCCAAGCCATTATGAAATCAGTTTTGGGGAGTTTACTAATGAATGGTGTAAAAATAATAACAACTGTGAAGGATATTACAAGTTGTACTTCTGCCACTGAGAAGCTACTTGGATATCCAAAGTCCAATCCATCTATACATAGCACAAAGACAAATGAAGCATGAAATGTTTCTTTTTTTAGTTGTTTATTCTGAGAGAGCAGAGGATTTCACATGAAATATGGTTGTGTTATCGCCAAGGTGAGTGCACTGCAGGCTGAAAGTGGCTCAACTGAAAGAATCTGTAGGGCATTTATCCTAAAAATGGCCCAAAAGCAAACAATGTTAAATGTCTTTTTTTTATGTGGCTGCTATTTTACTTCTCCATCGATTGCCACCAAAATTATTATTCCTTGGCCTCCTGATTCACAGCTGCATTATACGTACTTATTTTTGCAGTCGTGAAAGGTATTTATCGCAGTGAAGTTAGATTAGGCACCAAGGGAAAAGATCTCTATCTCTTTGTCACTCTGATGTTATAAGGTGATGGGCACATTGGCCCGTTCCAGCTCGTCTCTCTTGCTCCATTTCTCCGGAGCAGGTTCTGATGTGTTTCCGGGTCAGGCGTTGCCCCGTGTTAAACATGACAGCCCGCTGTGTGACCATCACTCTGGGAGCTCTGAGAGAGATTGAATCATGCAGTGTTGATTTAGCAGGAATAATACCCTTCATGTAAGACAGTGATTTATTAAAGTTAACTGCTGTTACTCTTTTTTTTTTTGATAAGAGCCTTAAAATTTTGATCAGGAAATTTCTCTGACCAGAGACGCAATGAAACTTTGATGAATCAAACGACCGTTGCCCATTTATCAACTCTTCAACAAGAAACGTAAAACTTGAACAGAATCCAGACCCTCAAGCGCAAAGACGACGTGATTCACTGATTTTAACACTTGCTGCCTTTTAAAGCAATGCCGGAGATGCAGATGTGTTTCTTTTTTTTTTTTTTTAGTTTTTCTTCCTTCTTGCTCTGTGACTGAGAGAAGATTTGTTTAGTGTTGGTAATGCACAAAGCTATTTGGAGCATGCATACACAAGAACACACACACATGCACATCACTTTACATAAACCTCAAGCACATTCCAAAAATCTCTCTCTCTCTCTCTCTCTCTCTCTTTCTCTCTCTCACACGGACACGTAGAGAAAGCAGCTAATGGTGTTTAATCAATTTTACACAGAGAGAAACTTTGAGATTGTGTTTTGCTTCTCTGTCAAATTGGTTGCAAATTGTGTAAATAATGTATCTGAGGCATTCAGAGATCACATTTCTCTCTCTCTCTCTCTCTCTCTCTCTCGATCTCTCACACATTCACACTTGCACACATTAGACATTAAAAGGTGTCAGATTGAAGCTCAGTACGAACCTCAGTTGGGGGTCTCTGTCATTAAACTGGCCTCCCGTCTTGATATCTGCCATCTAATTTTTTTTTTTCACGATTTTTAAAGAAACTATTAATGATCCCAGGCCTACATGGGGTTTAGTCAAAAGGAATCATGAAATGAAACTTCTCTACATCTTTTAGATCTCGTCGTCTGAATTTCCTCCAGCTAAAAAGTGATTTGGGAGACTTTTGAGACCGAGGATTCACATTAAGGTAAAACTGTACTGCGATCAATAATAGAACTTGCAGAGAGCGGATGTAGGGAAGTCAGAGTCTGTTCACCGACCTAGTTTCAGAAGCAGCTTGGAGAAACCTACACAAACCTTTAATAAATCATTCATAGCGTGGCATGACACGTGGATTAAAGATTTACTGAAGTATTTTGTATCATTCAGCACATCTCATCAGTATCACTCAATGCCAGAACTAATTGAGAGAAGTTACATAATAATCACTAATGTGAAATTTTAAAAAGACAAGTTATCCTTATTCTTCTTCATTAGTTTATACAGTCTGTGAAACAAAGTGCTAAATGCCAGTATTTTTTATAGCACAGCGCGTGGACAGTAGTTTGATCGTTTCTATAGTAACAGCTCATTAAGAGGTTCTTGTGTGACGAATGCTCCGCATAACTGAATTAAAAACACAGTTATTAAAAAAAAAAAAAGAGTAACATTTAACAGTGATATTAAGGAGCTTTATGTGAGAAGATTCTCCTTGTACATTTTTGGAAGGAGCCTCATCGGTAGGACGTTTTTATATAGAAAAATTATAACTGCTGTGGCATAAGAGAGTTGATTAGTGTTATAGAAAACTAATCAACTCTGGAGTGGTTATGTCAGTACATAGACATTATTAATACCGAAAGGAAATTATATTCTTACAGTGGCCGGATCACAAAAACAAATAGAAGGCATGCACAAAGATAAAGATACATTTTAATTACACAGATAAGAATTGATAAAATAGAGGGCCTATGTACATTTGTACTAAATGTTCTGGTGATTTTGTTTAATTACCTTCCAATAACAACACAATCCTTAGCATTTTATTCTTTACCTAATCTATGTAGGCAGAATACCTGCACATACATTCAGTGCACGATTTTAACTTTACACATATGCTGATGTGTACTGTCTGGGACGATACTGTCCTGTTTGGTTCTGATCAAGTTGTGATTCAGTCTAGGTTTAACTAGTGCTGGGGATTTTCTTAATTAAAAGAACAGACAGCACAGCACTGAGAACTCATGTTGTAGCAAAATATTTGAATATCACTTCGGAGATATGGAATTTGTACAGGTTTGATGTCAAGTCAGATGAACAAAATGATTTAAAATATACAGTAATTCCGCAGTTCATCTTAGGCGATAATTTGCCTGGTAGAATGATGTGATTTTTAACATCAGTATGTTCGACCGGCGAAGTGGGAACTTGGACATTTATGAATAGTCAGAAACATGCTACAGTAGGTGTATAACTCAGATGAGTCAGTGTTTTAGATTTAATAAATGCTTATTCCTGTATTTAGATTTATCTAAAGTTAATACAGTATACTGTATACAATATTACTCATTAAAAGCTAAGACTTTGTTTATTTGACGCTGTGTCCAGCCATGTTGATTTGATGTCACTTTGTAAACAGGGAAAGAATTAAGGTTTGTGAATAGAATTAATATAGAGAAATAAAGAGCTAAATAAAAGAATAAAGAGTTTACTTCTGTGACGGTGGCTTTTTATGTCACGAAAAACATGCTCCCCATTTACTCTGTTGAGACAGAAGGGTTCACTAAGTTGTGCAAAAATACTTACAGTACCATCACCAGTAGCTAATATGTAATATATAATGTTTAATAAATAATGATAAATAAATAATGTTTATGAAGTATTCTTTAAATATTCCTTATTTAAAAGAACAACTGTTCGCACTATTTGCTATTAACAGTGCTGTTACTATTCTTAAACAAGTTAGCATGTAAACTTTAATTTTAAAGTTAAATTCATAATAAATGAAAAAAAGGCTTTTTTCTCTACATAATATACTGAACATCATACAAAATACCGAACTGATGCTTCAAAACCGAGGTATGTACCAACCCATGATATTTCGTGTACCGTTACACCCCTAATTCAATCTCCAGCAGTTCCCAGAACAGTGATTTGTCATGTAAGAGAGTAGGAAAGAGTGATCAAATTACAGAATCTTAACTGAACCCTTCTGACCCAACCTGATATTCATTGCACATAATATGTCCGACAGCTCCATACTCATTTTCACTAACACACAATATCCAGTATTAGCTTCAGCTGAGATGACCATGGCTTATATATATAATGATCTATAGCTCCATCATGTGCTCTATTATCCTGCCTCCCACATCTCTGACCCCTCCGCTATGGTGAGAACAGGCCGCTTTCACATGCCCACGTCCATTTGGTGAAAGGACACGGAAGGTGTTTTTTCCACGGTGAGGATCATTCATCAGCATTACAGGTAAAAAGGTTTTTTCCGCGTTCTGTAAATATCATCACGGCTGTATGGAATACTTTTCTGACTGTGTGTGTAGCCCATAAATTACCCACTTAGTCTTAATTTCGCAATTGACAGTTTGAGATTATTTGGCTTCATTAATTCAAATAATTGTAGATTTACCATCGGCAAAAGAGGAGATTGTGCACTCTTCAGTCCTGACAGTAATAGTAACAGATGACTTATTCTCCACACAATGGCTGATTCTCTTTTATTCCTGTCAAAGGGAAAGTTCAGTGTTTAACTACAGTATAACCTCAGGTGTGTTTTTATTCTTTCATTCTTTTAGATCTTATTTGAAAAGATTCTGTTTTAAAGTCAGTCATCAGTGTTCATTGTTGGAACACGTACCATGACTCACTAAAAACTTAACCAGCTGTATTGTCTGGGATATCTATCTTTCAAATAAAAAAATTTTGAGCCAACTCAATAGCTGTATTTACATGGACTAGGAGGGAAATTTGCTTCCATTGCTGATCATTAAACTCAACGAGAACAAGTTTCACCCACTAGTCAGGACTTTTATCCTCTTGCTCCTGGAATCTACAGTATGCCCCTGGTCTTTAATGAAGGAAGGTGCTCTAATTGGCTTAAAACACTGCAAGTTCAAGCATGTTTAAGATGTAACCAATCATAAATGATACTGACTTTTTGTAACCAGTCATAATGCAGAAGGTAGGATTCATTGTTAAAATAATTTTCAGACATACTGTAAATACAGGTAGAACTAACTTAACCTCAGAGTAAAAAAAAAACAAAAAACTTTTTTATTGGTTATACAGTATTTCCAGCAGATTAAAGACTTCCCAGCCGGCAGGACCACTTTGCGCATGTCAAAATAGATTCATTCGAATGAAATCCTTTGAACATGTAAATCAGATCATTGTGCATGTTAACAGTTACACTGGAATCTCTAATTGGAATGATTTCAGATCAGATCGAGGAAATATTGTCCATGCAGAAATAAGGTCCAAAACAAGTATTCCAAAGTTTTTACCACAGTTTCTCTAACTTTATTTAACCTCCTCTACATAGGCAACTGTGCTGCTAAAACCCACACCGTATGATGCTATTATGGGCAACTTGGCAGTATTAATCTAGACCAACTGCTCAGTAGAAATCTAATAAAGTTACAGTGCCTATTTAAAGCAGAACTGAATACAGTATGCAGCATTTTTGGTCAGAGGCCATCAACTGTCAGACCGCGGTCTAGACACACACATTCAAGCATTTTAGCGCCCCAAATCAAGCACTCAATAAAAATACTGTGGCAGACCCGATAATCCGACAAAAACAAACTGGTCACTATTCAGCGCCCTGTTCTCGAAACATGAGGCAGTTTGGCTTCTGTGACAGTTGTGTATGTTCACCTGAAGGCAGCTCATCAAACCAAAGACTAGCTATAGGGCTAGAGACATACAATACAGTGAGAAATGGAGAGCTTTCTCAGACTTTTTCACAAATTTTTATTTATGGTCTGATCAATGACCTGATAATATCACCTTGTTTTTGTAAAGAATACAGAAGTCTGTGACAAGAACATAACACCTAAAGGTGAAAAAGTATACATTTATTTTCCCCGTGTTCAATTCAAAACAGATCTTTTCACAGTCCACGATACACATCAAAAGTAGTAATGTGAAGTGGCACTCTGAAACAAAATGTAACTTGTCTTTTTATAGCCATAAAGTAACCATTAATGGTTAAGCACTGAAATGTAACTGCTGTTGCCATTCAAGTCTGTTAGCTGCTAATCAAGGAGGTTTATTTAACTGGACCTCCACAGTTTTTAGTAACAATAAAAAAAAAGTGAGATGAGTTTTAAGTGAGAAGAGTTGGCATTTAGTGCAATGTCATAATAAATGTATGAAACTGAGTATTCCAGCGAGGATGTGCTGCACACAGAAGCATAGAGGGCAGGAATAGCTGCAG
The DNA here is from genome assembly GCA_028565275.1 of Leiocassis micropogon. Classification (NCBI taxonomy): domain Eukaryota; kingdom Metazoa; phylum Chordata; class Actinopteri; order Siluriformes; family Bagridae; genus Leiocassis; species Leiocassis micropogon. The sequence continues at coordinate 13,054,868 of JAOVVA010000017.1, read as the reverse complement.
GCTTTGGCTGACCATTTAGGAGCAAGCAACTCATCATCTGAGCAGTATTCACACACACACACACACACACACACACACACACACACACACACACACACACACACACACACACACCTCTTAATGAAAAGTGATGCTGAGTATTTGTACAGTTACTGCAGAAGTCGATTTGTGACTTGTGTGATTTATTGTTTCAAGTGAAAAAGTCAAAAATGATACATGCTGTAAACTAGGCAAAATAGGACAAGTGGTTGAATTCTACAAAAGAAAGATTTACCTCCTAACAGAAGTCTGTATCCAGGTTTTACAGTTTTTGTTAATCATAAACTTCCTGTGGACGTTGTATTGACGTTGAATTCATTTACTGTATGTGTCCTGCTTTTATCATTCTTTCCATAGTTACCGTCTTGGCATGCAGCGCACATTTCCACATCATTTCCACATTTTCCTCTGGAGAAAATACAAGATTGAGCTCTTCAGAAAATGGCATGTTATTGCTATAAGACCGAAGAAATTGACCAAATGTTTCTAAGTAAATAAAAAGGAACAGTTTGTATCACCATAGAGATTTTCTCACAAAAAATGTGTAACTAATATTAAGCCATTGATTTTTTTAAAGCTACAATATGAATTTTTCTTCCTTGTTATTCATTCATCTTCTACTGTATACCACTTTTCCTGTACCGGGTTGCAGGGGCCTGGAGCCTATCCCAGGAGACTTTGGGCACGAGGCACAGTAAACCCTGGACATGGTGCCAATCCACTGCAGAGCACATACACAACGGGCGATTTGGGCACACTAGTTAACATCATCTGCATGTATTTGGACTGCAGGAAGTAATCCACCCACCCTAGGCGGTAATCAAACACTCGACCCAGGATGTGCAGGGCCATAGTGCTAACACCTACACCACCATGCTGTGTTTAAATATTCCCACAATACTTACGAGGTTCACTTCCTCTGCTCTCACCAGGTTTCAGCTGTCACAATGGCTAACTCGCAGGCTGGCAAGATCCTGATTTCAGCATTAACTGAGACTGCGTCCATGAAAAAGAGGTTTTTGAAATACACAATGAAACCAAACCAAATTTGATTTAGAACAATTTTATTTTTCATTTTAATCGGAGACTATTGGAGCTCAATCAGTTTGTGACTGGGAAATGACATTATTTTTAATTGCCACTAGTTGAATGTGTTCACTTTGTTGAATCTTCCTCCGTGAATATGGATCATGGTGACCAGTTTTGTGCCTGCTGCAGCTGCAGTGTATCGGTTGCTTCAGTTACTACAATGATGTACCTGCCCTAAAACACTCGCCAGAATGTTTTATTAAATTTCAGACATGCCTTCGAACAGCACGTGGTCTATATACTATACTGTATATATAATAGAAAAACTTGAATGGCAAAGTCTTTTTTTGGTGACACCACTGAGCAATACTTCTTCACAAAACCTGTCTGTGGGTATGCATGGCCCACTTGTTATTTCTTGGCTTTGTGTACAATCTGTGCTAGTGGTGGAATTTTCTACACAGTTGTGCTCTTTTTTACAATAAACATGAAGCACAGTCAGTTTGGTGAGTTACTTGTTTCAATGCCCACCAGTGGAATACGTCCACTTCCAAACAGGGGTAGAAAACAAGAACGGTACATAGTGTGTGTGCCTGCTCAGGATGCAGGATGTGAAGAGATGGATGGAGTGTAGCAGAACATAGCAGGACAGGGAGACGAAAGGCTGAGTCGAGTTCCAGTCAAAAGTTTTTTTTTTTAACATTTGCAGCTTTAAAATTCAGCCAGAGTAATAGCAAATCAATTTTAGGTTATTTTTGGATTATATTTTAAAAGGGGGAGTATTATGTAAAATTCACTTTTTAGTCATTTTTAGACAAGATATCATTCTCAACAAGATCTTGTCTTGTGGGGAGTGGCTCAGTAGTTTACATAAACACAGAAACCGCACATGAGGAGTAAAACGACAGAGCTTGAGGTATGAAAAATTATCTGAGGGGTATATTTCAGCGGGGACGGCACTGTGGTGTATTGGCGTCACCTTGCACCTCCAGGGTCCAAGTTCAATTCCTGCCTCGAGTCTGTGTGCATGGAGTTTGCATGTTCTCCCTGTGCTTGGTGGTGGGTTTCCTCGCACAGTCCAAAGACATGCAGATTAGACTATTTGTCGCTGTAGTATGTGAATGTGAGTGTGTGTGCCCTGTGATGGATTGGCACCCCATCCAGGGTGTACACCGCCTCTTGCCCTAAGTCTCCTGGGATAGGCTCCAGGCCCACTGCAACCCTGTATACAGGATAAAGCGGTATAGACAATGAGTGAGTGAGTATTTCAGTTGGAGCATTACCAGACAGTTTACAGACAGAAAGGCATTGTATTAGACGATAACGTATTGTAGAAACATAATACTCCAGATTAATATCTTTTCTGCTTTCCTGTTTTGAATTTGTACATCCTGAAAGCAAACATAAAAAAGAGAAACCCAGATGTAGATGAAGATAAAGGCATAGTGTCCATATTCTGTAGTATTTTGCTTGGGCTTATGTGGTGAATGCAGTCCCACTGTACAGTATCTAATACTAGATACAGTAATTCCTCCTTAGACTGTATTTATTATACACATTAAAAGAAGTCCTACAATTTACATTATACCATTAGTCTACTGAAATTTTGAGTGACATCCTGAGTTTTGGGTTACTTGCTGAGTTTCTGTATGTGTTTTCCCTGCGTTTTCCTTGGTTTCCTCCAGGTTCTTTTCTTTCTGCCCACTTTTTAAAAAAAACTCTCTTAAAATGTAAGTAGGTGGATTGGTACTGTAGGTGTGACTGAAAGTGTTAATTTACTGTATGTGTACAGTATGTGGTGTCCAGCGATGGACTGATGTCCCATCCAGGATGAATTTTGTCTAGTCTTAGCAGGATAGATCCTGAGCAAGATAAAGCAGATCCTGAAAACCAATGAATGTCCTCTGACCCTTAAGCAAATATTACTCAGTAAACTGAGAATAGGTCATGTATCATGTCGGGCATGAAAAAAAGACTGTTTCCAGAGCTATTATTATTATTTTCTTTCTTATGATCAGCTTGTCCATGGTATGTATTTGCATACATGCATATTTTCATTTTAATACAGATGTCTTTTATACATGGGGTTATGTAGCACTTAAGCACTCAGTAATCAGCTAAATTAACAGATAGCATAACATGCTGATTGCCTGCCCCTGGATAGTTTTTTCCATGATTACTGTAGACAATTTATTTGAGGGAGAAAACACAAATGAATATCAATGAATAATAATAATCATAGGTTTATTTTTATTAAGGTACACATCAAGAGTGTGATCTGATGACCCTGGAACCGTGAGGCAGCGACACTACCCATTGCTCCACCACACTGCAAAATGGACTTATATATTTGTTTAAAATAACTTGCATATAGTGGACATATACCTACTTTATAGGTAAATACATATAGGTAAGTTCCATAAGTAAGAACATATTTAAAATAACTAAAATGGTAAACTATACTCACTCACTCATCATCAATACCGCTTTATCCTGTATTCAGGGTCGCGGGGGCCTGGAGCCTATCCCAGGAGGCTTAGGGCACAAGGCGGGGTACACCCTGGACAGGGTGCCAATCCATCACAGGGCACACACACATACACTCACTCATATACTCATTCACACACTACGGGCAATTTGGGAACACCAATTATCCTAATCCACATGTCTTTGGGCTGTGGGAGGAAACCGGAGTACCCGGAGGAAACCCACCAAGCACGGGGAGGTCAACTATAATTTCACAGGGAAAAAAAAAATCTATTTTTTCTTTTTTTGGCTAGGGGTAGCTCCAAGGTTTTGGACTACTGATCGGAACATCCCAGGTTCAAACCCCAGCACCACCAAGTTGCCAGCATTGGGCCCTTGAGAATGGCCCTTAACCCTCAGCTTAGATGTGTAATGAAATAAAAATGTAAGTCGCTCTGGATAAGGGCATCTGCCAAATGCTGTAAATGTAGTAGTTCTCATTAGCAAAAAAATTACATACCCATGTGTGACATAACTCATTATAAAGTCATTCAGCTACTGTACGACTGTCCTGTATTCCAAAGTCAAAACATAAGCGTTTCCTTGCCATCTGGATTTAACTGCTGCACTGTGCAAATTATGTTACATTGACAACATTTGTTCTTAGGCTCTTTGTTTTTATAAATGCAATAGTTGAAAAATAGTCTGATGGAAAAATAGTGCATGAAACACTTTTTAGTGTAGTATAAGTGTAAAGAATTAGCATTATGGATAACTCTGTCTCTCTATAGCATTAGCCTGCTTTATTAGCATTCAGGCAGCACTTAGGCAGTGAAACTTCAAGTGAGTGAAGTAATTAGCCGCTTCAAGGTGATCATTAGCTGGAGCTGTTAGCACAGCTGTGGCGCACCGCACTAACAATCATAAAAAGCACAGTGACAACATGAGCTGAGCCAGGAGGAAGACGGGACAAAATATCTTAAAAGGGGAAATAGAAAGAGACAGTCTATTTCAGAGATTGCAAGAGAAATGAGAGAAAGGTTTGATGCTGCTTAATTGACTTGTTTTTCTACCCAGGTGCGATATCTCTCATTTCTCAAACACACTCCATCTTTCTTATTTACTTCCTCAAATGCAGGATTACTATTCGAGCTGCGTCGAAAATCTATCTAAAAATTTATAAACTTCAACATCTCTGTAAATTTTTTTTCCTTCTATATTTTGACAGCAGCTCTTGTTTCTCTTCCTGTCCTTATTCTAGAAAGTTCTTTTTTTCAATCAGACCTGCACATTGACATGCACTTGTCAGAGGTGTTTTAAAGAGTTCTGTTCCTGACTCTCAGAGGAAGGAGGGGGAGGATAGAAAAAGGAGAAAAGATGAGAACGTAAAGATGAAAAAAACATGATGGATAGATTTGTGCAACCTGTAGGTGAAAAAAAAACAGCATTGAGACCATTTCTCTCCAAGATCATAACCCATACGAAAAAACATTCATGGTTGTCATCTGTATGTTCAAGTTCTGGAGCTATACATACTGACACATTGATATTCAGACGTCTCTACATACATATTTTAGTAATGTTGCATGAAATATTTTTAAAGGGCAATCTGAGCTAAAAAAAAATTTCCAATTGATTTATTAAAGATTCAGTAACACTTTTTTTTTTGTAGTCACATGACTATGATAATAAATGGCAATCACCAGAAAATGACTAATCACATTCATGGTATTGATGACATTCATTGATTGCTAAAAATCTCACAAAGTGCTTGTTGGGTTTAAGAAGAATAATGTCCAAATTGTTAAGTTCTAAAATAAATTAAAAGAGGAAAACCCGGGAGAGAAGGATGAATGCACAAGTACCCATGACATGTCTAAAGATCTCTGTTTATCATCAGTAAAGAGAGCATATTTAAGCTTTAGGCCAGGTGCCCTGTGTCACATGCATCCTGTACATCAAAAGAACCAGTCATTAACATGTAAATCATAGAGAGACCTGGAGACAGGAATAGGAAAGAGGATAGGAAATACATTAGCATTTTTCGTAAAAAAAAGGGGGGGGGTTTCAGGCAGGTGCAAGCAGATCGGATGTATATTCGTCTGGATACAGGCTGTAGGATGTATAAGGAGTCAGCAAGCACAATGAGGTGTTTGGCGAGGTCATATTATAAATCCTGACAGTGCTGAAAACAACTAAACGATGACAAAATGGTGAAACAGCACCTCCTAAGTGTGGTGTATGCCAAATCTCCCAGTAATGCAGCTCAGCCACAGCAGTGCTATCAGTTAAAGTTCACTTCTATCTAAAACCTTTGAAGAATGCTTAGGCTCTGCCTTCTTGCCACAATCATATCATAATAGCCTATACAGCTTCACTGAAAAGGTGGTTTCTGATATGCGTAAGTGTTCTTCATATTTCATATAAACCACGTATATTATAGTAGAAAGATCTTAATCTTAACATCTTTATTTCCTTACATTCCTTGTGTGCATAAAAATTTACATTTCCAGTCCCAGGCCAGGCATTAGAAATTATGGACAAGAGGACAAAATGTTCCCAATTGAGCCACTTGTTCACACACACCTACTGTATAGCTCTAATACCAATATGGGCAATTTCAAATATGCTCTTGAACATCAGTCGTATAGTGACACACAGGTGAATTCACTTCCAAGTGTTTAAAGATCCAGTGTTATAGTCCCTTCCAGGTTGTGTTCTGGTTTGCATGTTAGGATTCTAAAGCACATGAATAAAGTCGGTTAATTCAATTTTTAAAAAAATCATCATTATCTTTCTATTTAATATCGAGGGGTTAAATATTCAATATTGGTCAGATTTTTTTAACAATTAAAATACTGCCTAATGACTGCACTTTAGAGTCAAAATGATCAAAATAATACTATAATAATATAAACAGTGTTTTTTTCCTCAGGTATAGCTTATATTATCATAACCATCTTTGCAGTTGTATACTATGACTTGTGCTGCTGATTAGTGTTTAGGTGTAAATGAAAGTCACCTGACTTTTTTCTGCAGAGAAATCTCTGATAATTTTCAGTCCAATCTTTTGACTGGTTTTCTCTCAGGGGAGAGAATGCTATGTTCGTTGAGCATTTCCTGGCTCATTGTGGAGCTCATACAGTTTTTTTTTAATGAGTTTTATTTTGCTGAACGTGCTCTCCTCTAGTCACAGTCATCGGTAATTTGATTGGCCAAGTGTTGTGACAGTATAGTTTTCACAGTAACATAAAGCGAGCTCGAGTTGCCGATGACAAATTTTAATGTGTTTTAATTATAACAGTATATTTTTAAATAACATAAATACATATACATTTTATTTGCAGTTATATTGGGTAATTAGTAAATTATCCAGGCGGCACCATAATACTTGCTAAGAATATCAGCGATTAGTTGAAATATCAGTAGTTTCTTACAATTACTTTATTCGCCTGACTATGTTTCAGAAATAAATCTGTAAATTTAAATCCAGTTGACATAACATATATGAAAAACATAAAAATATATAAAATGACTACTTCATTGCTAAGTATACAAACAAAAGCCTATTAATATAGTTTTATTTATTACATGAACTTTTGTATTGAGCTATTGCAGGGTTGATTTTTTTTTTTAATTAACTAGATTTTCACGAAAACCACATTTCATGTTTATATGCTTCTGCAAGCGCTTTACAAACAAATTTATTCATGTCCAGTTTGATAAATGAGGTCTAATGCTATCGTCATACAATTACAAATGTAAGGCTGATGTCATATAACAAGTTTGTTTATAAAGATATAATATGTTTTAGGAACAAGCTTTATTGTCTTTGCACCGCACTAAAGCACTTTAGAGTCAAAATGACACAGTAATGGTTTTGGAAGTTGAACTTGAGCCCACATTTAAAAGCATTTTTACCGCTATGAGCTCCATTTAGAGCCACTCAGGAATCATGCACATTCTGTACGTATTAGATTTATTTTGGGAAAGCAAAAATACTTAAAGAAACATTATATTATGTAAGATATTATGTAAGGCATCTTTTACGAGGGGCGTTCAAGTCAAACGGGGACTTTTGATTGTGAGACTTGTGAAAGTAAAAACTGCTACACTAATAAACTTATCCCAGCGTTTCACTAGTGCTTGGATACCATCGAGGTAGAAAGATGTCAATGTGCTGGAGCCATGACTGGACTGCCGGCTTTATGTCTGATATGCTGGCCTCTTATGAATTCCTTTAATGGCTTAAACATGTGGAAATGGCCCCAGACCAATTCCTGTAATGTGCAAGTGGTAATGTCAATGATTACCTGTACATTTGCCACAGACAGATTCTGTCTCTTCTGCAAGTTGGCAACAAGTTATTTGTCAATTTTCTGGGATCAGGCATTACACCTGTTGGATGTGGCTCTGAGCCACCTCAGCTGTGCATATGTACTGTATGGACTTTAAAAAAAATGTTTGCACCATTAAAATGTATTACTCTGGCTAAGAATCTCATCACTGTACTGTGCTTGAAAATTTACAACTTAATGTTGTACTAGAAATTTCATCACAAGTCCTGGTTTGACTTGAATGAGCCTTGGATTTGTAATGGCATTGTGAAGTCTGTAACATTTAAACATTACAAGGAGATGAATGTTGTCTCTGAAGATACTATGGCTATACTTAATTAATTAATTCATGCATTCATGTATTTATTCATCACTTCATCATGGATCTGGAGATCATTCCAGGAGCTTTGGATGTTGGTGGGAATACTCAAGGGATTAAATGTGAGTCTATTAAACAGCACTACTATCCACACATACACAGTCACATACTCAACCACACTTTTTTTTTAACACAGCCAATCCAATCACTCTCACTCATCATCCATATCGTTTAATCCTGTATACAGTGTCACGGGGGGCCTGGAGCCTATACCAGGAGACTTAGGGCACGAGGCAGGGCACACACACATACACACACTCACACACTCATTCACACACTACAGGCAATTTGGGAACACCAATTAGCCTAGTCTGAATGTACCCGGAGAAAACCCACCAAGCACGGGGAGAACATGCAAACGTTATGGCCGGGAATCGAACCCGGACTTTGGAGGTGCAAGACGACAGTGCTAACCACTAAGCCACCGTGCTTAGGTATAAAAATCCCTTATTTTGAATCTAGATCATTTTTTTCCCTTTATGGTAAACGTGATTGCCTCAGTGGTTTTTGGGCTTTGAACTAATAATCATTAGGCTTTGAGTCTAAATTCCATGACTGCCAAGTTGCGGGATGGCCCCTGATAAAAGTGTTGAATGAATTGAAAGGTAAAGGACTCTCTCTATTTTGCTGTCTCAGGGTTTCTGTTCATGCTGCATATAATAAGCACAGAGATCCATTAGTCAGTTAGTCCTACTGTTTTTTCTTTTTCTTTTACATGATCAAGGTGTTTTGATGAGATACATTAGGAGAGTTTTTCCTTTGCGGGCATGGGCTTCAGAATTGACTACAAATGCTTTTACATGAAAGCTTACAGTGTGCACTTTACCCTAACTAGTAATTGTGACATTTCAATAAACACGGAATTTAATCACAGACATCACCAAACTCGTTAAGTCTACATGCTTTTTTTTGTTAGAGTTGAAAGAAAAAGCTTTGAGGTCAGTCTCTCTTGATCACTCCCTATCTTTAAGCACAAAAGCAAACCTACCTTGTAGGGTGCACTAGCATCTACAGAGCTGCAGAAAGCACAGAGCGAAACTGACAAACCCGAGAGGGAACATGCAGATTAGAAACGACGACTTGTGGAGATGGAATGTTTCAGGGAAAAGAGAAGTGCAAATCATCATTTTGCGAGAAAGTGACAGGACAATTCAGGACAGACAGGACTTGCATTTATTACTCCCAAGTGTGCTTATGCATGTTGTGCTCGAGAGCAAATAACTAAGAAGTGTCTCTAAAGATGGAGTGTGTGAATGAAAACATGAGATTGGGATCTCTGTGTGCCTCAGCAGCAGATGAGCTTTTGTGTGAAGTGTACGCTAGGGAGCGCGTGCACACGCACACACGCACACATGAATGTTTAGTGTTCTCTATGACCATCATGCCTGTTCCTGCCTTCTTTTAAATTCAGGAACAAAACTGTCCACAGAACAGGCAACAGTTGCAAGAGACAAACACTGATCACAGGGGGGGATAGGAAGAGAATAAGAGATGGTGAGAAATTGAAAGAAGGAGTGGGGACAAGACAGAAACAAAAGGCAGAAAACAAGAAGAGATAACAGGGGTTAGAGAGGCAGGAGGCAAAGGAGTGTAGAGAGCTGATAGAGATTCTGTTCCACGTCTCTCAGTCTATCCACAGATCCTTCTATTCTAGCTGTGGGATGGAATGGCAGTGTTGCTAGAAGACCCAGAGGAGGTGTGTGATTTTACTGCCGTGTTGATGTCCTAATTTACATATCATTATCAAAATGCAACATAAATAATAATTAGAATGAAATTTCATTTAAAAAACAGTGCTCAGGGTCAGAAAACTCCAGTTTTGCCTCAGGCAGGGGCGTGATTGCGGTGTAGCAGTACATAATGCATGTTTTATTGTCCATATACACAACCTCCAGACAACACACACAGACAAAAAAACGCAAGATTACATGCAGTACTTTTATTTTTTTCATTACCACTCCTTTGTCAATTTCACCCAGTTTCTGAGAAAGAGATGTATAAAATAAAGCAAAATGGTGAAACTTGTTATGATAAAAAAAACACAAAAAATTATATATTAGCACAAGAAATAAAAAGCATGAATAGAGATTATTTTATCTAATATGTAATGAAATAATTATTTGTCAGCCAGACAGACAATAATAGCTTGAAATGACCTTCTTCTATTGGCAGATGCTTATTTCACGCATTTATTTGTAAAGAGAAACAAGATTATCTATGTGCCGTTAGAACAATGCCATTTAAAGCTTAAACAAATATGCTTAATAATTTTAATCTTGTTTCATCATAATCTCATAGTTAAAAATTATTATTACTAAGATTAACTATGTGAAATATTTTCACCTGATAATATATATTTCTTGAAGGCAATGTTTAATTCGACTCGGATCCAGATCAGTGTGATATAGGGTTTTTACATCACATATCATGGAGCAGCTTCAAACTCCATCCCTCACTAACAACCAGCAGCCACCCATGCCATCTCCCCCTATGAGAATGGAACTAAGTTCAGTCTCTTGCTGTGCTGTATTGGTTGGGTTCACACAGACTTAGCCCTTGCTCACAAACTCGTCAATACCAGCCAATTTACAAGCACATGAAAAATCGACCCGGGATAACAGGCAATTTCTCTGCTCCACTGCAACATTCAGAAAGAGAGAGAGAGAGAGAGAGAGAGAGAGAGAGAAAGCAAGAAAACATCCTCGGTGTGGAGGGTGAGACAGAAAGTGGATAAAACAGGGGGGAAAGTAGCTCTCTTTATATGCCTGCAGAATTGCTGGCCGTCTGCTGTGTAACATGTTTCCCTTTTGTATGCTACACAGCTTTCACACAGGCGCAGCATTGGCAGTCTTGGCTCAAAGAGAAAAGAAGCCCACCAAGAACCTGCAAATCTAACAGCATCAAATCTAACAGTGATGCTTTCTGTCTTTGTGCCTGCTGTCATATCTGCTGTCATATCCCAAACTCCAGTGTTTTTATCTGAATCCATTATAATAATCAACGGTTGACAAGAAAACATAAAAAGACTGATTTCAGGATTGCTGTGCCATTTGGTCTGTGTAACCCTTACAAATAAAATACAAAAGACATATAATTATAAATGATCGTTTTATTAACTGAATAAAGAAAATAATTAGTTAAACAACAGTTTCCCCTTATTTTATCTCCAATTCTGTCCCGGCCAATCTCCAACCAACACCCGGTTCTCTCCCATCATACAGTACTATAGCTACCATACAGGGAAGGCTAACACAAGCTTCCTCTGAAGCTCTTTGGACTCCCGACAGCGGATGGCTATTTGCTGGCTATTAGCCATTGACAGGATTCACACGCGAGATGTCTGGCGATAGGAAAAAGCTTTTTTGTCAAACCAAGATAATACACAAAATGTAGTTAAATAGCATCCATGCTAATGACATGAGGACATTAAGGATATTTTGCTAATTTTTTTACTATTTACTTTTAATCTATAATTTGTATATGAGAGTTTACCTCATCAGTTAATATCAAACTTTGCAGGGTTGCAGGGTGACGCCTCCATGGTCCTAGCTCAATTCAAGACCAGTGAATGAAGATGAAATGCAGTGTGCATAATATTTAAATCAATGATCTAATTTGAAATACACAAAATTGCCCAGAGTATTCACTTGTCTGCCTTCACATGCATATGAACTTGAGTAATATCCAATTCTTAATCCATAGGGTTTAATATGACGTTGGCCCACCCTTTGCAGCTAAAACTGCATCAACTCTTCTGGGAAGCCTTTCCGCAAGCTTTATGAGTGTGTTTATGGGAATTTTGGACCGTTCTTCCAGAAACGCATTTGTGAGGTCAGACACTGATGTTGGACGAGAAGGCCTGGCCCGCAGTCTCCACTCTAATTCATCCCAAAGGTGTTCTACTGGGTTGAAGTCAGGACTCTGTGCAAGCCAGTCAAGCTTTTCTACATCAAACTCACTAATCCATGCTTTGTACACTGGTATGCGGTCATGTTGGAACAGGAAGGGGCAAAGGGTGGGCCAACATCATAATAAACCCTATGGATTAAGAATGGGATGTTACTCAGTTCATATGCATGTGAAGGCAGGCAAATGAATACTTTTGGCAATATAGTATATTTCATATACTGTACTGTGTTTGTAAACCAAGTCAGTGATTACAGCCATGATAAAACTAATGTATGAACAAATTCCATTCTATGGAACACACATAGTGTCTGAGCTACTGAAATGACTGTATATCTTATAAACACTTAAGGACACCAAGCAGAAATCTTCTCATAACGGATTCTACAGTAGGCCTATATGTGGCATTTTCAAAATGGCTGACACTGAAGTAAGAACGCTAACTAGACACCAGTTATATAGCAGCTAGCAGAGAGTAAACCAGTCAGCCTGGAGCATTCTGGTTGACAAATATTTCATCAGCATGGGGACGAGAGGATCATCCGCACTCTCTTCTGATGATTTATTTATTTGTACTTATAAAATAAATTATATATCTCTATATATGATTTTGATGATTAATTTATTTATAATTATGTTAATTATGCATGCAATGTGGGGTAAGAGACCTCATTTTCTGGGGCAACAGCTTTTGGAACAGCTTTGCAATGATCACAGACACGGGGGGGGGGCTGATCGGGGCTCGGGTGTGTATACGCCTGTGTGCGCGCATGCGTATGTGAGTGTGTGTTTTGTTGTAATAATGATTTATTCATAGCTCACACTGGACCTTGGACCCATGAGACCTCTAGAGAGAGAATGAGAGCGAACAACAATGGTCGTAAGGAAAATGAGATTCAGGAAGGATGAAGAGGATGGGGGAAATCTGATATGGGCATTTAAAATGAAAATGCAGCTTTTGCTTAAAAAAAAATAATCCCTACTTCTGGTTTAGTTATTAGTACTGGGGTTATGGTTATTTGGGAATAAGCATACAGTATATCTTAAGATTTATAATACTTTTGTGGGGATAAAAAACTTGGTATTTGTGTGTGTGTGTGTGTGTCTGTGTCTACAGTAGGTGCACCTCTGCGTACTCAAATATCCACAGTAAACATGCGTCGGGTCCAATAAGTCCTTAACCTTTCGTGTGTAAACCATGATATCTCTCGATAGTTCTCAGCAAAAGCGCTGGTGTTAAATGAACCCCTACAGAGTGTGTTATGGTCCTGCACAACACACTGTGAACTCCAAATGAGCTCAGACCAAGTTCTTAACCCTGGGTTAAATGCATTGGCTAGCAGATGCACTCTACCACTGCGCGCGCGCGCACACACACACACACACACACAGAAACATACACAATGCCACTACCCATAGAAACTGAGGAAGAATACATACAGACAGGTTTAAAAAAAAACCAAACAGAAAGTACTTCAGTAAAGTAAAGTGAGGATAAATCTCTGGAATACGAATTTATCCGAAAAGCTCGCCAAAGCCTCACAAAATGGCCGAACTGTACTCCATTTCCCAGCAGCCACAGCGATGGCCGCGTCACTCTAATTACGCACACCTGTTTCCAGTCGCACTCACAGCATAAATAAGGCAGACGTTACTAAATCTTGGTTACCTGTACATGTTGATGGCTCATGCTGCGTCCCCCTGGTTCTTGCTTTGTTCATTTATTCGATCAGCCATTCATCACCGCTGCTGGATGACAAAGCAAATACAAATGCAGACAAATCAGGGGCACGATATCGAATTTAGTTTTTAAGAACGTTTATAAGAAAGGGCATCCATTTAGGACTAAGGTCTCATAGGGATCGACAAAGTTGTGCAAGCGGAAGGTTTTCCTTTATCCTTCATCACATGTGTCTGGGTCAGTGGTGCTTTAAATTAGGCTACTTGCTTATTTATAACAAAAGGAAGATGTTCGAAAAAGAATAAGCGGGGGTCAGGGGGTCGGTGGGGTCTCGGCATGTTTCTAGTTAAGACGACTTTCAGTGATGTTACAGAGTCCCGAAGTGGTTCACATATTTTTATTTCTAATTTGTGGCTCTTTTTTTAATTGGATTATTATTATTTAAAATAATAATAATACAATTAAATCCTATAAAGGGCATGTTAATTAACCAAAGCAAGAGAATGAATTGTATCTCCTGCAGACACATTTACCAAAACATGGGAATGATTCTGTAAAATGAGGAAACAAACTTGGAAAAAGTTTGAAAAAAAATAAAAATACAATGGGATCACTCCACTCCGAGTGACACAAACGCAAAACTGGAATTCAAACACATGTGTTGGGATTTTTACTTGCTTGGATTTTTCCCCCAATGTTTTTAGGTGTATAGAGATTCCTAAAAAAAAACAAAAAAAAACAACCTTCTTGTTTAGGCCACACACACTTCTAATGTTAATCCAGATACAAATATGAAGAGATGCATAATGGCATCTTATCACACTCCTACTCTGGATGTGTCCTGGAAGGACTAACATTGTTATTTCCAAAGATTTTCCTTCAGTTCCTGTTTTTTTGAGGAGGGTGGAGAGCGCTCTCTAAGTCAGTGTGAAATTTCCCTTAGGTATTCATTTGGGTTGAGGTCTGGTGATTATAAAAGCCATAGCATATGATTTCATCATTTTCATCCTCATCAGACCGTTTAGCAAGCCCTTGTGCAAAGCTGCTAAGCCCAAATATTTAATGGTACAACCCTAAATCCCTACTTTTACTGGCCTGCAGTGTGTCCCTGCTTTGATCAAGGTCTTTGAGCTTACTTCTTAATTTATGGATTTTTTGTTTACAAGTTCTCTTCCCGAAGATGTTTATCGCAAAACAAGTCTGTAGCCTTAATCCTGTGGGCTCATCAAAGACTGATAAGAGACTTTAGCCAGGAGCGCTTGTCTGCACCCTCCCTCCCTACTAGAAAGAGAGAGAGAGAGAGAGAGAGCCCAGGCGGATGGACAGGTAGATATCATCTGTGTGGTGCTGAGCTTCTGTCTGGCCCTTTGTAGTGTCTAATTCTACTCTCAGCTCTCCAGACACGACTAATAACACAGTCCATTGTGCTGCTCGTGTCTGGGGAGCTGCAGAGATGTTTGTCGTGAAGTGATAGACAACGAAAAGATGTTTGTTGTGTTTTTTTTTAGGAGAAAAGCGACAAGAGTAATAAACATTGAAGTGGCTGGAATGAAATCGGTTCAGAGAGAGAGATGAAAAAGTGTGTGTGTGTGTGTGTGTGTGTGTGTGATTCTAACAATTTATGTGTGAATGCATTTGGCTAAAGAGAATTTATAATATTTTTATTAAGCCAGTTTGTCAGACTTAATTGTCACTGGAAATCTAACTGTGTAGCCACAATATAAGACAAAGCTCAGTGCACTCTTAAAACATTAATAATATATTTATTTATTTGAGTTTGTGTGTGTGTGTGTGTCTTGCTGAGGTTGGAGATTGTGTGTGAAATCTGTCAATATGTGTGAAATGACAGACTGGATTGGCCTGACCATTGCAGATAGATTTAGTAGATTGTATGTTCATAGGATATGTGTGTGTGTGTGTGTGTGTATGTGTATGTATGTGTATGTGTGTGTAGCAACAGGATCTAATCCGGCCTTGAGGACGTTCTGCTGGAGTTGTAATATTTCTCCCACTCAAGCCAGTGAGACATAGAGATGTTCTCTGTGAATATAAATATGATTATTGCAAAAAAAAAAAAAATCCTTCCTCTGCAGCACTTTGAAACGATATTTTTTTGCCTCTATTTATATACTGTATATCCTTACTATATATATATATATATATATATATACATACTATATATACTATATATACACACACACACACACATATATATATATACAAAGGTGTGTGTGTGTTTGTTTCATAGGTTATGTACATTCTTAATAAGGAGGTTCTGGTCAGCTAAGCTGTCTATCGCACCTGTGATAAAAAATATATAGAAAGAAATAAAAATACATTTTTCATACACTCAGCTCTCTCCGGCATCCCAGAGTGCACTGCATTAGTTATAAAGAATAGGGAGCAAGGAAAGGAATGGAAGAGTAAACAGACTGAGAGAAAGAGAATGGGATTGCAGGGGAGTGCTAACAGTTAGAATCTGTAAAGCTGTTATGCTCAGTGCAAAATGTGTATACATTTATCCAACTGATCATTTTTGTATCCATAAAAACATCCTATTTATTCAGAGTTACCCATTTAATGTGGTAGGACGCATGGGAAAAAAAGGCATTAAACTGTATTCTTGCTTGAGTGATACTCTCAAAGATGCATTGATTGTTTGCTACATTTTTCTTGCAGTGCCAAAGCATAATTATTCACACTTTTCTACAAGTTTTAGCATTAAAACCTGCAAATAAAATAAGGGAAAAAATAGTGTTAATATAAATTATACTGTAAAAGTATTTACAAAGACAAAACATGAAATATATGATTGTGTAAATTATTGATGGCACAATCATCGATTAAAGGTCGTTTGTTTTTAATCGTTAAAATTCCTAAAACCAGCAAGTTGCATTTTTGCCCCTTCACACCCGGATAACAGTTGTATAGAAGTAACATACAGAAAAATTGCAGAACACTCATGTGTATAATGCCAATAACTGTACTTGCTCACAACATGGTTGTGCAAAATGTCCGGATGGTGACCTATTATACAACCGCCCTTATACATGTAAACCACCAATGAAGAAAAATCTTAACATGAAGAGCGTATGTACACATACTCAATCTGTCAGAATGAGTATGTGTACAATGGTAAATACTAGTTGGCCTACAATGGCCGTGTACTTCTGCTTTGACAGCTGTGTTGTTAATAAATATGGTAATAAATGCTTATGCGAGTAATCCTGGTTGACGTACATATGTGTTATGTACTCAGCGTGTAGAAATAGTAAATTGTGCTGTACCGTAATTTTAGTGTGCAGTTAAACTAATGATTAATACATCATAGATTGGTTTACTCAACCGTTACTGACTCTCATCAATAGTATAAGTATTCACCTCAGATTATATGGAAACCTTGAATTAGTTCTGCTGCAAACAGTTGCCATAAAATACTGTAAGTAGGTAAAAGAGCCATCAAATTAATTGGTAAAAGAGTTTACTTGTTTGCAAATAAAATGTCATGTAATCTCAGTATGATACACCAGTTCATGGTTGTCATAGAGTTTATTAGAGAACCTGTCTAAACAAACAGTACCACGAAAACCCAAGTAGCTATTAAAAAAGAAAGAGTTGGTTGTATAAATGTAGTATTAATGTATAAGAAATATTTTAATCAGGATTTGGTAATAAAAACTACAGTATCTATAGTAATATTACATTTATTATGGCAAATTTATAATTATAAATTATTACTCAATCAAACCACTGCATGTATCCTTCACTGATGATTTTACACACATGACATGACATTACACAAATCTATACACAATATAGTGTAAAGCCTGAGTAAAGGCTGTTATAGCAGCAAAGGGGAACAAGTTAATATTAAAGACTTTGGTTTTGGAATGTTAAATGATCGTGTCCACATACTTTTGGCCATACCGTGTACCGCAAATGTTTTCAACAAACAGTCTCAAGATGTTCCCTTGAAGTGAACCCACAGTGACATGTTCAGGTTAGAATTTTAGTAAATTTTTGCTTTAAATTCTGTTGTCTGTAAAAGAAATGCATGATGAAAAGGTTATGGCCAAGCAGCCAAACTTTCAACAACATAGCATTTTTGCAAACTTGTCTTATTGTTCTGCTTGAAAAATGAAGCACTGCTCTTCAACTTTAACAGTATTTGCCATTTAGTTTTTTGTAACAAATGAGAGAGAGAAAGAGTTGGAATCCATGGGCATTAGGTTTATTAATAGAATTATGCAAAAAAAATCAATGTATTCATACAGACAATGTTTAGTACCCAAAGGATCAGGGCCAATATAAACACAAGGGCAATCCACTGCCTTAATCAACAAGGCAGCCAAAGAAACAACAAGGACCAACTTAAACAAATTATGTAGTTGGCAAGATATTGGAATAGGGGTTTCATGTGTTTATTTACAGTGTGAGCAAGAAGTGCAAGCGGAAAATGATTGTTAAACTGCAATGGTATTATACAAAGCCCTCGAGTGGTCATAGAGAGAAACAACACAAATCCAGGCCGTGTTTTACCACGTTGTGCACTTGGAACACTGTTGCATATATACAAGACACAATTTGTTTTTTTGATATCATAGGTGAGGTAGTGAAGGGTTTGAGTTGGGAAGTGTGGAATACTGGGTGGATCCGGAGCGCCGCAGGCAGCTGGAGCCGGTAGATGACGGGATTGATCCGGAGAGTGATGCGATATGGGCCGATGAATCTGGGTGAAAGCTTTCGTGATTCTGTGTGTAGATGTAAATTTTTTGTTGATAACTATACCTTGTCACCTACATTGTACCATCGTCCCGGAGGGTGTCGACGGCGATGTTGAGTGACGTAATGGGTGTTGGCGTGCTGGATGGCTCTGTTTGCTTGGTTCCACAGCTGTCGACACCTACGGACCAACTGTTGGGCAGATGATACGTCAGCATCCGGTTCTTGATGGTTGAACATCGGAGGCTGGAAACCGTGGCATACCTCAAATGGGCTTAAGTTAGTGGCGGAGGAAACGTGGAGATTGTGGGATAGTTCAACCCATGTGAGGTAGCGGGCCCAGGAGCACTGGCGATCGGCAACGAAACATCTCAGGTAGCGCTCCAGTTGTTGGTTGGTTTGTTCCGTCTGACCATTAGTCTGGGGGTGGTATCCGGATGACAGACTGCAGGTGGAATTGATCAGACGACAGAAAGCCATCCAGAACCGGGCGGTGAACTGGGGCCCCCTGTCCGAGACGATGTCTTTTGGGAACCCATGCAGGCGGACTATGTGTTCCAATATCAGCTCAGCTGTGTTCTTTGCTGATGGGAGTCCGGTGAAGGCCACCAGGTGCACGGCCTTGAAGAACCGATCGACGATGGTCATTATGGTGTTCTTCCCTTCGGAGACCGGCAGGCCCGTGATGAAATCGATGGCAATATGCATCCAGGGCTGCCGGGGGACAGGAAGTGGCTGGAGTTCTCCCGGCGTTGGTTGATTGATATCCTTAGCCCTGGCGCACACTGGGCATGCCTGGACGAACTCGCTGACATCCCTCGCCATGGACAGCCACCAGAAGGCACGTCTGATTAACTGAAGGATGCGACTGGTGCCGGGATGTCCTGAAATGGGGGAGGAATGACCCCATTGGATTACCTCCGATCTTACGGTCTGGGGCATGTAGAGCAGCCTGTGCCTGGCGAACCCTCGTCTCCAAGTCCCAACGGAGGGGTGCAATGATCCTGGATAGTGGAAGGACAGGCGCAGGGTCCGCCCGGGGGACGTCTTCCTCATGTTGTCGTGAGAGGGCATCTGCCTTGGTGTTCTTAGACCCTGGGCAGTACGATAGATGGAAGTTATAATGTTCGAAGAGTGTGCCCCACCGCGCCTGCCTCGGGTTGAGTTATTTTAAATTCTGGATGGTAATTAAGTTCTGATTATCGGTCCAAATGATGAACGGCTTGCTGGAGCCAGTGATGCCATTCCTCCAAGGCCCACTTTATGGCCAGCAGCTCACGGTCCCCTACTCCGTATCGCTGCTGAGTAAGGTCAAATTTTTTGGAGAAGAAGCTACAGGGGTGTAGCTTTTGGTCTGGGCCTCGCTGGGAGAGAACAGCCCCGGCGCCCACATCCGAAGCGTCCACCTCCACAACGAACGTTTGTTTGCATCTGGATGGAGAAGAATTGGAGCGGTGGTGAAGCGATGGCAGAGTTCCCGGAAAGCAGAGATGGCGGCAGGGTTGAGTCTGAAGGGGTAAGAAGATGGTCGCGTCAGGGTGGTTAAAGGTGCCGCAACTGTACTGTAGTCCCGGATAAAGCGACGATAGAAGTTCGCAAACCCGAGAAACCGTTGAAGTTGCTTGAGGGTCTTGGGTAGGGCCCAATGACGCACAATTTCTAGCTTCTGCAGGTCCATGGCCACACCCTGGGACGAGATGACAAAACCCAGGAACGTGGTGGAGCGCTCGTGAAATCGCATTTCACCAACTTACAATACAGCTGGTGGGCGAGCAATCTCTTGAGGACCGCCCTGACTTGTTGGGTGTGTTCTTCGGCTGTTCGTGAATATATGAGGATATCGTCAAGGTAGACAAATGGGGCATTACAAAGTCCAAAGGGGATGACCAGGCTTTCATAGTGTCCGGTGGGGACGTGGGGACGTCTTCCACTCATCGCCCTCTCTGATGCGCACCAAGTTGTAGGCGCTCCGGAGGTCCAACTTTGTGAAAATGGTGGCATCAGAGAGGGTGTCCAGGGCTGAGTTGGTAAGAGGCAACGGGTGTCGGTTTTTAATAGTGATCTTGTTGAGCCCCTGATAGTCGACACAGGGACGAAAGTCGCCGCCCTATTTCTTCACAAAGAAGAACCCCGCGGCGGCAGGCGAGGAGAAGGGCCGGATGGTGCTTTGGCGGAGAGCGCTGGATATGTACTCCTCCATCGCCTGCGTCTCGGTGGCTGATAGTAAGTAGAGATGGCCGCGGGGGGGAACGGAGCTGAAGATTTATCGCCAGGTCATAGGGACGATGAGGAGGAAGGTGGGTGGCACGTCTCATGCAGAATATTTCAGCCAGGTCCCGATAGGCGGCGGGGATGGCGTTGGTGTCGACGTCGGGGGCCTCGGACTCCTTAGAACACGTCCCAGCCAGAGCCCGTAGGCAGAGTTCAGTGCAGGTCTGTTCCTGATGTTGGTCGATGAGGAGGGTGATGAGTTGAGTTTGGGTGGTGATGGGACTGAAGGAAAGGGGCCGACTGTCGACAGATGTAATCCGAACAGGCTGGGATTACGCCTCGACTTTCACTCCCAGTTTCTTGGCATACGATTTGTCAATGAAGTTACCCGCGGCACCGGAATCGATGAACGCAGTGCTTCTGACCCGTTTGTGGCCAAACTGGAGGTGTACCTGAACCGTGAGACGGGAGATCATGGTAGCGGAGAGGTGGAGTGGGCCCGGTGAGTTGCTCTCCTGCCGCCGACCCGCAATAGGCACAGAGCCTCTCTCTGAAGCGGCGTTCCCGTTCTGCAGCGGTCAGAGAGGCAAGTCCTAATTGCATGGGTTCCCCGGCTCCAGTGTCAACCATGGCGGAAGGTGGAGAACCAACAGGCCTGGCGACGGGGGTGGTGAAGGAAGATCTGGCTTCAGGAACCGGGGTGTGAGCGAAGAAGGTTGAGAATCGAGGCATGGTGTGGCTGGCGGCAGGGTTCGCGGGGCTGGCCTTGGTGTCGGTCTCCACCTCACCAGCAGGATGTTCGAAGGTGAGTTTTAGTTGACGGGTGAATTCATTATATGAATGGGCCGTGTCTGAGTCAGAACGAAGAACCGCTGTGGCCCACTCTGCTGCCTGCCCGGACAACAACGAGACAAGAAGGGCAATGCGTAACCGATCTGTGGAGTATTTGGTGGAATTAAACTCAAATACGAGATCTAGTGCGGTTAGAAAAACACTACACTCCCCATCCGTGCCGTCCCATTTATCTGGTAAAACAATGAAAAGATCAGAAGGGGGGGGGGGGGCGGTGTTGCGGTGCTGCAGCCACTGCGACGGGCGGAAGAGAGGCAGCTTCACGGAGCGCCGCGTTTTCTCGCCGAAGCTCCGCCACCTCGTCTTGGATGCTACTGCGAAGAGCCGCGACTTCACCGTTTAGCTGTTCAATCAACTCGGCAGTCATTCTTTCACGAACTAACCGAGGTGAAAACAGAAGACTTAGCAGTTAACCTGTGTAGCATGGATGGTAAACCCAAACGCGGAAGTAGCGCGAGCAGGCAGGATAACCACGCAAATTATTCTAAGGACTCTCTCGCGTAGAGAGCAAGGGTAAACACAATTAAACCCGCGTCCTAGCGACGCACACTCAATCAGGAAGAAAACCCAAATTGGTGAGTACTCACAAGAATCCCGGCGAAGCTTCGGAAACGGCATGGGCAGACTCAATGGCTGAACGATGTGAAGCGCCATCTTGTCTCCTTTTATGCTTCCTGTATCGCGGCCATACTACTTCCGGGTCCTAGTGCCGGTCGCTGAGGGAGTGTACATGACACTATCATTGCATCAGAAGGAAAGGAGGCAGCAAATACAACAAAAACAACTTTTATGGTTCTTCTTATAATAGTTTTCTGTGTAAGTTATCTGTTTCAGGTTTCAGCACATAAAGCAATACTTAACATACCAATAGAGAGCATGATGTTTTTTTTTTTTTTTTTGTTGAGTACATTGCGAGCAGAATTTAAGTATTTAATGTGCCTATTTTTCTAGTTTGTTCACATTTTTATGACTAAATTGTGTAAAACTAATTTTGTAAAAAAAAAAAAAGTGAAAAAACAAGAGCAACGAATATGATATGACTGCTCCAGGGCTCCAGTGACTGAGGAGTATTGACAGGACTTGCTTTTACAGTTTAGATTATTGCACAGTTCAGCAGGCTTAAAATACTATAGTAAATACTACAGTGTCTTTGAACCTTGCTTTAGTAAAATTACTACAATAAATATAATAATGTTGCATACAATAGTAAATACTACAAGTTACTACAGTGTGTAGCCAATTATTGTAGTAAGTACTGCAGTTTACTACAGTGAGTAACCAGTTACTATAGTTAACACTGCAGTTTACTACAATGTCTAGTAGTTACCACAGTACACACTATAGTTTACTACAAATTGTACTAAGTACCATAGTAAATAATACAGTTTACTATACTACAATACTACAGTATACTATTTTTGAGTCAAATGCTGTAGTAAATAAGCATTTTACTATTGCGTATAATAATTACTATAGTAAAAACCACAGTTTACTACAATGTGTAGTATTTTAAAAGTAAATACTACACACTTTAGTAAATACTACAGTATAGTAAGGTGTCTAGTATTCCTACAGTAAATACTGCAATACTACAGTATACTATTTTGAGTTAAATGTTGTAGCAAATACTACATTTTACTATAGCGTGTAATAATTACTAAAGTAAAAAAACTTTAGAAAATACTACAGTTTAATAAGGTGTCTAGTATTACTACAGTAAATACTACAGTTTACTAATTTTTTTAGTCAATTGTGCAGTAAATACTACATTTTACTATAGCATGTAATAGTTACTATAGTAAAAACTACAGTTTACTACAATGTGTAGTATTACAAAAGTAAATACTACACACTTTAGTAAATACTACAGTTTACTAGTGTCTAGTATTACTACAGTAAATATTACAGTTTACTATAGTTTGTTGTTAATTACTATATTAAATATGACAGTTTACTACAGCATGTACTAATGCCTATATTAAATACTAGGTAGTACAGTACCGTACTGTAGTAAAGAATTGTATAGTAAAATATAAACTAAACTATAATAAAATTGTAATAAAAAATGATTGTATACTTTAGTAAATACTACAGTTTACTACAACATGTAACCAATTATTACAGTAAACACTACAGTTTACGACAGAGTGCACTAATTAATATAGTAAATACTACAGTTTACTACAGAGTGCATTGATATAGTGAATTAATATAGTACTGTAAATACTTACAGTGAATAGTATTGGTACAGTAAATACTTTTGTTTACTGCAGTTTGTTGTCAATTACTACAGTACATACTACAGTTTACTATGACATACAGTAATTAGGCTGTTAAATACTACAGTTTACTAATTTTTTGAGTCAAGCACTATAGTAAATATTACAGTTTACTACAGTGTGTAGCAATTACTATACTAAATCCTAAGGTTTACTACAGCACTTACTATAGTAATTACTATAGTAAACACTGCAGTTTACTATGGCGTGTAATAATTACTATGTTAAATCCTACAGTTTATTACAGCATGTAGTAATTAATATAGTAAAAACTACAGTTTAGTTAGTGTATATTAATTATTGTGATATTTCTATAGTAATTACAGAAGTTTAGTACAGCGTTTAAGTATGTATAGTATTAAACATATAATGATTAAACCTAGCTCCTTCAGGGAACTTGCTCCACTGATGTTTATACTATTCTAGGTCATCTTTTTCTTCTCTACATTCATGATTCATTTTTATTTAGAAAACGCATTTATGCTGACTGTTGTGACTGTATGCTGGCATTTTGTACTAGCCCTCATGTAAAAACAACATCTTTTACAAGGGCATTTGACCAAGAATCTGCTTACCTTAATGGATGGAAGGCCTGTGTGTAGAAACAGCTGAAACACTTAAGCTTTAACACACTAGCTCATGCAATATGAACATGCAGACCCTCTGATTAAATCTGACATTCTTCCCTTTAACTTCAAAGACTTTTTTTCAGTCCAATGTCCTGGAGTTAAAAAAATGAAAATGGTGGCTTACAGACATTGAATGACAGCAGTGATTTAAGATTTAGGAATTCACATGCAGCCAGGCTGAGTGACTCATTTGTAAGTGGGCTGCATGAAAAGAGAAACCTGAGTGGCAGGTAAAAGAAGGACAAATCATTTGCTTTGCAAAGGGAATGATCGACAGAGTGATTGATTTCTTTTACTGTTGTTAGAGCCTTTTTTTTTAACTTTCTTTGCTGAGATATTTTATTTCTTTATTTTTATTTTATTTTGGATGTTTCATTTTGTGAAAAGAAAATGAAAAAGTAAATATTATTTCAGTGCAATTGAACATAATGAGGGCCTGATGTCAAAAGGCAGAGAGCTTAAATAAAGTGGACTGAAGTAACTTTCTAAATAATGGTAATTTTTTTTCCTTAATACCAAAGTATGAGAAATGAGTTTGTTGTGTTTGTTAAATATGTTCTCTGGTTTTAACCACACAGATTAAAATGCTAATAATAAAGGATTGTTAAAACCTACTCTGTCACTTAGCAAACATTGTACCATCTGCAGCATGTGGTCTTCAGCAAAGTGTCTGTTATGAAAGGATGACAAGAAGCAAGTGCGTAAGGGTTTTTCTGGGGTGTTTGTGTGAGATTGATGACAGTAATCGGGCAGGTAGCCATGCAAAACTAATGTGTTTATAAGTAGCTATAAATATGTGCAAAAGGATAAAACAGCACTCGGCTCACTCTTGCTCACACTGTGCTTTCTTTCAATAGACGTTGCTTTTTCTTTCCGGAAAAAAAAACAAACTATATTGCTCAAAAGTTTGGTGTCACCTGCAGATTTCTTTGATTTTGTTTAGTGGTTTATTTTCTACATTCTACAACAATACTGGGGATTTCAAAACTATGAACACATAGAGAATTGGGTTCGAATCCCATGGTATGTTCGCCATGACCACAGGCTTTACTATCAAACCAACTTCTTTTATTAAACACCTAGTCAGCACATGTACTGGAGAATAAGACCGTGACTAATGATGATGTGTCCTCTCTTTACATTCCGACTGTGCAACAAAACAAGGCCGGAACCAATATGTTATCAGACATAACATCACAGTAATTATGTAACAACAACAACAACAACAGTCAGTTATTTTAAGACACGGAAGTCAGGGTTTCTGAAGAACAGTATTGTCCAAGGTATTTGCAAAACCCATCAAGCACTCTGATGAAACTGGCTCTCATGAAGACCATCCCAGGAAAGCAAGACCAAAACTTACCTCTGCTGCAGAGGAGAAGTTCGTTAAGTGTTACCAGTCTCAAAAATGACCAATTAACAGCTCCTCAGATTAAAGCCGTTATGAAGGCTTTACAGATCATGAGTAGCAGATACATCTTAACATTAACTATTCAAAGGAGATTATTGCATATTTTAGATGGTTTTAGCATTGCTTTACAATGTAGAAAGGAATAAAAATCAGGAAAGACCATGGAGATAGAAAGTGATCCCAAACTTTGAGTGGTGGTATATATACAAACCCGATTCCAAAAAAGTTTAGAAATTAAACAGAATGCAATGATGTGGAAGTTTCAAATTTCAATATTTTATGCAGAATACAACATATTTGATATGACATATCAAATGTTCAAACTGAGAAAATGTATCATTTTAAGGGAAAAATACGTTGATTTTAAATTTCATGGCATCAACATATCTCAAAAAAGTTGGGACAAGGCCATGTTTACCACTGTGTGGAATCCCCTCTTCTTTTTATAACAGTCTGCAAACG
>JAOVVA010000017.1:13014895-13026861 GCA_028565275.1 Leiocassis micropogon | reverse complement strand
TTCTCTGAATCTTTGGATGATATTATGCACTGTAGATGATGATAACTTCAAACTCTTTGCAATTTTTCTCTGAGAAATTCCTTTCTGATATTGGGGGAATTGGTGATCCTCTGTCCATCTTGACTTCTGAGAGAAACTGTAACTCTGAGAGGCTCTTTTTATACCCAATCATGTTGCCAATTGACCTAATAAGTTGCAAATAGGTTCTCCAGCTGATTCTTATATGTACATTTAACTTTTCCAGCTTCTTATTGCTACCTGTCCCAACTGTTTTGGAATGTGTAGCTCTCATGAAATCCAAAATGAGCCGATATTTGGCATGACATTTCAAAATGTCCCAATTTCAGCATTTGATATGTTATCTATATGCTATTCTGAATAAAATATTGAAATTTGAAACTTCCACTTCATTGCATTCTGTTTTTATTCATAATTTGTAGTGTCCCAACTTTTTTGGAAACGAGTTTATATATATATATATATATAGTATTTTTCCTTGCTATTTGAAAATGTTCTCATGAATGTAAAGGACAGAAAAAAACAACAGCAGCAGCAACTACTCAACCAGTATACATTACAGAAGGGAAGGGATTTTAGTGCAGGAAAGCTCACAATCCTTTTCAAGTCCCATTCAGCAGTGACTTAAAGACAACAGATCTGCAGGCTTTACTGTTCCTGACTTTCCAGTGAACACTGAACTGGCATTACGTGATTCACAGACTCCTGTTTTTTTAGTCCAGCACTGTAGCTTGGTGTATGATTTAAGGTTTACATGCTCTAGTCCTGATTTCTGCAATGACACCTGGATTCAGTACAATTCGGCGGTGGGATTGAGGGGTTCCTATCTGCTCAACCCCATGTTCGTTTTGAGAGATAGAAGCAGGCAGTAAATCCTGTCTCCTCACGTTTTAGTCCCTTGGAGACTATGACTGGATCACATTTGGCACAGACAGAAGGAACGATTTCATTGCTGTGGTTCTACTTACCTAGGTAATATTGCACATTCCCATATCCACAGAAATTTCTTAACATTTATATTAAGAATCATTTTTGTTGTTGCAGCAAAAAATCTGTGTTTAGACCCAGATTTTTAATTATTAAGAGTTTATTTCTTTTTTAATGTCAAATATGATGTTTTGTTACTCATACGGGTCCATCTATTATATTACATTTATAGGATTTAAAGTGCAACCTTCTATGTGTGTGTGCGCGCGTGTGATAACTTTGACAGTTAAAGGTCATGCGGAAGGAAGAGCACATCTGAGAATATGAAGCCTTTGATCACTTCACAAGGAATGAAATCTATATCTTTCTGTCCTTCACCTTAATTTATCACTTTCAGTCTTTGCCTACGCTGTGAGGGAGAGAGTGAGTGTGTCTGTGTGTGTGTGAGCGAGAGAGAAAGAGAGAGAGAAGGATGAAGGGGGTGGTGGTGGTGGTGTAGTAATTCCTAACTCTATAACAATTTATTACATTTTTAAGAACATCTTTATGCCGGTCTGCTATGGTAAAGAATTATTACATGATTTAAGCACCAATCTTATTAGAAATAATCATTATTAAAGCATGCAGCATTAATAACAGATTAGATTTATATAAAGTGTATTTCAGTGTGTCTTGCAATAAAAAAATGTTTCAAATATCATGTTATGTGTGTGTGTTTGTGGGTAGGTGGGATTAAGGAAACAAATCCCCCCCCCAAAAAAATCTAACAGTCTCTTAAAAAGCTTTTAATAGGTATAGGTATATACATTAATTAGCTGGCTTTATAATATAATATAATATTACGGCAATAAAAAAATCCTTACAAGAACGATAAGACAAATGTGTGTGTGTGTGTGTGTGTGTGTGTCAGCTTTATCGATGCATGTCACCATGGAGATTTATTTCCTTTTCAATGTCTGAGTCTAACAATCTGAAGAGAGTGGGAGAGAAAGTCCAGTTATTCACAAACCTGTCGCCTAATCTGACAGGTGAAGCTAATATGACACTGTGCTAAGAGAGGAAAGGAACGACAGATGACTGAGAGACAGGAAGGAAAGGAGAGAGAGAGAGAGATATGAAAAAGAAGCAGAATTTATAAAAGTGGGACGCATATCACCTAATTTTTCCTGTAATGACTTGTATAGTGACAGTCTTGTGGTTATTACCGTACTTTATTGGTGTGTTCATTAACAAACAGCATTGTGGCAGAAAGCCCAGTTTTACAAGAAACTGGAATCTCACATTTCTACACATGAAGTGTAGCTTTCCTGTTTTGTTGTGAGCTGTTTGTCATTAGTCTTGATACAAATTTGACATAAAGAATTTAGATATAATTATGGAAAAAACGTATGTTTCTACGTTTCACTTGACGAGTTAAAACACACTTGAGGAAAGCTGCAGCAAATTAGCCAAAGGGTAGTTTTCTTTTTACATATGTACAGAACACATTATGAAAGAAATACATCAGCATGAAAAAACTCAAATATTAAAACTAATGATTATATGAAATGTATGTTTAATAAAGTTAGAGACATAGAGCAGAAATTTTAAAATAAAAACAAAGATCCTGGTACCTGGTGATATGAATACTTTCTCTTTTGATGGATGTGAGATAGTAAACTATTTTCACCTGGTTAGATCAATAATCAACACAGAAATGTCAACCATTCAAGAAATCGGGTGACAAATTGCTCTTGGCAGAGACGCGGTGAAGGACTTCTGAAATGCAGATGTGTATTTTTGTGTACAAAGTTCCAATTTGTTCAAGCCATGTTACAGTATATCTAATGAAACACTTTGGGAAATTTAGACAGAAAGAAGCTGTAAGGAATCGCCACTAGAGGGTACTGTTTTGTCTAATGCTGGTTATTCTAAATTGAATGTATTCGTTTTCTTTCTTTGTGATTCATGTAGTATGCTACTTCTCTATTAAAAACTATTTTGTTTACAACACCCCTCTGCGCATATGCCTGCCCTTTCTGCCCACGGCAACATCATCAGCCAATACCACTCGACCGTCCCAAGGCATAGCAGAGGGTCCCCCCGGGAGAAATTTTTTTTTGGGGACTGCTGGGACTGTGACGCCCGGGGCAAGCGGGTTGAAGGTAATCGGCTTGCCCTGCGGCAGAACAATGAAAGTCCCGTCTTCGTCCGAGAGCCTCAAGTGGAGGCTTCACCATCGTCCGAGAGCCTCAAGTGGAGGCTCCACCTTCGCCCACACCTCGTCCGAGAGCCTCAAGTAAAGGCTCCATCTCTTTGGAGCGCCTCCAGGGAGGTCCCATATCCTCCAAGTCTCAGTGCTACATCCGCCCGGCCTTGAGGACGACTCAGTACTGCATAGGCCGCCTGGCTTGGGGGACGACCCAGCGCTCAATCCGATGCTCTACATACAGTACAAGAGCGACACAGCGCCGCCCCCGCCGCCCGGCCTACAACATCGATATGGTGCTGCCTCAACCACCCAGGCTACAAAGGGATCCAGCACTGACTCCATCACCCGGCTTCGACGTTGAGCGTCCACCGCTGCGCGGCTTTGAGGACAACCCAGTACTGCATCGGCTGCCCGGCGTGGGGGACGATCCAGCGCGGTATCCGAGGCTCTACAGGCGAGAGCGACACAGCGCTGCCTCCGCCGCCCGGCCTACAACATCGATCCGGTGCTGCCTCAGCCGCCCAGTCTACAAGAGGAGCCAGCTCGTAGGTGTCGTAAGTCGGGTGAGGGGACCCAGGACAATGGGGAGGTTGCCAAAAAAAACACCAATAGCGCTCCAGAGGAGCGGTTTAAGGGGGGGGGGGGTACTGTAAGGAATCGCCACTAGAGGGTATTGTTTTGTCTTTTGTAGTTTTTGGTTTGCAGACTCAGTTTCCCAGAAGGCACCTCGGTCAGGTGATGCGGGTGCTCACCTGAACCGAGGTAGATCATTAAATTCTCTATAAATACTTGTGTAGTCTGGGAAACTGGGTCAAGCATTGAATGTTTGTTGGTATTTACAGTCATTTATGTGGGTGTTTTGTTTTGTGTTTTAGTTCATTTATATTTTGGTTTGTGTTATATTGGATTTCTTGATTTATGTTTGAACATAACCCATAAGCATGTCCCAAGGCACTAGTTGTGTTAAGATTTAGGTCTTTTGTGTTGAGCTGAGTTGGTCTAGTGCAGTTTTGTGTGTATCTCCAAGTTCTGTAAGTACTCTCTGTGTCTCTCTGTTTTTCTCGTCTCTGTGTCTCTCGTGTACTCTCTATGTTTCTTGTCTACTGTATGGGTCTATCGTCTTTGTTTCTCTCGTGTACTATCTGTGTCCCTCGCCTCTCTGTGTCCCTAGTATCTCCGAGTCTCTGGTCCCTCCGTGTCTCTAAACTAGTTCTTGTCCCATTTTAGCTCCATACTTAGCTTCTATGCAATGTCCAGTGTGTCGTCATTAAGACTGTCACAACATAGAGCTTATGTAATGTGTAAAAGGTATTAGAGCCTGTGTGTCGTCATTAAGCCTGTGTCACAACATAGAGCTTATGTAATGTGTAAAAGGTATTGAGCCTGTGTTTCGCCATAGAGCTAATGTCCTGTGTGTGTCGCCCTAGTACCTTGGTTTTGTCTAATGCTGGTTATTCTAATTTGACTGTGTTCGTTTTGTTTCTTTGTATTTCATGTAGTATGCTACTTCTCTATTAAAGACTATTTTGTTTACCCCTCTGCGCATATGCCTGCCCTTTCTGCCCACGGCAACACCATCAGCCAATACCACCCCAACGTGACAGAAGCTTCTGAATTATGGAATCAGTGAAGTAGTTATAACCAGGGCAGGCCTGTCTATTTCGGTACATTGCATAAAAAGAAATAAAAATTAAAAAAAAGAATTATATTTTTATTTAGCATACTTTGAAATTTTAATCTAATCATTTTTAAATAGAATCTAAAACTATAATATTCATGAATCCATGTATAACAAAATGCCCATAGGCAATAATTGGAAGTACAGAAGCCAAAAGTTTATGTACAGTACTATATAAAAGTCTTGAGTGACCCTCATTTCTTCAAAATAAGTTAAATAATAATAAATAAAAAAATAGAACAAATACTTTACTGTGACAGGCTGAAAAGTGCCTAAAGATACAATTTTAAAATTGATTGTTTATGCAGCAACCTCTTTTTGAGGGATTAAAAATATACAGGAAAGTCTGGCTCTTTGGAAGCTAAGTATGAATTAAAAAAAAAAAGAGGATTTTTAAATTTTTTTATTTAGCATACTCTGAATGTTAACTCTAACCACTTTTAAATAGAGATCTTAAAAAACTAAAATATTGACTGATTTTTAATTGTGTCTACTTGTTTCACAAGTCTAAAAATCAAATATTCATGAATCCGAATATAAAAAAATGCCCAGAGGCGACAATTGGAAGTACAGTTGAGACCAAAAGTTTATGTACAGTACCATGCAAAAGTATTTTGCCACACCTTATTTCTTCATATTAAATTTAAAAAGTAGAACAAATGCTTTACTGTGACAAGATGAAAAGTGCCTAAAGATACAATTTTAAAATTGGTCGTTAATTTAACAATCTCAGCAGCAACCTCATTTTGAGCCATTAAAAATATACAGTACAAGAAAGTCTGGCTCTTTGGAAGCTAAGTGGGAATAAAAGAGGGATGACTCAAGATTTTTGCACAGTACTGTAGGCTACATCTAGGCTAAAGATATTAAATCTCACAACTCCACACTTTATGTTGCTATACATTTCTTCTGACAAGTCAATTGAAGGTAATGCCTGTCTCTTTAAACAGTCAGTTTCTGAAAGATTGATGTAATCTATTTCAGAAGCTTTTGACGGGTCAGTGGCATAATTCGGAGTGAATTAGGAGTGCACCTGTAACTGTAAAGCGTCCTACTGTTGGAGAGAGTGCCATGTTGATCTTAAAGGCATGGGAAAATCCAAGCAATTCTGTCAAACTCTAAGAAAAATTCTGGTTTCTCTTTAGAAGTGACTCTCAAAAAAAAAAAGAGGTACTAAAAATTTAAGAAACAATGGTATGCAAATATAAAAACCGTAATACCAGACAGACACGGCATCAATCAGGAAGGAGGCACAAATTAACTCCAGGAGATGAAAAGGCTTTGGTCCCAAAGGTTTAACTGGGCCCTGCGACAACAACAAATGAACTGCTGATGGATGCCTCAGGTACCAAATACATCCATCATTAAGAAAATCCCATGATTCTTTTAATCCTACCCACCCAGGCCTGAAAGGCTTTCACACAAGGGAGCAGCCCCAACTCCAAGGCATTAAAAAGCAGGCCAAATGTTGGTAGGTCATCACCAGGACAAAAATGTAGCCTTTTGGTGGATAAAATTGGAACTTTTTGGCCATAATCATCAGTGCTGTGAAAGAAGGGGAAAGAAATAAGCCCTTTAATCTTAATAATAGAATTGCGGCTGTGAAGCTTGAGGTGACAATATTATGTTTTTGGGGTGTTTTGCTGCAGAAGGGACTCGTACACTGAAAATCGATTACATCAAAATAACAGCACACAAGTATTTGGGGGGGCATGTGGGAGCTACTGTATTATCTTGAAATTATCTCTTATTAAAGTGAAATAGATACCCTAATTGACTTTACGCTGGAAAGGTATTGTAATATTAAATGTGTGGGGAACTTGAGTTTGAGGGTTATTCGCCTTAATAAATCCTCGACTTTAAATAACTGTATGAGCAGGATATTCTACATGCTGTTCTTTGGTTAAGATGTGTTCTCTGAAGCCGGATTGTGTTTTCTTAAAAGATATGATACATTTTTAAATAGCACCTGCATATTCTTAAGTGTTCATGTCAGCTTCCATTTGATCAGTACTTCAAGAGCTAACAGCAATCTTTACTTTAACTTGATACGTATCCAAGTTATTCAAGATTGTTCATTGGTTTTATTCACAAAATGAATAACAAGATAAATAACAGGCGCAGTTGAAACATTTTTTAATATGTATTGTTTTAAATATATTCTTATACATTTAGAAATAAAAATAAATGTATGTAAGTTAAATGACTACTACTGTTAAATGACTGTTACATTTCAGCTTTTATAATTTGGACGCATCATGTGAAGTGATAGATCACTGTCAAATAACAATTGGCAGATTTGAAGGCGAGAAGGAGATTAGCGATGCTGTGCACAGAATGTCCATGTGTCGACACTTAACGACAAATGTGAAGCACATTCTACCTGATTGAGCGCCGTTAAAGCTAAATACACCCATCATGCTTTGTTTGTCATCTCTCTTTGCACATGGCTCATGAATGCCCTGGTTTGGAAATGGTTCCTGTGAAGAACAAATGGTGTGGATTGGCAAGCAGCAGCAAGAAACACCACTCTCTCATTAATGCAGTGTGGTGGTAGCCATTTTGCCAGGGACAGTTGGTGCAAAAGTAGAGAAAATGTGCTGACCAGATCCCAATGAGAAGTGAGAGAGTGTGAGCAAAAGAGAGAAGGGGAGATGGAGATGAATAAGATGATTTTCTATAGATTGTCAGATCATGTTTCTGGTGTGGAGCTTCTGTGATTCTTACAGGCACAATGACTCACACTGGCCTTCTGTTCTCTGGCATTGTTACTCTGCTCATTTGTTCCTGTTTTTCTCGCTGTTGGTTGCCTTTTATTGTCCCTATTGTTCTTTAATTTGCTCATTTCTCCTCTTTTGTTGTTTCTTTTTAATTTATTTCTTTCCCCTTGTTTTTTGTTTTATTTATTCCGCACAAATTGCAGAGATATGTACTGTACACACCTGATGATTTGTTTTTGCAGAGGAAGCCAGATCAATTCACACCGAGTTAGATAGATGATTACCGGCTGTTGTTCTGAGTAGATAAGATAAAGTTGAAATTTTTAACATGCAGGATCCTAATAATTCAGAATTCATTTCTAAGCCACCAGCATTTGATTGGCACATAGCAGCAGTATGGCATAATGATGTCATACGCCTAATCATCCTTGCAATGAGAGCTGCCTGAACTGAAACACACTTTTAACATTTTTGGTGTTTATTTAAGAGGCGCTAAGCTGAGTCAGGGAGGCCTGAACTACACAATGAAACCAACCCATTTACTCATCAACTAGCTTGTGTGTAAGATCCCACTTCTCATGTTAACAAGCATTTCTTTCGAATATGGTGTTAAGGTTGCGCCTTGCCTGGAGCATGTGAGAGTTTGTGCATGTCGTTTTTTTATTTATTTATTTATCATTCTTGTCTATGCGGTAATGAGCAAACATGCCCATAAATAACAGACGAGTTACCTCCATGCTTCCTCTGTCAGTGACACATTGTGCTTGTGTGTGTGTGTGTGTGTGTGTGTTATAAGAAAGTCTCTCCCTGCATGGCTCAGCACCGTTGTTTACCCATTTCTATCTGTCCATCCTCCGCTCATTAGGAGTTTCTCTCCTCTGCTCGCTCTCTTTCTCTCTCTCTCTCTCCTCCCACTAATGACATGTTTTCTGCTAACTAGTATTCTCTTAATGATGCTGTGATAACCGGAACTGGCCAATATTACACCAGGTTTTTATCCTCATTTTATAATAACAACCACATTGGACCATGCAAACAGCCTCATTAGAGCTCTGCATCAGTCTCTCACTCTATCTCTCTTTCCGCTTTGTGTGTACGTGCGTGCATGTGTGTGTCATAAAAAGCTCCACAGCGACTCTAATTCTATGAAATCTTTTGGATTTTATTTCCTGTTACAAAATACAACGCGCTGAATTTTAATAGTAACATCACTTGGGAGCATCCCAGCTCACAGAATGTGTACTAATGTACTGTATATGAAAGGTATGAAGTAGAATAAAGTTACTCTGGAATAAAGAGAAGAACATTTTTGAAAAAACATCCAGGATAATACTGGTTAGCTTCATGGTGATGTTAAAATATTTGCCACAGAGGTAACATTATGGAAATGTTAGTGTTGACATCCGACAGCTAGCGTTGTATGAGTACTCATGAATGATGCATATGAAACATTTTCACAACACACAGAAAACCTTTATTTCTAGAAGCAAAATATTTAAAAACCCAAACCTTAAATTATTTACTGGGAGCTATTACGATGGATTTATTTGTGCTCTAATTAGGTTAGATCAGGGTTGGTTTATGGTTGTAGTGGTGGAGCTGTGTGTGTGTGTGTGTGTGTGTGTGTGTCTGTATGTGTGTATTATTGCTCCTTGGATGTCATGTTGCCAGTCCGTTTGTGCCTCCCAGAAAGTGTCAACCAACACTCTAATTAAACATGGATGTGGGGCAGGGAGTGTACAGATGGGGCACATGCCATGCAGCTCTTTCTCCATAATGCCAAGCTTGAATGAGCCATGCCAAGCTTTGCCAAACCATCCGAGGCCATGCCATCCCCTACAACTCATGCCACCCCCTAACAAAGCATGCCAACCAACACCAAGCTTTTCCAACTGATGCCAGTCTATGCCAACCTTTCTATACCAGGCCAGGGCAGAAAGAGAGAAGCCCAGCATGTATTCTCTTTAAGCTACATCTAATTAGTCCAAAATGAGGCTGAATCTTGCCTTCACAGGCCCAGAGAGCATTAAAGAGGAACTGATGCTGTTTTTTTTCCCCTCACTCCTTCATCTGATACTCGCTCTCTCCTTCTCCTACTCAGTTCCTCTTTATTTCTAACCCGGTGTCTATCTCTCTCTGCTCAGAGGGCACTGTGGATAGATCAAATGGGGGAAATATTTCATTTTATATTTGTTATTCTGAGAAAAAATTGATTAGCCATTAATGCATTCAGTGCGAGGAAGGCTCATATTTTAATATTTTAAGAGCCTTTATCCCAGATTGCATATAAAGCTTCTGTAAGGTTTTTTTTCCTTTCAGGAGATTGCTGTTTTTGATGTTTGTTATTCATCTAACCAAATGAATATTTGTTAACTTTATTATTTCATTATCACAGTTTCACATCAAGTAATTTTTTTGTGAATATTGCATATATTTAAATATAAAACTGGATATGTTCATCTTAGTATCTGAATGCAAAAGAATCCTTCATCATTTTATAACCTGGCCACCGGAGCATTAAATACTTATGATAGTTCAATAGTGCACCTTTAGTTGTCTTAAAGACATAGTAGAACATCTAAAATGTTTGAACATCTAGGCAAATTTTATAAATATTTTCATGTTTTTTTTTTTTTTGCTTTGCTTTGCTACACACTGAAGACATTTTAGTTTGAGATTGAAATTTGAATATGGGACAATAGATCATAATTGAAATTTTCAATTTCTGAAATTTATACCCACTGTAGCTACAGTATGTTAAACAACTTTGCGTTTTTGGTGGCATACCACTTGGTAAGCAAAACTATAGGGACAGATAGTCATTAGTCGTTAATATTCTGTTGCATATTGCTTGCTTGCAATAACTGTATCCAGCTGCTTTAGATTGTTGGAATTCTTCTTTAAGATTACGAAGCCTGTTCCAGCCATGCCACTACCTCTGCCGTGTTGGACCAATGAGTTTATATACTCTATTTGGGATCATGAACAGATATTTTCTTTTCCATCATGTTGGTAGATGTTAAACCTGGTGCTGAAACTTTTTTTGTGTGTGTTTCTTTATGTATTCCAGTCTGGCCTTGAGCTGCTGATGAGTGGTTTGCATCTTGTGCTATGGCCTCTATATTTTTGCCCTCACTGTCTTATTCTAATGGTGGATTGCTGATACCTTTACCCCTGGCATGTTGAGGTTGTTGGTGATGTCACTGACTGTCATGTTTGGGGTTTTCTTCACAACGTTTTTGTCATCAACTGCTGTTGTTTTTCTTGGACAACCTGTTTGATGTCTGGTTGATAGCACACCAGTGGGTTCTTTTTTTTCAGGACATTCCAAATTGCTGTGTTGGCTATGCCAATTTTCTTGCAAAGGCTCTGATTGATTTTCCCTCTTTTCTCAGCTTCAAAATGGCTTGTTTTTCTCCCACACACAGCTCTTTGGTCTTCATGTTAGTTCCTCCTTTTAAACAACAAATGCAGCTTTCACAGGCGAAACCCAGAGCTCAAACCAACAGTTGAGATTCTGATTTATTAAATGTTTAAACAGTCAATCTAACAGAGCAGACCTGGACAAGAAGAAACACCTGTCAGTCAAATGTTCCATTTTTTTCTTTGTTCATTTCAAATATGTGGGTTCAAGCAAGAGGTGCGATGATTTAAGTTTTTAACACATCTACAGTAGCTGTTAATATCTGATAACGGAATCTGAGGTTATTTATTGTCTTATATTCATCTTTCGATCTAAGACCTAAGTAATGAGTGTGAAGCAAAGGCATAAGATTGAGTGCTGTTGTTTCTGAATAGCAGTACAGCTGTGATGCTGTAGTTGGGAGGAGGGAGCAGCCAGAGTGCCAAAGATATCACATCCATGCAGATATTCAGCACAACAGCACAAACTGAAGTGTGATATTGTTTTTATACGACAGTTCCATTAACATGATTTATTATCAACAGATTAAGATTTGTTTATTTATTTAACAAGTTATTTTGCTCTGCCAACACACATCCTTCTGTGAATGGCGGAACTAAATAACCGCAACAGTTGGAGCTGGCGACTGACAGTTAGCTACCAACATTTAGTGTAATTATCAGTGGTGAAAGTAGTTTTAAATTCTTACCTGTACTATGTAGCCAAAAGGTTAGTAAAACTTGGAGGTGATGGACAGTCCTGAGAAAATTATGAGATTTACTTTATATTTCGATTCATTCCACTTTAGCATGTCAGCTAACTTTGACATTGAATCCCTAGCTTAAAAGCATACAAAGGAACAACTATCATAAAAAGGAATCCCAACTAGCATAAAAAGGAACACTAGTGTGCTATGTAGGGTGTAAGTTAAAATCCCTTGTTCCACACACTAACTATTCAATTCAATTCAATTTTATTTGTATAGCGCTTTTAGCAATTGTCATTGCCGCAAAGCAGCTTTACACAATC
>JAOVVA010000017.1:12990912-13008012 GCA_028565275.1 Leiocassis micropogon | reverse complement strand
AGAGAGAATCATCCCCAGACACCAGACGCATCCCAAAGAGACACACGGGGCATCCATGTGACGAGATCTCCAACCAGCCTTGTGTGTCCACATCATTGTGTTCTTGTAGCTGTCTTTATCAGACACTGATTCTTGTCTACAATGCCAAAAATATACCAGCCTCCCCTTACCTGTAAGTATTCTTTACACCCTGACCTGCACCACATTGCCTTAGAGCCTCTAGTATGACTAGACTTTGGCCACCTTGTCTCAAGTAAAAAGGAAGAAAACAAGCATGAGAACATCTCTGTTCTGGCACTCAGCTGGTAGACTGAACTTTCCCTGGCTCTCCAAAAAGCTGAGTCTCTAAGGATCTTCAAATGAAGACTGAAGACCTGAAGCATTTAATACATAACCCCCTAATTGTACTGTGTTGGTTTCTATACCAGCCAGTTGATATTAAATGGCAAGCTTAAACACTAATATCAATCAATAGGTCGACAATGTAACTATTTATGATGAGCGGTGCATTTTATGTTGTCAATAGCTTAATAAGAATGATGTGATAGGCATCTGCTCTCCTGGTTTATAAGTGTTTAAAGTCTATCAAGCCAATAGTTCAGCTGAATACCAAACAAGGCAAATGGAACAATTACAGTATGACCCTTTTATTAGAAAAACAGAATAAGCAATTCTGTTATCTGTCCTTTTGTGTAATTTGTATTTTGTTGTGTTTGGTTTAGTCTGTATTTTATTTTAGGTCATTTCACTTTTAGTTTTTCCTTCAAATGTTTTTTTTCTAAATAAATATAATAGAGTACGTAATACATCTTGTTTTGTGTCACTGCTGAGAGAATTCAGTAGATGCATCAATCGACAGTACATTCTGGTTACTTTTCATACCTTTTTTTTTCTTTTCTTTTTTTTGTATACTTGCTGCTTGCTTGTTTCTATAAAAATTCCAAATAACCTGCATTACAAGTTTTGTTAACAGCAAATAACCTGGTGTAAATGGCAAAAATGAAAGCTTTTATTGATGCAGGAGGAATTCCCCCTGCAGATAATTTATAAAAATGTGTTCCAGGTTGTAGTAACTCCTCCCTAACAAGGTTTAACTTCATTGTATTCTTAGACTCTGACCTACTTGCACTAGCATGAGGATATGTTTTTGATGTTGATGTTAATGTTTTTGATGCGTTTCACAATACACTTTGGTATAAGAGCATCTGCCAAATGCTGTAAATGTTAATGTGTTCCCATGTTGTGTTTCCAGGATAGGTTCTGAATCCAGCATGACTGTGACTAGGATAAAGTGGTTACTGAAGATGAATGAATGCATAGTGAGTAACACATCCTCCCACTCTCAGCTAAAACTGTGTGGGTCAGAGTTATGGGTGATACGGTTGGACACACCTTTTCTTTTGGCACCCCTGACTAATATGTCTGTCTTTCATGCGAACGATTTGATTGCAATCTCCTTTTTTTTTTTTTCAAAATAAGCAACGGGTATTTTAGCCTATTAGAAAATAATTTGTGCATTGTTTCTTTGAGTCACAAGGGTGTTAAAAAGCACAGTGTGAATTTTGGAAGATTTTGCAAACACTATAACTCCACCTCCCACAGTTTTGTCACAATGGATAAATCAGCCTACAACTGTGTTTTTGGCAATATAAAGATGCATTTCATTATGAATAATAGAGCTGGTGGAGTTTTAGTTAAAGAAAAAAGAAGTTTATCATGGTACAGGGTGCACCCAGGTGGCACAGGGGAAACCTACATAATACAATGTATTTGTGTTGTTAGGGCAGATTGGTGTACATTTGCGACCTCATAAGGTTATAACAGAGTTTAGAAATCCCAACTGGAGTATGGGACTTAACCAGGCATACCAATTTCACCAGCTTCCTGCACACATGTGTATCGCATTATAGATCATGTGTCTCATGTGTCTGTGTTAAAGTGTTCTTTATCTTTATATTTTTTTGTAAATTACTCTCTTAGATATATCCATGAATTGTTGTGTCCAAATACAGCAAAACAAGTGCTAGTGCTAGTTCAAAACTTATAAAATAAGAATATATAACAATTTCTAAAAAATAGACAACCATGTAGGCCTGCGGACAATAATTCTGAGGTAAATTTCCAGGTGAAAGTCTGACAATTGTGTTTATCTTGTTTTGCTGTCAAACTGTTTATATAATTCAATAATCAATATCTTCAATATTTTTCACTAGGCAATTTTGTGTTCTGCATTAACAGCTGGAATATCTTGCTATGGTGATGGATGCATTTTATAAACTATGTGACAGTATCTTGTTTCTTTAATCAAGGCAGCTTTGCAAAGTAAGCAAAAAATAATTACACAAGATGTTCTTTTAGTTTGGTTACTAATGCAGTTCATGTTTTATCCCATTTAGTAAGCTTAGTAAGCTGAAAGATGTTCGCTTACTTATGTGACACAAGATGCAGCTTGCTGCAAACCGAAGAATTTAAAAATGTTTTATTCAAATAAAACAAAGATTTATCAGAAGAAAACATTAATTAAAGTGAAAATGCAATTACGTTTAAATGTAAAAAGCTGGGAGGGTGGAGTGTGAGTATAAACTTTTTTGTTATAAATGTCTACATATCTAAAAAATTTCATGCTTGACCTTTAAGTGAGCATTTCTCTTTGCTTGTCTAGCTTCATGCCTGGCTCTTTTCATCATTTGTAAATTTTGTTTATTCCAAAACATTGCCAAGGACAGAAGCTTATTTTTCTTTCACTTCTCTGGTGCAATGCGAACTAGAATGGATCTTTATTGCGTTTTTTTTCTTCTCTCTGATGTTGCTGGTTTTGTTATTTAGTCAGCCATTATGTCCATTACAGCAAGCTTCAGCATACTTAATGTCTGCCTTAGTGGGTTTTTTGGGTTATGGTGTGGGTTAATCATGATGGACAGGCTTTCCCAATTTAAAATCTATAACAATTTGCACAAGGTCACAAGTGCAAATATAAGGTTTAACAGAATTCCTTAGTTTTTGAATGAAACAAGCATTCACAATATGAATGCTATGACAGAATGATGGTCTTAAGAGCCTGAAGTCTGTTATAATACAGGAAAAACATCAGTGCATACAAATCACTGTGATTTAAGTTAAAATACATATAATGTCTATGGTAAGGAATTGGTCTGAAACTCTGGCATAAATGTTAACAGTGGCCTTTTTGCTCAGTGTCTGTTAGGAAATAAGAGGTTGTTAATCACATTTGTAAAGAATTAACCTTTAGGTTCAGAACTGTTTAATTTCTATTTCTTCAGTTAACACACTGGGCTTCAATCATTCACTAGTGGAGATTCCTCCTACCCAGCTCTGCCAAAGCAATACCCCACAATGCATTTGGCCGCAATATTTTCAAGCTGTTTCCCCATTGGACCACCAATCTGTTCCCACAGCAGCCAGATAAGCAAAGGGTCTCTCAGGCTTGTGAGTAATGCACCTGTGTTTAATACCTGGCAAATGAAATCCTGGGTTGGTAAGAGGTGGAGGTAATTGAGTTAATTTTAGGTAATTAGACCCCCTTGCGTGTGTGTCTGTTAGAGTTTGTAGCTCTGTGTGCATGTGCAATGTACATAATGTATATAATCATTTTTCTCCCCTCGTGCCTCCGTGCGTAGGTGCCAGAAGGATGCAAAGCCGCAACAGGCTGACATAATACACATGAATATGGGTGTGTGTGATTGTAGTGTGTGCAGGGCCAGCTGTTCAAACAGGCCTGTGAATAATGAGCTCTCTGCATGTCTCCCAGCCAGACACGCAACACAGCCAAGATGAGCAAACTGTGGAAAAACATCTATTACTGATTCCCTGAACCTTCTGAACCAGCAGCACTAATATAATTTTTCATCATAAATTACAAAGTTACATTTTCCATTTAATGTTGATCTGATCACTGTGACATAGTGCACAGTGTACATAATACTGTAATTATGCTTATTGATTTACATTTGGAGCAATTTATTTGTTTTCATATGACTCTATTTTGTTTACTCAGTAAGAGACACTGGTGGAAAAGTACACATAGGGCTCAGTGTCAATTGTCCAACATCATAAACTGTGTTTAGTTTCATTAATTAATTTACACAGGTCAGTACTTCCACTTTAAAAGTGAAGTGAATAATATTGATTATCTAATTACAGTGGCACCTTTTTTTTTGTGGGGGGGGGGGGTATGTTAGGCAGCAATTGAACAATCAATTTCAATCAATTTCTATGGTTCATGTGTTGAAAGCAGGAAAAACAGGCAAGTGTAAGGATCTGAGGAACTTTGCCTAGCACCAAGATCTGATGGCTAGACGACTGGGTCAGAGCATCTTCAAAATAGCCAGTCTTGTGAAGTGTTCCTGGTATGCAGTCGACATTGTTGCAGAAACTTCATGCGGCCTCTTTCAGCAGGATAATGGGCCTTGGCACACTGCAAAAAAAGTTAGGGAATGATTTAAAGAACATCACAGTGAATTCAAAGGGTTGACTTGGCCTTCAAATTTCCCAGATCTCAATCTGATCAAGCATGTGTTGGATGTCCTGGAGAAACAAGTCTCCATGGAAATCCACGGAGGCCCCAACTCACCTTTTATAAAGTTAAAGGATCTGCTACTGATTGCCCATGTCCCGGACACCAAAGGCACACCATCAGAGATCTCCTGGAGTCCAAGCCTTGGTGGGTCATTGCTGTTTTCGTTAGCACAAGGGGACCTATAGCTTTTTATGTCATCTTTTATGTGTATTTATGTTTATGTCATCTTTTATGTGTATTTATTCATACATTCATCTTTAGTAATTGATGCAGCATAGGGAATGAGTTAGGATTATGTACTGGATGGGATACCAGTCCTCTGCAGGGTACCACACTCACACACACACATTCACTCATTCACACTGAACACTACATGAAGAAGGGGAGAAATTTGCAAAAATACACAAAGACAATAACCCAAACTCATGATCAAGCTGGAACTTTGAGGTGCTGCTATATTCAGTGTGCATTATGTTATTTAGGGTTTTTATGTTTGCCCAATTAAGAAAAACTGAAGTACTTGTATTTTATATAGAAGGTTTTTTTTGTAACCCAGGGCTTTATTTCTTTTAAATGAAAGTATAGCCAAAGCTGCTCCTGCAAAACTCTCCACTAAATATTACCTGAATCATTCATTTCATTATAGTGGACATGTTCCAGGTCTGATTTAAAATTGTGCGATTTTGTTGAATTTTCAGTTTATTCATTTTTCGTGTGTGTGTGTGTGTGTGTGTGTGTGTGTGTGTGTGCGTGCGTGTGTGTGTGTGTGTTTGACATGTCATCACTTCATCTTGTATTAATATTTGTGGACCATGACTAGAAATGAGTTCTTGTAAGTAATATTGTCGCAACTGCACCGATGCCATCAGAACCCAGAGCTGCTGATGCAGAGAGCACTTATTGTCACTCTCAGTCCTGCCTAATAAAAGTCTTTTTTCTCCCTCCCATTTTTCCCTTGGATACTCTGGGGAGGAAAATAATCGTCACTAGAGATATATTTTTAATCTTCCCCATTGCCTTGCTGGGCTGCTGAGCGTAAATTGGAATGCTTCTCCAATTAGGTCCATGAAAGCACTTTGCAGGGACGTGAGAAGTGGTGGCACTATGGCAACCAGAAAGTCATACATTAGTGAGATAATAGCCTACTGCGCCTCTTTTTAGGTGAAGCCAGAGTGGTTGGAGACACAAGAGGGAGATGATGGTAGACATTTTAACTGAATCAACTGTCTGTTTGGTCCTCGTTTACTTTCTCTCAGATGGACCGGGTACTAGCAATCACACACGCTTCAATGATTGTTGGGTTGCTGATTCACTGCATCTAAAGATGCTGCAAAAAGCAATTCGTGTATGTTTTTTAAAATGTAACGATTTTGACTTTTTTTGTTTGTTTTTTAGATTGTTTTTAGAGTAGTTGGATTTATTTGTTTAACCGTACAACAAAACCTAAAAATAATTTGTCATTACAGGTAATTCAATTAGTTTAACACTTAAATCAACATAACATGTTTTAATAGTGTCAAAACAACTTTAATTTGTCAGTAATTTCTCAGTACAGAATTTACAAGTCTCTGGAA
Source organism: Leiocassis micropogon (assembly GCA_028565275.1). NCBI lineage: Eukaryota > Metazoa > Chordata > Actinopteri > Siluriformes > Bagridae > Leiocassis > Leiocassis micropogon. The sequence continues at coordinate 13,001,901 of JAOVVA010000017.1, read as the reverse complement.
CTGAGATCTGGTGGCTCTGAAGGTCTTAGCATTGAAATCATTCTGCTGTATATTTTGGGGTACATTCCATATTCTTTGATGATGAGTAGTTATGGTAAATTTACTTAAAAAAATATCACACAAACATTGTGTGCATCCTATGCTTTAATTAGCTCAATAAATTAGCTTGAAAATTGTCATAATGTTTAAAATTGGCCATTTATTGCCATGTCCCTTTTAGTTGAGCTTTCAGTCAAAATAATGAAAAAACCCTTAGAGTTAATAACTATTTTAAAATGTATTTCAAAAGTCGAAATACTAAAAAATTATATTTTAATTGATTTAAGTTACTAACAGAACTCCTTCCTGTAACTTAAATGATTTGGCCGAATGCCAAGTGATCCCAAACTTTTGAGCGGTAATGTACAGTATGTTATGTACTCTGTCATGGTTTTCAGATTTTTTATGAAATTAATTCAACTATTTTTTTTTCAAATATGATGTTAAACTGGTTATGAAGATAAGAAATGGTCAGCTAGGCAACTCCTACCTCTTAAATTATGGGTCAAAATAAGGAAACCATGTTACCTGTCAACTATATCTGTGAAGTTATCAGTAGTGTACTTAACAGTCATCATTTCTACATTATTATTAGTCTACATAGGTCACAGCACACTTTTACTTTCTTCCACATCAACACCTTAAAAAAAAAAAAGCTATTGTTTTAAATAGATAAAAAGATATACAGGGCTCACTGGAATGCCGATCCTGCACTATATGAAGCATTACTTGTTCTATTGAAAAAGAGAAAAAGAGTTTTTGTAATTTTTTACATGAAATGTACCCCCAAATTATAGAATGACTCATATTTTTCATAATCATCAAAGCATCCAGTAATCTCTACCACTCTGTGGTTTGACTTCCTGGAAGAGACCATTCCCACAAGGATAGAAATGTTTCTCCATAAAAAGGTGATCAGTCAGAATACTGCAGTTGTCATTACTGCTAAGAGGACAAGGAGACCTAAATCAGTTCAAATAAATATGCCTTTCCATAGCATAACCCAGCCACTAGTTTCTTCTTTAATTTGTCACTATAGATGTGCCATGATTGTATTGGGTCTTGCCCTGGCTTCAGAATTATACTGTAGATAAATTATGCATGCATCTAATAAATCAGTTTTCACAGATCTATATACCATAATGTATATATATTATATTTGATTTTAATAGCATGAATTGTTTAAAATTAATAGTAATGTGCACATTTGTCTGTGTGCGTGGGTGTGACAGTTGGTGTGGTCTGGTTCTCATTAGATTTGCAGATTGTATGCACAGGTCTTTGTTTGGCATTGGTGACTCAATGGTTAAACTTTTGGGCCCTTCTAACCAAGGCTTCTAACCCTTTCTGCTCCAGGGGTGCTAGTCCAGCTTTCTTACTAGCTGGAATATGCAGAGAAAAGAATTTAACCATGCAGTAATGTATATGTGACAAATAAAGATTCTTGTTCTTCTTCTGTTTGGAGATTTGGCGGCCGCTTTGAAGAAAGGGCAAATGGTGCCACAATGTAAATAAAACTATGTCTAGTGTATACTTTGCTATGAATTATACTCAAGGCTAACAATAAAGGTAAAAGCAGGGTTAGGATTAGGGTTATTTTTCAGAAAGGCAAGATCACATTTATAGCTATCGTCAATATTCATGACTTAATACAGTGATGACACATGAGGAAAAGGAGGGTTCCTTTCATGGGAAAATCCACTGGTTCTTACTAGGAACTGTGTGAAATTCAACAATGTGTCCAGGATACATTTCTCTTTAATGGTTTATGCAAAACCATGTTTTGTCTAATATGCTTCCAAAGTGACATTTGATTGGCATTGGTTAAAGTGGATAAAGTGCTTTATCAGCACACTTTATTTTTATTTCATAAACCTGTTGTATGAATCAGATATTTTTCCAGCCACCTGTAGTTTTTGTAAAACAGTGATATATCCGGTGGAATTTTTACTTTCATAGATTTCAGTTGAAATTGCATAATTATGTTGGGACTTTAAGGTACTGTATGTGACTTTTAATTTTTAAGTGTGTAAAGTTTGATTGTTACCCAGTGATGTCAAAACATACTGGACATGTGTAGGCTGGGTACACCTACTGTACTAAAGCAAAATCTGGTCAGAATTATGTCCCAAGGGAAATAAATCCTGCTAAGCTGTGGTGCTGACATTTAGGCTTGTATTTCTTGCCTGTATCAGTGTCTGTTCACATTTCTTCTAAGTAAATCTAAAACACCAAAAATAGGTATAGAAGTCTCTGCATCATCTCTGGTTTAGGATAATAAAATAGTGAGCCACATCATTTGCAATAAATAGTTTTTATTTATTTAGCTGAAATACTCTAAATATAAAATGGCTATAATTTTGTTCACCCCTGACCATCACATCCACAAATATGCCTTTGTATGATGTAAGGATGCCTTTGTATGTTGTAACATTACAATTTCCTTTGATGTGGAAGTTCTGAGAACTGAGAGTGCTGAATAAAGGTGTGAAGATCCTGCACAGAGGCTCAACCCCACTGAGCACCTTTGCGATGAATTGGAATGCTGACCTCTTAACCCAGCATCAGTGCTTGTCCAGACTAATGCTTTCGTTGCTGAAAACCCAAATTCTCAAATTCAAATTAAATCCATTTCCAGAAAAGTAAACGTTATGATAAAGCATGGAATGGGATGTACCGTATAAAAGCACATTTGGGTGTGATGGTCAGGTGTCCAGACATTCTTACTGTAAAATTTAAAAGCACAGTTGTGCTGTTGCTCACAGTAGCATGAGCTCTCATAATCATGATGGGAAAAAGACTTTCTTTAAAGTCTCTTAAGTATGTAAAAAGAAGACGTGAAGTGGTCTTAAGTAAAAAGACCTTAAAATTACATTATGAGTTCAATCAAGCAACAAAATATATTCACAGCCTTTCTTAAATTGTGCTGAAAGCCTCATTTCCCCTGTATTATTATTACTGTAACAATAAGAAAATGTAGTTCTTGTGAGGCATGTATGCGTAATAAGCATGATTGAATTCAAGGTGACATATGGCTTTTAGTCAAGCCTGTATTTATTACTCTGAGCCTATTGGCCTCCCTCTACTCCTTTGTTCTTCACATGGTGTATTTCATACCGAGCCATGCTCTCTGTATGCATCGTCATCAGAGATATAAGAGGAAAGAGAGACAGAAAGAGGGAGAGAAATGCTTGTGAGCATAGCAGGGGATATGGAGGAGTGCTGCCGAGTTTGAAGTTCAAAGATCCTGAAAATCAATAGCGTCAGAGGGGAGGGGAGGGGGGAGAAATGGACAGAGAAAGTGAAGGGCTATAATAAAAAGAATGGATGTAGAAATAAGGCACACACTGAATTAGTGTTCAAAGCATAGTGTGTCTGGCCACTGGGGATCTACTCAGAAGGAATTATATTCACTTTTTTTTCTCCAGCTATTCTCATAGCCAAAAGCATTCACAAGCACACACTAAAATCCAATTACACTGAATAACAGCATGCATTATAACAGCATAACAGTTAGTCTGTCTAACAGAATAACTGATGAAAATGAAAGTCAAGAAGATTCCACTTTTCTACCCTGGAAAGCTACATAGTTTCTGTAGCCTTATAATTCAATTCATTGTCCTGCTGCAAGAGGAAGCTCAATTTACTGAGTTTTAAAGCATTTAGTTTGCTGTTATAAACTACAAAATTCATCTGGTTGCTGCCCTGATCCACAAGTTCCAGCCATACATCCCACTACGTGCATCAGATCTGTCACTAACATGCTCACCTTTCTTGAATCAATATTGTTGATTAATGCATGACATATTCTTATGTTTTACTATGGCATCGATACATTATTATACATGTTATGAGAGTATAATAGACTTCAAACACAGATATCCAATTGATACAATTATTTTTATCCCCTAAACTAAAAGTGATATTAATAAAATGGCTCAAATACTCTTAAATGGAATACATACTCTATAATTTAAGTAATATTGTTTACAAATAATGGGCTTTTGCAGACAGTAAACATTAACAACAACAGCAAAGCACATTATAACAAAGTATTTAACAAAACTACAAGAGTATCAATATTACAGTAATGTAAATTTCCTTCACACAGACAATACTTGCCACTATTTGTTGAATAATATTTTAATAATACAATTATTTAATTTTACCTTAATCTTTTAACAGATCCAACCAGGTAATATGGTAGATCCTGCAAGAATTCATAAACCTGTGAAGCAATCTTCAAATGTGCACTCTATAAAATGTCCCTGTTATGTCTTCATTCCAATTCTTGTCTTGTTAAAGAGTTGAATATATGATTTTTATAGTGCTCTAATACTTTAATTTTCATTTTTGTAATATGCACCATGAGAGGGAGTGTGTTGACACATACCACAGGTGATAGCAATTTATTCATTTCATCACCATTGACACATCAGTTCTGTCTGTCTGGATTACTGGCTGCTGTTTGAAAAGTCCCAACAGAAACTGATTCAGGAAACAGTGTTCCTGAGCTCACAAGTAAGAGCTCCCAGACAGAATGTGTTATTTGACACGCGCACAGACTGTGTAATTCATATGCATGGAGCTTAACATGTGCTGTATTCAAGCCCTTTGATGAGCAGTCTTGATTGTAATGGCAATCAGAAAAGTAAAAGTAGCTACAAATTGCCCATATATAGACTTTCTGCATCTGGCTACATCTGACAGGAGCAACCTGGGAATGTAAAAGTGGGAATGTTGCACCTCAGAAAATTTCAGAGTTGACTGAATCCTCATGAAATGTCAGCAATAATGCAAAAGCCTGTGTGCGTATTGGTGAAAAAAGCATGTGTACACACCCTGAGGCATTCATCCAAAGCGTGTTTTCTCCTTCAAAGTATGCCCTTAGGTGCTTTCTATGCAAAGAGGGAAACAGTATCTACGGATGCCACCCAGCAAGGTGAAAAAAGAAAGAAAAGGAAACCCTGCAAATACAAGGGTGATTCAAGTCAAATCAGGACCTTTGATTATGCAGAATAACAGAACACGGTTATGAAAGTAAAGACTACCTTTATTTCTCTATATAATCCCCTGCTACACTAATGCAGTTACCCCAGTGTTTTACTTGTGCTTGGATGCTAGTTAAAATGTTTTCTCAGTATGCCAGAGCCATGATCAGACTGCCTGCTTCAAATCTGAAACACTAGCCTCCCAGGAACTTCTTTAATAACCCACATTTGACAATAACTCCCAGCCGAGTTCCTTTAATGTGCAAGTGGTGTTTGTGAATGTTTGTGTGTACAGTTCTCACAAACAAATGCATCTCTTCCATGAGTTAGTGAGAGGTTATTTGTCGATTTTTAAGGTTCAGGCGTTTCACTCGCTGAATGTTCACAAGAATGACTACAGTGGACTCCAAGCCACCATAGTCAGCACCATCACTCATGGACATACATCCTTCTTTTGCGTTTGCACCATTCAAATGTTTTACTGTGGCTAAGAGTCTAATCACCGCACTGTACTGAAAACTGTCTGCACATGTCAAGTTTGATTGAACACTTCTCATATTTTTAGGAAACTAAAAGAATAGCATGTACTAGTGTGAAGTGGAACACCACAATGGTATTTTAATTCAACTGCTTTTTCTTCTTCTTTGTCTTTCAGCTGTTCCGTTTCAGGGGTCGCCACAACGGGGGCACAATATCTCAAACAATGTTGAGGTTGGCACACAAGCTCTGAAATTGGGCAGATGTACACCTCATGTCTCTCAGAGAAGTATACCTACGGGTCACTGCAGTTAGACAGTGTATTTAGCAACCCATATTGTACCTGCGTATTGGAAATCCACAAAGCTCATTTAGTTTAGTTCATTTATACCACCTACAGCACTGGGGCCTATTGAAGCTAAACTAAGCCAAAACCAAAACTAATTACTTAAAGTGGTTTATGGACAACGCTTTACAGAGCCTTTTACTGCCAGGATGCATTGATGAATGATTAGCCAAATAAAAGCTGTATAACTTCCCACCAATATCACTGTTAAAGATAACTTGAAGTATATTATCTACAGCGCAGAGTACACAGCCAGCATTGCTGATACAGTAGCTCCACTGATGACGTCTAGTCACCTTATCAACTACCAATTAAACCAGACCTACTGGCCCAGACATAAAACTATTACCCAAGGAATGTCCCCAACATACTGAGAGGTTTATAAGGGGTCAACCACAACCTTGTTAGTGCCCATTGTCCATCTGCACGCCGAACTAAGCATCTTCTATACCTTGCCAAAATGAAGCAGTATTACCAGACTGAATAATTCTTAGTACCAATAAAGGATGACATTCATACTTTTTATAAGTGCTGCATGTTATTGTGAGGTGTAGCATCAGAACACATTGTAAGTCTTTTTGACAATGCTGGTACTGTATATGGTTCCAAGTTTACATGTGTAACTGAGTACATAGTGTTCAACCCAATGTTTGCAGATAACTTTACTGTATGTTTACTGTGCCCTTGTTGTTCTTCACAGACCTGCTGTTTTACTGACAGTTAGAATAAGCATATACAATATGTCTAAGCATATGAGCAAATCTTAAGAGTGCAGTATACTGTATACTTCAGTACTCTGTTCACGTGACCTTTTCCTACTAATACATGCCATGGATTAAATATATCTTCACTGCATTGTTATTTATTATATTACCATCAATACTGTTAATAAGACCAAACCTGCTGTGATTTAACCTAAACATTGACAATAATGACAGAACAACTATATTAACTTAGAAACGTGTTAGAGAGACTAATGGCATGAAAAAAAACTTATCTAATTTACTCCAGCATACCAAATTCACTCCTGCCAAATTTTTAAACGTGTTGTATTAAGCTAAATTTGTTGGATTCATTTACTGAATCCAACAGTATACAGTGTATGTCAAAAAGTAATATTAATAATATTAAAAGTAATATAAAAGTAACTGTCCCAGTCTCAAAATGTATTATTAGCTGTGTTTCCTACTCACATACAGGATTTTTCCTAGTCCGTGAAAGAACTGCTCTAAGCCCAGTTGTGCAACAGGAAGGGACGGTCAAAGTCAGGGTTCTGGAGGATGTTGAGCAGGTTAGATGGGTTTTTAGTTGTTGAAATGTCTTTTCTGTTGTTGTGGTCCACTGTTCGGGCTGTTCTATCCTGACTATATTGTTGAGGGGTGCAGCCATAGAGGACAAAATGACCCTGCTAGCCCCAGAAAATGGGAAGGTGTGGACCATTGTAACTTTTTTTTCTCGTGACTTTAGCAGTCCATCTGATAAGCCAGGTTCTGTTCTTCGGCCACCCCCAGGTGGCACTTTTTTTTGGTTTTGCAGACAGCCCAGCCGGCAGGATTTCTTTTAGGACTTTTTTAAGCTGGTAAATGTGGTCCTCACAGTTGCTCAATGGATAACCATGCTGTCCAGATAGGCTGCAGCGTATGGTTAGTGCTAGCAGAGTACAATGTCACTGGGCAAAATGGCGGCCCGCACAGATGCAGCGGCTTTAGGCTCTCCACTTAGGTGCTTATCTTTTTATGTGTTTTTCGCTCTATTAGTGTGCTATTGTACAAACTACTGCAAAGCCAAACTCATCTACAGTCATCTGGAATTATGCAACATTGAACATAACAACCAGATCTCCATTACCAGTGATTATCAGAGGTTCAACAACATCTCCCCGGAGATAGCGAGAACACCGGGCGCTCCATGGATTGTTATGGCTCTACCAAGCGATGCAGGTGGCGGAAGGAACGCAAAACAAAAGCAGGGCTGCCGGTCAGGCCTACTAGCCAGGCTAAAGAAGCAGCCCTTTAAACCACCACTTCCCAGCATCTTCCTGACCAACGCACGGTCGGTCGTCAACAAAATCGACGAACTGAACTTACTACTCGCTGGACAGCCACTTGTCCGTGACTGATGTGCCTTGGTCATCACGGAGACATGGCTACGAGAGGAAATTCCTGACGCCTCGATGCAGCTAGCAGGCCGCACAATGGACTGCAGCGACAGAAAGGCTACAACTGAAAAGGAGGTTTACACATAACAACTGGTGCACAAACATTAAGATGATCATTACCACAGTCTGCTCCCCGGACATAGAGGCAATGTCTGTCATGTGCAGACCATTCTATCTGCCAAGAGAACTATCTGCAGTGCTAATAACTGCAGTCTACATACCTCCAGATGCTAATGTTAGCTCAGCCCTTGTCTACCTGCACGACTCAATTTCTGAACAACAACGGACTTATCCAGAGGGAGTACATAACAACAAAGCATGCTTAAGAACTCTGCTGCCCAAATTTGTTCAACATGTGAAATGCCCTACGAGAGGGAACAGCACCTTGGACCATGTTTACACAAATATTAAGCAAGCCTACAGATCTGTTTCCCTCCCCCACCTAAGTATGTCTGATCACCTCTCCCTGCTTGTTGTCCCGGCATACACACCACTTAGGAAAAAGACAAAGCCCACCACCAGAATCATTAACACCTTTTCTGATGAAGCTCTGGCTCAGCTACAGGACTGTTTTGCCCTCACAGAGTGGATTGTCTTCAAACAAGACGACCTAGAGACCCCCCCCCCCCCCGCTACATGTGCATGGATCAGAAACTTTCTTACTGACCGACCACAATTTGTTAAGGTTGGCAACCGGAGATCATCCTCCCTCTCACTCAGCACTGGCTCACCACAGGGATGTGTGCTGAGCCCACCATCTACACCAGTGACTACACCACCATGCATCCTTGTAACACCATCATCTAATTCGCGGACGACTCATCAGTAATGATGATGACACCGCCTACAGAGGTCCAGCGTCTGATAGAATGGTGTGATTACAGCAATCTAACCCTCAACATCAGGAAAACCAAGGAAGTGATCATGGACTTCCAGACAAAAGCTGACCCCCATCCCCCTAAACACACACAATCTCAATAAACGGTGACTATGTGGAGAGGGTGTCCTCCTTTAAATTCCAAAGACTTGTCTTGGACCATAAACACAACTGCCCTAGAGAAGAAAGCCCAACAGCGTCTCCATTTCCTGAGATTCCTGAGATGGAACAGGCTGCAGACTGACCTGCTGGTGTCCATTTATCGAGCCACAATCGAGAGTGTGCTGGTACACGCCATCCCCGTGTGGTACACTGGGTGTACGGCAGCCGACAAGAAGAGACTCCAGAGGGTCACCAGAACAGCAGAGAAAGTGATTGACTGTCCACTCCCCTTCCTGGACTCCATTGTTAGCTCTAGATGTCTCTCCAGAGCCAGGGCGATTATAAAAGACTATATCATCCTATTACATATAATAGGGATAGAACATCCTGCTCTCTGGAAAAAGGTTTAGATCCATCAGGTGCAAAACCAACAGACTAAAGAATAGTTTCTACCTGTGGGCTGTCAGAACTCTTAATGCACCAGAACACTGACTTCACTCCTTCAATCATCCCTCACGAATGATGATGACCTTGAGTGTATGCATGCGTGCATATGCGTGCGTGTGCGTGAGTGTGAGTGCGCGCGTAAGCAGACTTCTCCCATGCCGTTATTCCATTGCTGCTACTAACTATGTGCAATATGTCAGCAGATGTGCAATTTACCATTCTACCTAATAGTTTTAATTATCCTTAAATGTCTGTTTATTGTATTTATGTTACCCTTGTAAATACTCCCCCCCTCCAACTGCATATAATGTTTTTAATATTGTCTCTATATCTTGTACTGACACTTGTCACTTTTTCTTGCTCCTTTGTGGCCTTGCTGACTAATTTCATTGTTCAGGAAACTGTACAATGACAATAAAAAAGTCTAAGTCTAAGAATTGGACAGTGGTCGAGCCGTCATGCAGGCCAAAGGGGAGGACCTTATACCACCAGTGACCCTGTTTGGTGCTGAAGGTGTTTTTTTTTTTCCTTTAGTTTCAGCCATGAGGGCTATTTCCAGTACCCTTTGGTTCGATCCAGCGTAGAGATGAAACACACTGTTCCCAGCCGTTCAATGAGGCTGTCCACTTAAGGCGATGGGCATGCGTTAAACTCAGAGATTTGGTTTAGGCGTTGACCTATTGGGTTTGGGCATGACCAGTGGGCTGGACCAGGGGCTAGTGGACTCCTCTATAATGCCATCACGTAGAATTTTAGTGACTTCAGCCTCAATGGCATAGGAACTGTCTCAGAGTAGCGCATGGTAGGCATGATCTCCATGAATACATGTGATCAGGAGAGGATCGCACAGCCTTGCATCTGTCAAGTTGAGGTTCTGGTTGAGGTGCATGCTGCGTGGTCTCCCGCTTTGGAAGGGAATGTCACATGCAATATTTTTTTTCTCTGGCTCTAGAGAGAACACAGAGATGCTCTTGTGATAGATTTTTAGTCTTCCACTTGTTAATGTTACCTAATTATAAAACATTAAACAAAAGCTGTATCTCTAGTCAAAAGAACCAAAGAATGACTCGGGACTCTTTATTGCAGCAATAAAACCCAAGTGAGCCGCACCTGTAATGCTTAAGTCATAAATCCAAGCATTATCAAGAGCAGACTGTCTGACAGCTACATGCACACTCATTATACAGTGAAACCCCGGACTACAAGTAACACGGTTTGCGAGTGTTCCGCAAGACGAGCAAAGGTTTTTAATAAATTTTGACTTGGAAAACGAACAAGTCTTGGTTTATGAGTACCAAGTATCATGTATCACGCATGCGCTTCTTGTTTTGATGCTGAGTGTCACGTGATCACAACTGAGCCAACGTTTTTTCTCCCCTGCTGGGTCTTAGTGCACGTCTCTTACTGGTATAATCAACATCCGTGCACACGTGTACTGTTTACTATAAAACTGTGACCACGTGTGTGAGCGTAGGAACATATTTTATTTTGTGTCTGTATGCGTGTGTACAGCGTGCATGTAAAGCAAAAGCAAGTCTCATTAGAGAGGTTA
>JAOVVA010000017.1:12980501-12990812 GCA_028565275.1 Leiocassis micropogon | reverse complement strand
GTTAGTGTGTCACTCAATCGAGTGTCATTAGAGAGATTTCTTGTTTATTTTTCCGATAAAACAGTGTTTCCGTTGTGCGCATGCGTGTGTGTGAAAAGAGTGAAGTAAGGGTAACTGTGTACGGGGAGAGTGGGAGGGGCTCCTTACTTTAGCTTCACACACACACACACACCTCATCTCTGCAATTTGTCCCTGGTGGACGAGTCATCTAAGTTTACAAAACAAAGAAGGAATTTGACTCCTGTACCCAGAGCACATTACTTACTAGTATGGTGTTGGCTGGTACTTTTATAGGGTGCCATTGACACCAGGATGGTAGGCGCTGATCTGCTGCTAGCCATGATGAGTTAAGGCACAATGTTAAGACAGTTACTTCTGAAACTTTTATTGAATTGCTGCTTTAAGGTTTACCGTCTAATTTAAGTTGTTTTCCCTCTTTTGTCCACATCTATGCTGCTGTGCCATTTTTTTTTTTAGAAAAATAGCACACCACCAGCACGGTGGTGTAGTGGTTAGCGCTATCGCCTTGCACCTCCAGGGTCTGGGCTTGATTCCCGTTTCTATGTGCATGGAGTTTGCATTTTCTCCCCGTGCTTGGTGGGTTTAAAAGAACGCTAAGAGCTCCTCACCATGCCGATGTATCCCACTGCGTGCCTTTCATCTCGTTCATCCGTAGAATTTAAAGAATATAAAACATAACATCAACATGAACATAAAAAGTTCATCCGTTTGTCTTGTATCTGTGTTTCGACCTTGCCTGTTTCTTGGATTTCGTTTTTGTGTTTCGCCCTCCGGATTTTCTCGCATCGGATTCGGCTATGTGTATGACCTCGCCTGTTTATCTACTCTGAGTTTGGATTACCGTTCTGGATTAAATCTTTCTCGCGGCTGGATTACTGGTTACCGACTTTGCCTGCCTCTCTGACCTCGACTTACATTATTCCCTTCAATCTTTGCGGTTGTGTGTGTGTGTGTGCTTGTGTGCACTTCTGTGTTCGTGGATATTTGACTAAAGTGTTTTGCTAACACGAGCAGGGATTCACTTTCTGCCGGTTACAAGCTCCCAAAACATCAGACTCCGCGATCGCACACACACATTCTTATCCCTCACTCACGCTCTTTGGGAGACTCCCTCACCGCCCTCCACACAACCCTCCGTCCCACAACCCTCCGTCCCCGGGTTGTGGGATCCCCCTACGTCATCAACCCGCCTCCTTTCTCGTCAGAGGAGACTCCCCATTCATCCCGTTTACTCCTTTGTGCTTTCCCTTTAGTAAAACTATCAGAAACATTGTCAGTCTGCTATTGAGTTCACTCTCGTTCAGCCCTGCCCCTGACAGCATATATCGGCCATGGCGAACCCAGCGGCCTTGGATCAGTTAAGGCAGGCCCTTTCACAGCAGGGGGTGCTGCTGGGCTACCATCAGCAAAGCATCCAGCAGGTTAACCAGACACTCTCATCCATCTCCGCACAGCTACAACAACTCCTTGCCAGCCCTCCCTCTGCTCCAGCACAGACCCAACGTCATGAACCTCGACTCCCAAACCCACAACCATATAGCGACGAACCCGGAACCTGCCGTTCCTTCTTGTCACAATGCTCTCTGTTGTTAGAGCTCTAAGCCTCCTCTTTCCCCACGCAGCGTTCAAGAGTGGCGTATGTGATCACACTCCTCACTGATCGAGCCCACGAATGGGGAACCGCGGTCTGGGATACCAATGACCCATGCTGCTTCACCTTCAAGTCATTTACCGAGGAGATGAAAAGAGTGTTCGACCGCTGTCACGCCGGATTTAAGGATTACATGCTCAGCCAGGATCTCCCCACTGATCTTAACAGCCTTATGGAGCTAGCAGGGCGCATGGACGCTCGTCTGACGCATAGGCGTTGCACTTGGGCTCCACTCTCCCATCCTGGACCCAGCCCTTCCGCCTCCTCACTATCGCCTCTCAGCCTTGTCTCGTTGTCAGGTCCTAGTTCATGCTCAGAACCCATGCAACTGGGTTGGTACCAGATTTCCCCAGAAGAATGTCAGCAGAGGCTCCAATCAGGTTCCTATTGTGGCCAGTCAGGTCATTATCGGCTCCACTGCCCACTAAAAGTCAAGCCCCTCCGGTGAACCTAGGGACCCTGGAGGGGCCAGTCTTTATCTGTTCCCCTAGCCCACGTCCGCTTCTACCAGCTATTATCGTAGCACAAGCCAAACCTCATTGATCCCCGCATTAATTGATTCCGGTTCTGACCAGAATCTGATCTCCGCATTGAAGGTTAAGGATCTAAATCTCCCAACACTAGCCCTGGAGCACCTGTTAGCTGTTCGAGCCCTTGATGGGACCCCTCTGCCAGTCATTACCCAACGTACAGTTCCGATAACCCTGCGGCTTTCTGGCAAGCACTCTGAAGAGACTTCCTTCCTTGTAATGCATACCGCCCACTCTCCCTTGGTTTTCAGGCGTCCTTGGTTGACCCGTCATAATCCCTGCATTGACTGGGTCAAGAACACCATTCAAGAATGGAGTCCTTTGTGTCTGTTGTCCTGTCTCAAGTCAGCTCACTGTTCCCCAGCCACGTCCTCTAACAAGGAGGAGTTCTCTGACCTCTTAGCTGTCCCTCCTGACTATGCCGACCTCAAGTAGGTCTTCAGCAAATCGCGGGCCCTCTCTTTACCACCCCACAGACCATATGACTGTGCCATTGACCTCCTACTGGGCACGAACCCTCCTAGGGGAAGACTATATTCCTTGTCCTCTCATGAGAGGGAGGCCATGGAGAAATACATCCCTGGCCACCGGGATCATTCGTCCTTTCTCGTCCCCTGCTGGGGCCGGATTCTTCTTTGTAGCCAAGAAAGACAATACGCTACGGCCATGCATTGACTATCGAGGCTTAAATGAGATCACCATTAAGATCCGCTACCCTCTCCCCTAAATGTCTACAGCCTTCGACCTCCTGCAGGGAGCCAACGTGTTCACCAAGCTCGACCTGCGAACTGCCTATTGTCTGGTCAGGATCAAAGAGGGTGATGAATGGAAGACAGCTTTTAACACCCTGTCGGGACACTACCTGGTAGTGTCCTTTGGTCTAGCTAATGCCCCAGCGGTTTTCCAATCTTCTCAGAAATTCTCAGGAATTTCCTAAATATTTTTGTGTTTGTATATCTGCATGATATCCTGATTTTCTCTCATTCCCTGGAAGAACACTGGCTGCATGTTCGCCAAGTCCTCCAGAGACTCCTGGAGAATCAATTATTTGTGAAGGCAGAAAAATGTGAACTTCACTGCCACACCATCTCCTTCCTTTGCTTTATCATTGCCCCGTCTCAGATACAGATGGACCCAGCCAAAGTAAAAGCGGTAACCGACTGGCTGAGACCATCCACCCAAAAGGGCCTCCAGCTCTTTCTCTGGTTTGCCAACTTCTATCGTCGATTCATCCGCAACTACAGCTCAGTAGCAGCCCCACTCCTTACCCTCACCTCCACCAAGATCCCTTTTTATTGGTCAGCTCAGGTGTGAGTACTTCTTCTCTAAACTAAAGGATCGATTCACCTCAGCATTTATCCTCACACACCCGGATCCCTCCCTCCAGTTCGTGGACCAGGAACTCAACCCTCCAGGGGCTCCACCGGGCAAACTATACATGCCTCAGGCGTTTCGACCCCAAGTCCTGGAATGGAGCCATAGCTCACTTTTGTCCTGTCATCCTGGCGGGGCTTGCACAATCGCCCTCATCCAGCAATGCTTTTGGTGGCCCTTGGTCAGAGAAGACACTCGCCGGTTTGTCGTTCGGAACAAGAACAGCAATAAACCACCAGTGGGTTTCCTTAGACCACTCCCAGTGCCCCACAGACCCTGGTCACATATCGCTCTAGACTTTGTCACAGGACTCTCAGATTCAGAAGGCAATTCCTGCATTTTAACCATCGTTGACCGCTTCTCCAAAGCTGCTCACTTTGTCCCCTTGATCAAACTTTCCTTAGCCAAGGAAACGGCAGAACTTCTCATCTTGCCTGCCTTTCATCTCCATGGCCACCCCATCAGATATTGTCTCCCACCGTAAACCCCAGTTCTTTGCCCAGTTCTGGACGGCATTCTGCAAGCTCGTCGGGGCTTCCCCCAGCCTTTCCTCCGGGTATCACCCTCAGACCAACGGCCAGACCAAGAGAGACAATCAGGATCTAGAAACAGCTATTCGGTGCATGACATTCAAGGATCCATGATCTTGGAGCTGAATGCTACCATGGATTGAATACGCTCATAACTTACTACCTACAGGTTCCACGGGTCTCTCACCATTTCAGTGCAGTCTGGGCTACCCTTATTTCCATCACAATAAGAGGAGGTGGCAGTCCCCTCGGCCCAAGCTTTCATACACCATTGCAGGAGGACCTGGCTATGGGCGAGAACTAGCCTTCGGCATTTGATATCTCTTTTCAAACCTCAGGCGGATCGCCGCTGCCCCACTGCCCCAACCTACCGTGTTGGACAGAGAGTCATGCTCGCCACCTGGAACATCCCCATTAACACTGTCTCATGTAACATCTCTCCTAGATTCATTGGCCCATTTACAGTCTCCAAGATCATCAACCCATGCACAGTCAGACTGCTTCTACCATCCACTATGCACTGCATCAACTCCTCGTTCCATGTCTCCCAGATCAAGCCCATAAGATCATGCCCACTAACATCATAAATCATAACTCCAGCTAAGACTCTCTGTGCCAATTGTGGGAGCACACCTGTTACCAATTTTGCAATCAGCCAGGGGCTTTAAAAGAACGCAGAGAGCTCCTCACCATGCCGATGTATCCCACTGCGTGCCTTTCGTCTCGATCATCCGTAAAATTTTCTATTGCCCTGTATTTGTGTTTCGACCTTGCCTGTTTCTTGGATTTCTTTTTCGTGTTTCGCCCTCCGGATTTTCTCGCTTCGGATTCGCCTATGTGTATGACCTCGCCTGTTTATCTACTCTGAGTTTGGATCACATTCTGGATTAAATCTCTCTCGCGGCTGGATTACTGGTTACTGACTTTGCCTGCCTCTCCGACCTCGCCTTGCATTATTCCCTCCAACCTGTGCGGTTGTGTGTGTGTGTGTGTGCGCTTGTGCACACTTCCGCATTCGCGGATATCAGACGAAAGTGTTTTGCTAACACGAGCGGGGATTCACTTTCTGCCGGATACAAGCTCCAAAAACATCAGACGCCGCGATCGCACACACATTCTTATCCCTCACTCACGCTCTCTGGGAGACTCCCTCTTCACCCTCTACTTCCCGGTTGTGGGGCTTCCCCCCTACGTCTTCGACCCGCCTCCTTTCTCGTCACAGAGTTCATCCCGTTCACTCACAAGCACCTTCTCTCCCCTTCTCCTGCCTCATCTACACGCTGAGACTCCTTCGTGCTTTCCCTTCAATAAAGCTATCAGGAATATATACACACATATACAGGAACAATATAGACGATGAGTGAGAGTAAGTGAGAGCACACAACCAATAAAACAAACCATGACACAACTTTTCAGAAGCAAATCATCTCTTAATCTACATCTGTTTTTGGGAGGCAATTTCATATGGAAAAAAAATATATTATTCACTAATTGTGATTGGTGGCTCATTCACAGTATTTATTTATTTATTTATTTATTTATTTATGTATATATGCATGTATGTATGTATGTATGTACTGTATGTATGTACGTATTTAAACAGATATAAGCTAATGTTTCATTTATGTGGTCACCTTTTTGCTATTGTGCAACTGAGGTGCAGCATTCTTGCAACCTATTTAGCACTATACAGTTATTAATTCAAAATGGGAACTGCAATGAGTAGGTGAAAGACCTATTGAGGCAGAAAGCACTCTGCTCCATACGTGCACTGTGATGGTTTTGTTTATGTGTGGCAAAGCAGCAGAAGGAAAAGTTAATAATACAACCTCCTATGTGTTAGTCTTGCACGCTGTGATTTGATTTGCCTTTTTTTTTTTATAAAGAACGAGTTATGAAAATGAACCATCTTTTCTCTGATTAGAAAGGATGTGACTCGCATTTGAATAATGTGATTTGATTAAAACAGTGAAAAATATTTGTTCATCTGAAAAGTTAGTTTACAAATGATGCAAATTAAGTGGCAGTAGTATGTCAGAGATGTACATTAATTACATGTACATTAATTCAAGTTCATATATGCCTTGTTGACACCCAACTAGGTGGCATGTTGCCTTAAGGGTTAGTACTGTCTAATATTTCTATGTTGCTGCATGAATGGCATGTAAACTGCACATTTAGGTCTGTGCTCCAGACATAATATGAACAGTGTTTGGGTAGAATGCAGCCTAATTATGCATTAAAACGGAAGCAAACCGCTTAGTACATCCAGCATCCAGTGCAGAGTTGTGATAGATGGTCAGTGGTGTCTGTTTATTTGTGCTCTTTCTTGTCAGCTCAGGAAGTGTAGCTACTGTTGTGTTGTTTTTAGTGTTTTGGGAGCAGAATTGCGAGCCCTGTTGGAATCTAAAGCAACAATCAGTTGCAGTGTGTGCCTCATCAACATTGATCAGTGTGTGTCTCCCTTTGTGACTCCTGAGGCCAATAATAAGCTTTCAATTCATTGATACTCAGAGCCAGGATGTTGCTGTGCCATTCTTTCACCAGGCCATTGTTGATAATTAACCCGAAACCTATGCCATCATTAGCCAATTAGTCAATAGATCCTTAAACTAGTTAGGAAGCATCTCAGGGTCCCAGTGTACAAAACAGACTCCTCTCTGTAATTGTTCAAAAATGTATTGAATGAGCTAAACTTAGCCCTTTACCTGTTCTATGCAAAAAGTTTAACTTGTTGAAATTTAAGCTAATATCATTAGATTATTTCTGTTATGGTATTTGAAACATAATGCCAGTCACGTATTTTTGGTGGATAGAGAGCACTGTGGTTCATGTGAGTGCCTCTAGGCATTAGTCAGGGTTAGGTAGTGTTGGTCGGTTGACAGTGGAAAAGTATGCGGAGGTATCCTAGATTTCTCGGTACACTTGTCTTTGATGATACGAGATGCAACAGAATTCCTTAAGGATGCAACAACACACAAGAATGAAGACTATATACAGTAGGATGGCTAAAAAAAAAAAATCAAACCCCTTTTTGGTCCAAGAGTTCACTAGAGAGGTAGGTTTTGTTCTGTGTGCACTACATGAAGCTGTGTATTATTGATAGGGTCAGTGGTGCCCCAACAGACCTAGTTCATTATCAGCCTTCAAATACATTTACACTTTTATCCAAATCAAGGAACTATTATTCATTGTTTAAAGCATAGCCAACTAATAATATACAGGTGGGCCCACAAATGTTTAGACACTTAAACAGTTGTTATCTATGCTCTTTTTTAAAACTCAGCAAAGTTTAATATAATGTTTTCTCTAAAGATGGCACTAGTCGCACCATTGTTGATGCCATCATGTGACTGTCAAAAGAGGGGCATATGTTTTTCATGTTAAAATGTGTATACATATTTTGGGCCCCTCTGTATTATGATAATTGTTACAGTTTTGGGGGTTCTTAAATTCTAAAAAAATCAGTTTCATTGTCAAGGAAGGTTGAACTTTGAATATTTTTGAAGACCATTATTTTGTGGAGTAATGGAGAAAAGTCTTTTTAAACATGCAAAACATATAAACATCAATTTAGAGCTATAATAGTGTTTTTCTTTTCCTTACTAGTGTAAGTAAACTGGAAAAAATTTCAAACATGATTTTAAAATGGTTTGGAAAACTGGGATGGTCTGTTTGTGTTTAAATGGCCCTCTTTTTTAAACATGCCCCAATGCCATTCACTATGCCCCATTTCAGTTTGTTCAGAGAGACAATTATGACAGAAATTAGCACTTTCTGCTAATTAGTAACCAAATATTTTCATATTGGACAAAAAAGAAAAAACTGCCACAAAAAAAGAAGAAAAAAAAAAGAAAAGTGTTGTGCTTTAAGAAAAAAGGCAAGTAACACAATAAAACCACATTAAACACTAGCAGCGCTTTTCTATGACGGAATAATTTTTTGCTGCTGACAGGGATAAAGCTGGATGCAGAATTAGTGATATTGCTCCTGGACAAACACAATCTGCATTAAGCTTTGAACTCTCTGAATCACTGGGTCCATATAATGAAAAACTACATTGGTTTTTATCACGCAGAAAGCCAGGTGAGGCAATGCTTTGGATAAGCCACCTTCAAAGAAATGTATGTCATGCTAACTAGCACCCAGGCTGCTGTGCTAATGATGCCAAGCAACAGGTCGGATGAAAACTCACTCAGGGTGCATTACAAAGAAAAACAGAACAGAACAGGCACTCTTGACCATAATCATAAATCAGTGTGAGCTAAATTTTGCATATTTGTAGGGTTATAACTTTGCTTTCAAGCAGTGGAATGGCTGAGTGGGCTTAAAGTAAATGCTAAAATGCTAACATCAGCCAGCACTTTCACAAGGGACACTGGGGACTCCAATGCTTGCTCCTGTAACAAGCAGAGTGCTTGTGTAATATGATTAGAAAATAAGTCACTCAAGATAAGTGAAATGTAATGGTCATAAGTCGCCAAATGCAATAAATCAATGCTTACCAGGAGAGATGCTAATCTAAGAGCTATGCTTGTAAAAGCTGTGCTCAGACATTCAGGATATAACACACAGACTATTCATGGCTATTCACTTGTAAAATTGATGTTTTAGCTATGAAAAAGGACTACAGATGTCAACATTTTTTTTGCCATGTGCTTATTTATTGGAATCACCTGTAAAGCAATGTTAGCATTATGCTAGTTATGAAGTATATTTTATCCTATTATGACTTTCTTATTCAAGTTGAACAGAAATGTTCTACTCTGTGGAAATTCTGAGGTAGAGCCTTGTGAACATATGAGGGAAATGGGGCAGGCGTAAGGAGTAAAAAAAAAAAAAAAAGATAAAAAATCAACTGTTGAACCGACCGACCTACTTAACTGTTAGAGACATAATCTTGGCCAATTTTTACTAATCTTTCCTAATGCCTTTAATCTTGCTTTTAAATGATTCTTTTTTTGGAGGCCGCAGCAGACTCTGCTACTCTGCACACAATACAGGGTCTGCGTGGGATATGTGGAGAAATTTTCATGGTTTTATTTTGGGGCTCAGTAAGCCATTGTTTGGGTCAGGCTACTGGAACAAACCACTGCCAATAGAAATAAATAGCATCGGATGCCTCCTATTCATAAAGGAACATTGTCTTTGTCCTAAGAACTTCATACTTATGCCTTTGGCGAGTAGAAAGGATGAAAGGATTATTTATTTATTTATTTATTTATTTATTATTATTATTATTATTACTATTATTATTATTTTCTTTTTATTTAATTTTTTTTGTGTGTGTTTTTGTAAGGCTCCAGTCTTGATGCACACTTCTGGTCACAATCAAATGCCATGTAAACTTTCCGAAAGAAAAAAAACTCATTCGCTCATTCTCTACACACCTTTTCCTGTGTAGCCTGGAGCCTATCCCAGGGATTTCAGGCACAAGATGGGATACACCCTGGACAGGGCACACAAGCAAACACTCACTTACTCACTCACAAAGGGGAATTTGAATACGGCAATTAGCCTAATGTACAATTCTTTGGACAGTGGGCGGAAACATGAACACCCGGAGGAAACCCTCCATGCGTGGACAAATCATACTAAATCCATGCACACAGTCTCGAAGGCGGGAATTGAATCTTCAATCCTGGAGGTGTGATGCCATAGTGCTAACCACTCCACGTACTATATATGTATTCATTTAGGATTGCCAGGTACTGGATGCATTTATATATGTCTGTCTTTCTGATCGTCTGTGTATGTTGAGTGGGCATGTGTTGAAATGTATTTATGCATTTATTTTCCAAAATGTGGATAATATTGGATATGTTAATTCAGGCTTAATTGGTTTCCATCACAGAAAAAAAAAACATAACTGACTTAAGCACCATCTAAGCTTGCCTACTTTACATGGCAAAATATCTATTAACATGACAATATTTAGTGATGTAGCCATTTGTACACCTAAAATGCACATCATTCTTAAAGGTGCATTAGGCAAGATGTGTCAAAATGTGTGAAGATTAGGTCTCAAACGGTTAAGTAAGTGCGTTAAAAAACAAATGAATGTTCCCTTTCAAAAGCTACACTCGATGCTGCGTGAAAACGCTATGGGACCATCTTTCTGTGTTGCTGGTTGTGAAGCATGTGTGTATCAAACATGCCAAATCTTGGCATATATAACCTCGGTCAGGTGACGTCATCTGATGAA
>JAOVVA010000017.1:12950049-12971298 GCA_028565275.1 Leiocassis micropogon | reverse complement strand
AATACAAAGAGAAACCAAAAAGTAACAAGCTAATTAGAGAGTTTTTGGTGTAACCACCTTCATAACATTTAAAACTTGTCAGTGAAAAAGATTTAACTTTGTGACAGGTGATCTTTATAACAAAGTCGACTGACAGGTTTGGAATTCTTGCTGCAGTTTTTGGCACTCACTTTTGTTTCTGAATTTTTTAATATATCATATATTAATTTTGTTAATTTTAATTAACCTGAGCAGATGATTTATCCTGGTCAGGGCCGTGGTGAAGCTACACATACTCAACCATTCATTTACATCTAAACCAGAGATCATTACAAAAACTAATAACATTTAGGATGCCTAAACTTTTGCATAGGTTCTTTTAATACATTGATGCTGTTGTATCAGGAAATTATTTCACTTAATATTTATCAAACAAACTAAATAAAATAACAAGACATGGATTGATAAAGTGTAGGATATTCCAGTATGCCAGCAAAATACTTTTAATGTTCTTGACTGTTACATCTACCTTTACTTGGCGCTTCCTGACATGCGATTTACTTTCTGCTGTTGTGGATGGAACGCTGTAAATGTTGTACAGTACAAGTCAAAAGTTTGGACACACCAGTCAAAAGATTCAACTTATTTTCCTACTACATTCGAGAATAATATTGAAGATTTCAAAACTATGAAATAACACACATGGAATTAGGTAACTACAACAACAGGCAGGTGTTATTTTAAGACACGAAGGTCAGTTGTTTTGGAATAGTTCTTGCAAGAACAGTATTGTCAAGTGCATTTGCAAAACACACCAAGCACCATGATGAGATTGGTTCTCAAGAAGACCATTCCAGTAAAGCATGACCCAAAGTTACCTCTGCTGCAAAGGAGAAGTTTATTTACCAGCTGTAAAAATCACCAATTAACAGCACCTCCGCTTAGAGCCATTATGAAGGCTTTGCAGAGCATAAGTAGCAGACGCATCTCCAAATCAACTGTTGACGGGAGATTATTGTTTATTTTGGATGCCTTTAGCATTGTTTTACAATTTTGAAAGAAATACAGGAAAGACCATGGAATTAGAAGGTGCACAAACATTTGACTGGTAGTGTATAGTCCCACTATGGTGTAGTTGAGAAGAGGTTGGGCTTATGTTAAGGTTTCTTTCTCATGTAGTTTCAGGACGCTTTTACTTGACACACTGTAGCATCTGGCTTGCTGAGTAAGGTTATACATTTCCATTAGTATGAATACAATGGGAAGCTGCTTTGTGACACTGTTAAAGTTCAAGTTCACTGATTTTGTTCACCAAAAAAATTGTATGGTTAAATGTTTCTGGATCTTGCATAGAAAGTAAAATATTGTTAATAAAGTTTTTTTTAATATCTGAATTCAAGTCTCTCTCTTTTCCCCTGGATCATGTACAGTCAATATTGATATCTTGTGGACTCACCTCAGACCCCTGACATCAAATATGTGGTACGTCCCCACAGGAAAGCCATCAGATTAATAGCAATGTGATGATATGGAGGTCTAATTCAATAAGTATTCCCAGGCTATCTACACTGTTCCAATATGAAATGTGACAATCATTGAAATGGAGAAGAGGAAGCCAGACAGAGAGAGAGAGAGAGAGAGAGAGAGAGAGAAGCCACAGTAGAATCTCTATCATCTTGCTCATGTGTAAGCTGAGGTGAAAGTGTCATTTGATTGACAGCTGCTATCACAGTGTTGGACTATTATCAGTCTCACCTGATCATCACAGGAGCCTCATGATATCACTTGTGCTTTTTATCTATGCAACTAAACCTACATCTGACATTTATACTTTATCTACAGACACACACATGCAGCCATATACACACTGCATGCATCTGTGTCTTTTCCCGCTCTCCTCCCACAGCTACCTGCATGCACTTTATTCCAGATAGAAGCCAGAAATAAAGAAAGTACAAACAGATGGATAAATCTTAGATCTTATGGGGTTTTTTTTCAACCTTGGGATTGAAAATTTTTTAAATGTAGCATACTTTTTTTCCATTGCAGCCCAATGTTGTAATTCTTGAAGGAGTAATGTAAAAGTAAATTTTCCCTTTTGTGTCTAAGATCTAAACATGAAGACAGACAGATAGACAGACAGGCAGGCAGGCAGACAGACAAATGCACACACACAAAGTAGCATAAGTTATACTCTTGTAAATCTTGCCGTTATCGACTCAGGCGAGCATGGAGCAGAGGAGGGCTGGATGAGTCTGCCTCTTATTTAAGGCTGAGCTCTAGAGACCAGTGGAGGGTGAAATTATCCCAGGCACACCACAGCATGTGTGGGCTACTGGAGCGTGACCGCCTGGGACCCCCAGCCAGACCTCCAGGACCTAGGGGTTTTCATCATAGCCAAGGGTTAAGTAAATGATCAGAGGATGGCTACAGCTTGTGTGGGTGTTTTTATGTATCTGTATGTTCACTGACTGCTCAGGAGCTTGGTTGAGACCCACCTGACTTAAAGAAGTGATATTCTCTTATAGGCAGATTCTGATTTCTCATTTTTGTCTTCCACTGCTCAGAACTGTTTACATCTGTTTTTATCTTAATCATATTATAGTCTATATACTTTCTTATGCAAACTTTAGAAGCTCTTTGCTGGTTTATATAATCCCATATCTGCACATCTTTTCATCCCACAAAGACCTCTTTTTTAGTTTGACAACAGTCATGTTGTTATGCAAAACAGATGTCACACTTTGCTTTGTGTCACAGTAACTAATGGGTAATCTTCCTCTCCAACTCAGTCTGTATTTCTCTCTCCACACACACACACACACACACACACACACACACACACACACACACACACACACACACACGTTCTCCTACAGTCTCCTATCTGAGCCACAGTACTCCACCACTCCCAATGGGTCTTATTACCAGTGACATTCAGCCCTATCTACCTCACTACTGTCTCATCTTAGCAAGAAAGAAAGAGAAAGATTCACATAAGTAGGCTGAAAGTCTTAGGCCAGCCTCATTTTTCTTCTGTGCTTGCTGGTCCACACCAGGAGCTGTACATGGTCCTCATGGAAAGCCATGTTAATAGGCAGTGTGCACAAAGATTGTCCAAATTCTGCATGAAGGAGCTCTTTCTGAGACACTGCCTATTCTCTCTAGCATAGTCAGTGGTTTCCTATTACAGTGATTTTTTTTTTCCCAAAAGGTTTATATCTCCACAAATAAAACTAGAAAAAGCAATCCTATACACTTACCCATTATTTGTGGACCAGAGAAACCTACAAAAGCAATTATGGTTGAACCTAGGTTGTCTCTTAACAATATTTTTTTTCATTTCCTCAAGTAGATCTAACGAAAAAAATGCTATAATAATAATAATAATAATAATAATAATAAACCACTTAATCACCTTTATTTCTATTTGGATTAGTCAGAACCCAATGAACCAAAGGTTCTATCCATATATGACCACAAACCTTATATTTTTGTTGCTTTCAAAAAATGTAAACAAATATTAATAATCATAAAGATGTTATATGTTGTGTATTTGGGAACAATTTAACTCCAGAGAATGCATTGTTTAAATGTGGTAATAAAACTAATTAAGCCAAACAACAGATTTTTCTAATCATTAACACAAGACAGGTAGATGCCATAGATGTCATAGAAAGTCATTAAGTCAAAGTCATTAAGTAAAAATTATCATCTTCTAATAAATTTAAGAAAGTTCATTAAGTTTCAAGTCAATTAGCAATTTCTCCAGGGCCCTAAGTCTACTGCCAGTGGTTTGTTACACTGACCTGAAAAGTCTAAGCAGTTAAATTTATTAGAAGGATTGCTTGACATTTTTATACAGTGCAATCTAATTACAGTTTAAACTCATCAGAAACCATTGTAAATCAATGCTAAAAACCCTTCTCTAATGCTGTAATTGGTTCTGTGTTTAATTCAATATTGAGGAATTGGAGGGAGGCATGGTAAGTTACCAATGGTATTTCTCTCTCTCTCTCTCTCTCTGACACATTTTCATCTTGGTGCTCCCCCTCTCTCTAGTAACTAGTAAGAAAAAAACAAATACATAACATTGTGTTAATATTTAACCATTCATTCATGGTGAACAACCAGGTAACATTCCGTGTTACCTGGTTGTTCACAAAAACCCTATTCATATGCACCCAGCACTCAACTGTGCCCCTGGAGCCATATACACCCACTGCCCAACTCAGGCCTTTTTGGATTTCAACTGATTCACCCTGGCAGGAGAGAAAGCATGCCATAGCCATCTGCTCCCCCTGTCTGTGGATCACCTTAAACTTGAATGGCTGAAGTTAAACTTTTAAACTGTTGTTTTTTGTCTTTCGGCTGCTCCCAGCGAGAGGTCACCACAGCGGACCATCCGCTCCACACACAAGCTTGGCACAGGTTTTATGCTGGATGGTCTTCTTGACGCAACCCTTCCATTTTATCCAGGCTTAGGACCGGCACTGCATCCAGTGGCTGGGGTTTGGGCTTTGTCTAGGAATCAAACCTGGGCCTTCCGCATTTAATCCTCGGATAGTAAATACTTGTGGAAATTTATTTCACTTCTAATACTTTGCACAACTTTAATAGTGTTCATGACATAAAAGCAGTGCCTTGATCAGTCAGGATCCCTTTTATGATCCCAACTCAGGATATTTCACAGAACAGTGCCTTCACAACACAGCATGCTGAAATGTTGCAAAGAAGTACTGCTTCCAGGTATCACATTGCACTTGTGCAGTCAAAGCTCATGCAAGTTCTTTCATAGGAGACCTTGGTTAATGAAAAGGGCTGCAGTGCCACTTTTGATTTAGATGGTAAATTCACAAGTTGACAGGTGTGTCATGCTGCACATCGCCTGTGAATATCAACATGAATGCCCAGCCAATAGAAGCAGGCCATTGGACAAAGCAGTTCTTTTTTCTCTCCTAAATATCTAGCTTATGATGAGCAGCTTGGAAAACGTTCCCCTTCCTCCCATACAAACAGCTCTTTGGTACCAACAACTAGGTTACCAACAAACTCGGTTTGCTATGTCTTGTGGTACTCGATTTTTTATGAAACAAAAAATATGGGAAAGCATCACATTGGGCTTGATTTTCTGAACATCTGCCACTTACTTAGTTACTTAGTTGAAGGAGTGCCTTAGGGTCTTGTCACTCAAGTGCTACATTAGTGGGCAGGGCCTAAATTAATTCAGCTTAAGCCAAGGAGTAAAGAAAAAAGTCAGACATGTGGTTCCTAAGATGTGAGCCAAAAGGTTAATACTTATGCTGTAATGACCGTTAGGGTAATTGCTCCTATCTTGTTTTCCTGGGTATGGGAAACCTATTGTTGACACAAGTTTTACAGATCTATGTCTTCCGTGTATATCTTTTATCCTGTCTAGGTTTGTGGGGGCTTGGACCTACCCACTCAGCAGGGGGTATGTCACTCAGCAGGGGGTATGTTCCAAAATATTTAAAATTAGCAGTTATTAAACAACTAATTAAGAAACCTGACCTTGACCCCTGTCAGTTGTCCAACTACAGGACCATATCAAACCTCCCCTTTATCTGTAAGATTCTGGAAAAGATATTAGCACAGAGGCTATGTTCATATCTACATAGAAATAGCATACATAAACTGAATAAGTCAGGATTTAGGCCTCATCACAGCACAGACAGCGCTGGTTAAAATAGTAAAAGACCTCCTTTTGGGATCTGATCAGGGCCTCTTCGCTTGCATTACTTGACCTTAGAGCAGATTTTGACACCATTGATCTTCTCCTTCACAGATTAGAAAAGGTAGTAGTAAAGGAAATGTCCTCTCCTGTCTTAGATCCTATTTGACTGATTGTTACCAGTTTGTAGATTTAAATGGTAATTATTCTGCCTGTTCTCAGGTGAAGTTTGGTGTTCCCCAGCGTTTGGTTTTAGGAAGTTTTATGCTTTTTACTCTTTCCATTTTTCCCCGAGGCAACATAATTCATAAGCATGGTATTAGTTTCTACTGTTATGCTGATGACACACAGTTATATGTCTCAGCAAAAACAGATGAGAAAAAACAGCTTAATAAAGAGCAATGTGTGAAGGAAATAAGACCGGATGTTAAATAACTTCTTTCTGCTTAATCCTGAAAACTGAAGTTCTGGTCATAGGACCACATGCAGCTAGAAGCAAACTTTTTGATCACACCGTAACTTTTGACAGTCTTTCAATTCCATCAAGTGCAACAGTAAAAGATCTTGGTGTGATTATAGATTTCAGTCTTTCATTTGAAACTCTATAATGTGTGTATATATATAAATATAATGTAGATAATATTAGCAGGATAGCATTCTTTCATCTCAGACATATTGCCAAGATAAGGAATATATTGTCACTAAGTGATGCAGAAAAGACTTCATGGTCAGTGTGCAGAACAGGAAAACCTATAATGACCATGTATTTATATGCACCTCAATTTTGATTTAAGACAGGCTTGAAAAAACCTGAACAATCCCTTTAAATATCAATAAAAATTATTATTTTTTTATTATTAATTATTGTACCTATGATTTTACCCCCAACATTTTTAGAGTGGGAATATTTTGAATACTATAGACTCTACATCTTACAATGGTAATGAACATCAACAGCTGAAAGAACAGCAACAGCAAATGAGCAAAATCAGCACATCTCCTTCTCTGTTTGACTTTGGTGAGTTTTCTGTTTTGCTAACAGGGCTTGGGTCTCTACAATGTGACCTTTTACCTTATGTAACAGTACAGTACCTTATGTTTATTTTTGTTCAGAAACCTTACATAATAATTCTTACACTCTATAAGTAATCAACCATAAACATTTTTATGTATGTAGTCTACAATAAAACATAATACTGTACCACTAATCACCCCCTCCCAGCCACCTTGTGTAATGCCCAAGACAAAAACTTAAACCTGTGTCCTCCCCCTGCACAGAGATCCTGCTGCTCTCTTACCTAGCAAACAGCCAGGATGAAGGAAAGTAGGAAAGTGTTCTGTATGATAATAGGCTTGAATGGGACCCTTTGCAGCTCGAAGTCTCATTAATTGGACATCAAACAGACTGTGTGTGGGTGAGATTAGTGTGTGGGGAGGGAGCTGTTGGCTTGAAGCAACACTGAAACCATCAACTCTATATCAAACTGCTTTGTTCTACATCTGCACTGTTGTCTCAGGAGGGTTTTTTCTAAAAACAGCTTTCAGTATTGAATGACCAGAAACATTTATTGGATTGGATGCTGGCAGCGTGTTTTTAAAGGGGCTTGAAAATTTGCTTATGTTTAGAAGAGAGTTCTCACTGTTATTTTCTAAGTTATTTATACTGTATTATCTACAGTTTATAAAATCTACCACTGCATCAACTTATCTTCCAGAAAGAAAAAAAAAACACATTTTTCCCTCTCGTTTAAAAAGTGCTGCCATAATGTTTCCTCGGCTTCCCTAACTTGATGACACTACCAGAAACGACAAAGCGTGAAAAGTTATACAGGGCATGGAAGGATCCTGCTGACCCAGACCTAGATAAAACTGACAATTACTCTCAGATTTTTGTATTTCATTTTACACAAGGCAGAAGACACTGCATTTTTGGTGTACTGCAAAGCCGCAACCTGTAACTATATATGCATAGTGTGCAAATATTTTTTGTGTATCTGTATTAATTTAACAAGCAATGGGGATAGCTTATATGTGAATGGTTATTGTTTTAATCAAATTTGAACCCTACCAATATGCCCCCAGAAAAAAACAGAAAAGACCCAGAGATAGAAATTTCAGCACTAGCAGCATGGTATGCAAATTCTGTCTCTGACAGTTGCTCAAGCTGAGCTACCTCACCGGAGTTCACAATTAGTCCAAACTAGTTGTGCATGGGACCCTTTTTTAATCCTGTTTTTACAGACATTGTTTTGTTTATACAGTACCTGCCCATGATATTTTCTAAAAAATTTAGTTGCCTGTATTTACCAAAATATAACAACTTAGTGGCCTAAATATCAACTACCCTAACCAGATAGTTATTAAAACTGCCACACATTCTTTTTAATAGTGTGCCATAAGTTGATATCTGTACAGTATTTGTAAATTTTTTAAAGCATGCTATCTGTTAATTCTAAATAATGTATTTGTATTTGGTTACATCTGTCTTACTTTCATGAATAAGTTACAGATGCTGCTCTCCAGCTGTTTTTTTATTTCTTTTTTTTGACTTGCCAATCTTAACTTTTGGTACGAGAATATTATCTTCTATAGGATGTCTATGTATACCTCCAGTAGGTGTGGAAGCAGTGCTGGAGCATAGGTTTCATATAAAACAATGTTCCAGCATTATAAATCTTTGTGCCAAAGTGATGCAACCTTAGTGAAAGTTGCATTAGCATCAGCCAAATACCTGTTCACCTGTAGGTCTTGGTGCAGTCAGTCCCTGATGACAGTAGTTACATTCAAAATTAGTGCACTACTTTACACTGTAATTTAGACACGTGTCTGTCACTTAAGGATTAGCATTACCCCTTTCTCAGATTCACGCTCACGGTTGTTGTTGCACACTGCCTTTCCACAAAACAAAAGGACCTTGCGCTAGTTAGGGACTTAACCAACAATCTGTTCTGGTATTTTCTACCGGACTAAGAGCTTGACTCGGAAAACACAGCAGACACATAGACCCAAGGCACAATCTTTGGTTTAGGAGGGTTTTTTTTTTTTTTGTAAAATAACTAGAGGTTACCTGTGGCTCCGCCTGCGTACGAGAGCTTTACCTGCAGCTTTAATGTTTCAGCAGCCACTACTTCTGCCTGTTGTATAGTATGCAATATCGCTGTAGATGCATCACAGTCTGATCCAAGGTTTCGCTTTACCCATGACTCCGTTTGGAGTTGGAGCAGATCTGATCCGGGGTTATATTAGCTCGTCATATGCACCATGATATGCAACGCTGTAGACACTAGACTGATCCAGGGTTTCAATAGCTATGAGCTCAGTTGATGTACGCGTTTTTGCCCTAAAGTTTGTCCATGGCTTTGCCAGCATGCAAATCCTGATTGCTGTGTGTTACCATGGAGTATGATGAGCAAGCCAAGGGCGATGGCGAGGGTGGCAAGGAAAAACTCCCTGAGATGGCAATAGAAAGAAACCCTGAGAGGAACCCATCCTCATTTGGGTCATAACAGATAGCAGATATTTTATGCCAACATACTCTGTGTTAGGCAGCTGGAAGTTCAACATAACAGAAGATGTCTAATTTAACATGGAGTCCAGTTCAGTTCGGCACCAGGATGAGTTAAACAGGTGCAGAGGGCAGAAGGGGTCTGGATCACTGGGTGCTCAGGAGCAGCATGTGTAGCTCCAAACATCACGATGCAGAATCCAGCTGGAGCTGGTCCTTCTCTGGATGCCTCAGGATCCTCGCAGGGTTGGCCTCTGTCTACTGGAACTGTCACAATCTCCAGATGCCCCGGGATGGGTAGAAAAAGAAAGAACAGGTGAAAAAGAATTAGTGTAGCTGCTGTTTATTATATTAGCAGCTCTAGATGAGAATATGGATTTAAATGTACTGGAGTATGAGATCTTGGGTTTACACATGAATTATGTGTGTATGCAAGGCTAGAGAGATGTGTCCTGAGTCTACTTTTAAACTGGAAGACTGTGTCTGAGCCCTGAACACTGTCAGGAAGGCTTTTTCAAAGCTTAGAAGCTAAATATGAAAACGCTCTATGCCTTTTGTAGATTTCAATATTCTGGGAACTACCAGAAATCCAGAGTTTTGTGATCTTGAGGAGCGCTGCGGATTGTAACATGTCAGAACACTGGCTAGATATTTGGGAGCTAAACCATTTAGGGCCTTGTAAGTAAGTAATGCTAGTTTGTAATCAATTCTAAACTTAACAGGTGTCCAGTGGATGGATGATAATATTGGGGTTATATGATCATATTTAGTTCATAAAATGTTCCTAAGCTTGGCAATATTTCAAAGGAAAAAGGCTGTTTTTGTAAAATTGGAAATATGACTTTTCAAGGGACAAGTTGCTGTCTAATATTATGCCCAGGTCTTTCATTCTCGAGCTGGTAGTAATAGTACATCCTTCTAAATGCAAGCTTATTTGTGAGAGCTTTAATTACAGTGCAGTTGATAAACTGGTCTTATCTGAATTTAGTAAGAGAAAATTATTGGTCATCCAATCTTTTATATCTTGGAAATACTCAGTTAATCTAGACAACTTGGATATTTCATCTGATTTTGATGAGATGTATAACTGGGTGTCATCAGCATAGCAATGGAAATTATTCCATGTCTTCTAATTATGTTACCCAAGGGAAGCATGTACCGTACTGTATATGAAGAACAACGGAGGTCCTAAAACTGACCCTTGTGGGACCCCATATTTCCCCATATTTTACTTGCATTACACCAGACAGTTCTCCATTTAGTTCTCCATTTGTATATATTTAGTTCTCCATAAACACACACACAAAGTCTCATATAATCTTTTTACTTGCACCTGCCAACAGTTTCCACTTTGAGCAGAATCACAGAATATTTTCTCATGTTTTAAGATACCAGTGAATTAATGCTGCCTTAAAACTGTGGGTGCAACAGTTAATTTTTAGTAGTTAATAAACTCACCATTTATGTTGCGCTCATTAGGCTACGCTCAGCTGCAACCGGCAGCAGGCAATTATGGGTGTTTCCTGGTGTGACAAGTTTCTAGAGGGAAAGTAGTGGTTCTAAGCAAGCTAGTTAGTTTATTAATTGTGAGTAATAAAGCAATATGTGGATTGAATAACAAAAAAAATGCTTATTTTCCTTTTGGTTAAAATTCATCTTGATGCTGTATGTTCATGCAAAAGTCAGAAACAAATTCCTTTCCATGTAATACAACCTGTTCCATTCAAGTGCACCAGACTCATCAAATTTGTGTCTGGTATGACCTCTGCTTTAATTTGTCTTTTTGTAACTGTCAGGTGCTACAAGAATAACATGCACCCAGAGTATAATTTTGTATTACATATTCTTTATGTTTGTTGTTTCCTATGTGCTGCACAGGCAGGGTTTTTAGCCAGGATCACTGCAATATAATATTCATACTTTACTTTTGACTATATGTTAATTTTAATAGTACATGAGCTATATTTCAGCCTGTAGCCCTAAACTTTATGGAAGAATAGATGTAAATTGTATTTAGGACTTATGGGAACACTCATAATTATAGATTTTTGTATCCATAAATGTCAATACATGAAAAAAATGGTTGTACTGATGTGAAAATGAATTGTCTGTTAATATGTAGGATTTCACTGTTTCAAACTAAGATAAGCCATGTTAGAGATTAAATGATAATATGCAAGCACCTAAACATGGACAAAATTCACTTACTGGAGCAATACATGTAGAACCCATGTTTACTACAATAGCATCCGACCCAGAGTGTACTCCTTTTGTTCATAGAAGAGATTCTTGGAAAACAAAGTTATGAATTAATTAATTAATTAATTAATTAATTAATTAATTAATCAAAATGACTTCTCTGCTACTTCTTAATAAAGGATATTTGTTTTACCAGTTGATAAAGTACCACTTTTAAAGATTCTGTTGAGAAATGTATAAACTAATATCTTAGTTACTTGTCATTATCAGTGTTCTGTAGCAAATCTGTCAAGTGAAAAATTACAGTGCTACATTAGTTATTATCTGTGGTTTAGTGACCAGAGATATTATTTTTGGTATTGTGACCTAACACCAACACATACTGAATGGACTTTTTTAATAATTGAAAAAAGTCTAAAGCATTTACCACGTAATAATGATATTATGATCTGGATGTGCTGCTGATATGATCAGCACCATGGACAGCGCTGTAGTTTGATGATATGGTGCTCATCCTGCAGTGTAGATCTCTAATGACAGCAATACAGCACTTTCTCTTTACACACTTACATTCTTAAACAAGATTTTTGAAAATTGTTAACAGGCTAAAATCGTACCAAGACAACGCATATAAAGCTAAGCAGCATTGACAGGCGTCATCATTTCCACTGCCTGCGCGCTCTGCAGCCAACTCCAGCATAATAGCTACTGTAACAGCAGCAAGGTTAAACCAATTAAACCCAGCCCACGCTAACAAGGCTTTAAAGCCTTGTAAATCACCACTCTCAGAGAGATAGAGACAGAGAGAAAGAGACAGAGAGAGAGAGAGAGAGAGAAGGACACCGAGAGATGCATGGCTGGATAGAGCAGATTAGTGGCTGAGTGCAGGGAGTGGTAGAGTAACTCGGAAGAGTGATAGATTTAGTATACTTCACTCAGGGCTCTTAGGGAAATGAATGCATTTAATTAATGTTGAGCTAACATTAAGTTTATGCCTAACAAACCATTAGCTTTGGGTTTGGGGTCTAAATATCAATCAACTGCTACGTGAATTTTTGTGGTTATGTATAGGACATGGAAATCTTGTTAGTCATATTTTCCATATCTGTGCAGCTTGGTTCTTGATTTATTAAGAGGAACGCTTTGTGCACAGAGGGATAAGACTTTAGCTTTTGTGTTGCCCGGTTAAAGGATTGAAAACGTGTCTAAATCAGCAGGGAGCACAAAGAAGACAGGATTAGAATAATTAAAGTATGTCTTATACACAGTCTATGCACATATTTACACACATTTGTTCAAGCGTAAGCATATGCAGTATTCTTTTGAGAGGAGAAAGCGATGGTGTGTGCCTGCATGTTTTAAATAAAATGCCACTTCATTCCCATTTATAACATCATCTCTATGGCATTCTAATGAAATAAGAAGCATCAGTTAATTCAATGAAAATGTGGTTGTCTCACCACATTTACCACACTGAGCTTTCTCTAGCTTTATGTTTAAGACGTGTAATTAGCTGCTCCAGCTTCTTTATACAGTACTGTGGAAAAAGTTAATTTCTTCAAATTTAGATTGTTTTATATTATTAAAAATTGGAAATAAACATAATGCTTTGGAATATGTAATTCAAGAAAGTACATAAATCACTATTTATTTAAATGTTTATTAGTTATTTCAAGCAAATTTGTGATAATAAATGTTTACAGCTTTGTACAAAAGCTTAGATTTTTCTCATAGCTAATCTCATCTATTAAAGCACATGTTCACATAACATTCCAATGGATTTGATATAAAATGGATCATAACGTTTTACACAAACTTGTGGAGTCCATGCCAGCTCAAGTACACACCATAAAGTACACAGTACATCAGTCAAAAAAAAAAAAGATCAAACCAAAATATATTTGCAAGCATCGATGATAAGCCCAAGCACCCTGTGCCATCGCCACCCTGGGGGCACCGCACAACCTGTGTGTTATTTGAGTGTGTTAAGTCCTCGAAAAAGCCATCGCCACCAGGTTGCACCGCACAACTTGCACACACACTATACAGGACCAATGTCAGTTTGGGCCCTAAATATTTGTTGAGTGTTTTAGTGTGTGTGTGTGTGTGTGTGTGTGTGTGTGTGTGTGTGTGACGTGTGAATGTGTCAGTCTGTGTGTGACGAGTAAATTTGTTGGTGCATGTTTGTGTGTGTGGTGTGTAAGTTTGTGTGTTTCCATTAGTGATGTGTCTGTTAGTATGTGTGTGATTTGTTTATGAGACATGTGACTTGTTAGTGTGTGTGGGTGTGTGTGTTTCTGTGTGTGGGCGTGTGAGACAGAAATGTGTGTGTGTGTGTGTGAGTGTTAAAATTTGTGATGTGTGATATACATGAGTATAAGTGTGTTTGTGCATATGTGTGTCTGTGTGAATGTGAGAGTGTTAACATTGTGATATACAGTAAGTGTGTTTTTGCATGTGTGTGTGTCGTGAGAGAGGTGTGTGTGTTTGTGTGTGTGCGTGTGAGTGTTAACATTGTGATATAAGTGTGTTTGTGTGTGTGTGTGCGTCGTGACAGGGCGATGTGTAATGCGTGCATGTAGTATGTGTGCATGTATGTGTGCATGTGTGTGATGTATGAGTGTGTTTGTGTGTGTGTGTGTGCATGTGTGTGATGTATGAGTGTGTGTGTGTGTGCGTGTGCGTGTGCGTGTGTGTGTGTGTGTGTGTGTGATGTGTGATGTGTTTGTGTGTGTATGTGGCTTCAATAGGCCGCAAATGCTGGAAAGTAAGCATCACACTGTTGCTCTATGGTCCAAAAGGGTGGGAAAAAAAGTAAAAATAATCCTTAGGAAAATAAGAGGGTCCTGCACACCCTATAGTTCTTGGGCCCTAATAATAACAATGTACAACATTAAAATAAATAATATAAAATAATTTCCTTTTTAAAGTACATTTTTGCCAATAATATCATTTTTATTTAAATTGCTGAATTAAATTAGAATGGAACATAAAAAAGGCATTTTTACTTAGACTTAGACTCTCTATATACCCATTATCCATAACATTACCACCACTTACCATTAACACATTAACATTGATTATCAACTATACACCAGTAAACTGTTGTATAATGGGCGCCCAAGGCTCACCCAGGCCCACAGACTAAAGACCAGCCCATCCAGTCCAATCTCACAGAAAATCCACTGCAGCACAAGCCGGAAAAAAAAATAAAAATCAATGCTGGCTGTAATAGAAAGGCACTGGAACACCCAGTCTACAGCAGCCCACCACACAGGTCGCCAACCTGGCCGCCAAACTCCCCAGATCCCAATCCGGTTGAGCAGCCACGGGATGCACTGGACAAACAAGTCTGATCCACAGAGGTCCCACAGCACCCAAAGGATTCTCTGCCTAAGTCCTGCTGCCAGACACCACAGCACACCACAAGAGGCCCTGCAAGGCCATGCCATAAGGGGCCAGAACCACCTATTTGGCACAAGTGGGATCTTCAAAATGCTGGATTGAATGTTTTGTGTTGTAATGTTATGTCTTGTGTACTTACTCTCTTATTTCTCATATAATCTTCCTTTATGCTCCATCAGATGCCACAAAACAAATCTGCCTTTTCTCAAGAATATACAATCCAACAGTAATTATGCTCTGCTCCACTCTTCAATTTTCTATTTGATCTCTGCTCTCCAGCTCACTCCTCATCTTTGTTATAGTGTATCTGTTTGTTTAGACAGAATGATAAATTACCTTAGCATATGGTTTCTATTCTGAGAAATAAGCAGTTGTGCTGGGTGAACATGCACACGGAGAAACTGATTTAAATGATTGACAGAGACACCTGGTGTGGAAAATTCCATATTAATAAAAAAGCAGGTGTTGTAAAGATTTAAAAGTAATGAGAAATATTTTAAGCACCAAATGATAATTAGGCTTCATTTGCATATAATCTTAATCAGAGTACTTTATCTTTGTTGTCAAAATTGAAAAGTTTATTATTGGTTTTAGTGGATGAAATAACAACGTTCTTGAAGAAAATGCAGAGCACTCTTTGAGTAATTAGATAGTGATGGAGTCCTTTTTTGGGTGCTGAGTTTCCTACTTGAATATAAACACTTGCCATAAGGAAAATATAAGCTTTTGGGTATTTGTTATTTCTAGTAGGGAAATTTCAAAGAACCTGCAACCTTTATATGGAATTCTTATCCATTTGTGGGGTGTAAATTACCCAATGATAAATAAATAAATAAATAAATAAATAAATAGAAAGCATGATTGACAAAACATTGGCAAACATAGCCATAAAAAATTACTAATTAATTAATTAATTAATTAATTAATTACATTAAAGCAAGATTGACAAAATATTGGTAAAATAGTCATTAGCAGCTGTTTTATGTTTGTTTGTTTGTTTGTTTCTTTGCTTGCTTACTTGCTTGCTAATGCAGTAATCTACCAGGTCAGTAATGCAGACAGATTTTTTTGCTTTCTGTCTTGTCAACCGAAGTACAAATATGTTTAGCTGGGTTCATTACCTTGACCAGTCAATACCATTCCATTGCTTTAGGAATATGTCATTTTCCTACAGCAAAGTTCATTGAGTTTTGCTTGAACAGGGAAGCTAAGATACTCCAGGAGTCATCAAGCTGCTGCCATTGGCATTCGCATTATGGTGTACGTGAGTAAGTCAATCCACTCATATGGGATACTTTGAATCATGAGCAGCTCCATTATTGCACCTCATGGTCCTCTTTCCGCCACTCAAATCGCGATTCATCTTAATTTCATCTGTCCGTAGAACAGACAAAGAAAGAGAAGGCTTCTTTTTTCACTGATTTCAAATTTTTAACTAGGTGCATGAGAAGGCTATTTAGATGCATGTGTATATAAGGGCATGGATGACATTTACAGTAGATATTGGTGGCATATACGGATTGTTAGCAGTATTTATCTCACCATTAGTTGTGTCATTAGTTTATAATTTGCTTGCTATAAATGAATCATATTAGGATTTGAGTATAGCTATAACTCAATCATATAGAAAGTTTGGTACAGGTTTAAGAGACAGTGTTTTGACACTATTTGTCCTTGTTAGCTCTAAGTCATAAACTCATGCACGTACCTACCTGACGCTTCAAAGTAATCTGCAGGGATTAAGGCTGTGTCAAAGCTAGGAAATGCATCATATACTAAATACAATTTTTCTCCAAATGGTTTGGTTAAATATCAGTGATCTTGATGATGGAATTCCCATTTGCTTTACTTTTCTCATTATGTGTCAAACAGTGCATGAGGAGTATGATGATGTGTGACAGTCTAATTGCACAATTCCTCTCCAACCTGTGCTCTGCTTCATGTGTTTCATCTTGTGTGAAAAAGGCAAGCTTCTTATATTATTTCATATAGATCTGAAGTCTCTCTGACCATTTTGTTATCAAATTTTCAACTAATCATTTAACAAACATGGAATTCTATATGTTCAATAAAACAAGCTTGTGAAAATTTCCATGCATGTTGTAGGTTTTTTAAATTATTGAATGTATATAATTATCTGTACAAATGTAGGAGAAAACATACACACACACACTGAGTGAGTATTATTACAAAAATGTGTGCATCTTGCTATTCAGACCTCATACATAGTTACATTTTTAACCCCTATCTAGTAGTTGTGCAAGGCTTACACAAAAGTGTTGGATTTTGCCCATAACAGAGGTATGTCTCCGTTGAGTGCAAGCCTAGCTTTTTTACCTAAGCCCATTCTTTTGCACGATATTGGGTCAAGCAAAGTGTAGTATCAACTCCAGTACCAGTGGCTAAACAGTCTGATTGGTTTTTCACAATATGTGACACTGAAACATATTGTTTGACCTGTAAATTTGCCATTAAGGAAAAGCATTAAATAGATCAATAGGACACAATTGATTAATAGCATTGCCACAAAAAAAGAGTTGTTTTTGCACAGAGGATCTTAATCAGGCACATTGTTTGTATCAAGGACCAATTTCTATGAATAAAATCATGAATTACACTCCATAAGCCCAAGTGTAAGAGTAGCAGATGAATGCTCATTCAGCTTATCCTTCAAAGCACTGGCATGTTTTCATTACAGAAGAATGGATGGAATTAGCAAAAACATTAGCATTTATTATTTTTTTTTTATTAATTTGACAATTTAAATTCAAAGTGATATTCCATCTGGCAGTAAAATTACTACTGTGGTGCTCATTCTGCATTCCCTAATTTTTTAAGGGGTTAAAGGTTTTTAAAAGTGCTTTAAAAAAAAATAAAAAAAAAATGCTGGTCTAAACAATATTGAAAAACCCCATCTAGGAAGCATTTACTCCAGAATAATATGTCGACAACACAGAGGTGATTTAGCATAATCTGAATAGATTTAAGTAAGAAAACTGAAAACTTTCCAACTTTTCAACATAACTTAAATCTTAAAACTAACTTTTAGCATTAAAAAGATTTTACTTAATATTGGTATTAGTATCTATGCTTTTTTGCTCTTCCTGTCTTGGTCTTGTGTTGTAAGAGCTCCAGTGTATTTTTGCTACTTAATTGCATGTCATGCTGAACAGTCGACATGGACATATTTAATCTGGCATTGACACTTCTTCAGCTCTCATTAGAAAGCAGCAGCAAGAAGCCACAGATGGCAATAACATACCTAGGCAAAACTGTGCTGCTCTTATATATGAGTTAATATTTAGCTAATGATACGCAACTAACAAAGAAATAACTGAGTAGCACTTGTCTAGTTACTTTTAAACTGTATTGTGGGACTATTGTATATAAAAACCAGGACTCGGATTGCATGAAATATGTACAGTACATGAGTACATATTTTATTTTAATTATACTCTTTGTGTAGAAATTATTTGCTTGCTGTTAACTGGTTTTTTTTAGTAGCATATTCAGCTTTGTTTCATAGCTCTCTGTCTTCCTGGAAGCATGTACTGTATGATGTTTAGCAGGCCACTGGCATCCCAACAGCATTTGACAAAGATTGCTATTTCACCCGATATGTTAGCTAACTTGCTAAACTGTACTTCTTATGTAGTTTACTGAGTATTATTATATATTATATATTATATATTATAACAATAATATATTATATATTATTGTTATACATACCAATCAGCCATAACATTAACATCACATATCAGTGATGATCAATTATATACCAGTAAACTGGTGACAGGATCATTGGCACCCAAGGCTCATCTACTGTATGCCTGTGGAGACCAAAGATTAGCCTGTTTGGTCTGACCCCACAGAAACTAAAAGATGTGCTGCTACCAGATACCACAGGACAACTTCGGAAGTCTTGTGGAGTCATGCCTCAAAGGGGTCTGTTTTTGGTGGCACAAGGGGGACCAAACACAATATTGGTCATAATGTGTCAGAGTTTCGGTGTTATGGCTAAACAATATATCTGCAGGAAACCCTTGAAGTTTGTAATCATCATACAGGTACCATATAAAATCATGCATTGGACTAAAGAGCCTAAACAACAAAATGTCATAAATCTGTGGACTGTATCTGTTAAAGTGTAGACCAAGATTGGTTTAATGGCCATTTGGTTTATCTATCGTCTCTTTTCAAGTTAACAGCCCCAATAGTGCGAGTCTGAGTAATAATAAAGCTAGTAATTTGCCCACTTGTTCTATTTCACCTGTTTCTTTGAGATCAACTGAAATGAGTTAGCTTCATTAAACATTCCATTAAACCAGGTACTATCTGTTAATTATTTTTGCCAAGAAAGTAGCACACTAGCTATTTTCTTTTGTAATATTAGTATAACTGTTGCTATGATGGTAGCTGATTGAAGTGGGAGTAGCTGATAGTTTAAGTCCTGTAATTAAATTGCTCTCTCATATCTACAAAGGTATATCAACACAAAGCACCTTTAGAGCAAAAGTTACACCCTTGTTATCAACTTTCAGGCTTATATGAACATGTAACTGTCAGTTTGTCTATTTTAATCTATGAAATGCCAGGCGTTAATTAGAAATTGAGTAGTGTGCCAGCAAACGCCTCGCTAAGTTGCTTTTGAAATAAACACAGAACAAATGTGTGCCTTGAAAAAAAAGCATGCATTTTAATTCATCAACCTTACCTTTACTCCAGAGTTCACTTCTCAACACTTTAACAGGTTTTGTGCAAATCCTGGTGAATAAGAACACATTTTCATTTCAAGTGAGGTCGTGATTAAAATCCCACATGGAGAGGTGTGATGGCCCCTATCAGGAAGAGTTAGTCATCAACGCAGCAGTAAAGGTGCAGGGTGAGATTAACTGGATTCACACAAGCCAGGGAAAAAAGACAAATGTTATCCAGGGTGTTGAAGAGCACTACGATGATGGGATAGTAATTTCTGCCTTAGTAGCCTATGCTGGTCGGTCATGAAGAATTGAATTTAATAAAAAGATAATCTGAATGATTGACATCTCAGTGTACACATGATCGACCATGTGATAAATCTCATGCAGCAAATTCATATTCTGCATGTTTGAATTGCAAAGGAGTTACCGATCGAGATTTTGTTGCATATCATTGAACTTAATATATTAGGATCTTTCTCTTTCTGTTTTATGAACTGCATGTGAACAGCTGTTTGTTAGTTTTCAAGTTTTATTTTGCTCCTGAAATCTTTCAAGCACTGTTAATTGAAAGTGTTTAATTAGTTGGAGCAGTGTATAAAGCATTTTTTCTCTCAAGTCTGCTTTTGTAGCACAACATAAAAACTCTTCTCTTTTAATATTGAAGACTTTCGTGCTTTCAGACAAGGCAGCTGCAGCATTGTTTTAGTTCTTTTCTTTATATGGCCTCCCTTCTCTTTTAAATACAATTTCATCAACCACTTTATGAAAAATTGTGTTAGAGCGTTTTGTGCTTCGCTTTAACAATTCCGCTTCAAGGAGGAAAAAATGGAAATGAATTGAAATAAAGAAGAAATATTCAGCCATAAAACAATAAGACACCAGGCTAATTTGACTATTAAAGAAATTGCACTCAAAACTGCACACAAATATTGAATTAAAGCGTTCTGTGCAATTTTCTCAGTAAAGATGGCTTGCTTGATATATCCATTTCAACAAATCCTGATTGAAAGTTTTACCTATTTTGTAATGCTTTTGTTTTCAAGAGACAACCACAGACTGCTAAGTAAAACAGTATTTAATCACAGCATCTTTATTACAGCATGAAGCCTAATCAGCTTTTCATTACTTTAAAAGGAAATAAAACATGACAGGACAGAAAAGTAATCAGTGACAGTGTGGTGTGAGGGAGTCTAGTGACTATTAACAAACAATTTTCTAATTATGATAAGGGTTGTATACCTCTTATAGTAGTTTACCAACTTTTAAGGTTTTAAATAGATCTGTGAATTAATCATCATACCTTTTTAACGACTGTATTGTTACATTTTTCATTATAGAACATTTGGTTCTTATAGCGATAAAAAGCCACATCTTTACCAGGTTTTTTTCTCTTGTAAAGTTAACATGACAAAAAAAAGATTATTATGTTACAAAGAAAAAGGAAAATCCTGCCGTGAAGAATCTCCCATCAAATAATGTACAGATGGTAACAAAGCATTGACACCAAAGACGCGTTCCATATATGTTTAAAATGTGCTTAGAGAAAACTTCACCATAACAAAAAATCTGCATTTTTTTCCCTTTGCTAAATAACAGCAGGCATGCTTAATCTGTTTATTTTTAGTCGTTATCTGATTACGCAGGCATCTATTAGTTCCTGTGAATTAGTCATTACTACTGAAATGTTAGATGAGGGCGCTGGTGGCTCAGTGGTAGGTGTTTCGCCTGCCATGCGGAAGGCCCGGGTTCGATTCCCAGCCAGTGCCCAA
>JAOVVA010000017.1:12912839-12929184 GCA_028565275.1 Leiocassis micropogon | reverse complement strand
ATTTATATATATATATTTATATATATATATTTATATATATATACATTTATTTATTTATTTATTTTTACATACACACATTATATAATGTATGTATGTGTATCTTACAGTATATCCATTCTGCCAGTTGTAATGGACAGTACCTGCTTATATTCTCGTTTCCACTTCATAGCATTATCTATTCTATAGTTATTTTATATACTCACTGCGTAGCCATATTGCACAATATTTCCTGTATTACTTATTTAACCTGCACCTTATTTGTACATTCTGGACTGCATGTGTTTTTAATACAGCAGCAGGGAGTGTAAAGCTGTGTAAATTCTGCTTCATTCCTAGTTTTGAGCTTGTTTTAGTCTGCCTGTAAAAGACCCCTGATCCATCTCAGTGCCTCTCTCTATTACTGTTCATGTCTGAACAGGTTTGATTTAACTGAAGCTTGGAAGTGCTGTTGTGGTCATGATACAGCACCTCTGAAGTCGTCCTGTAAGGCTCATCCAAATAGTAACTCGACTAGTTTAATCTGGAAAATTGTCCTTGCCAGTCATGCACCAATATCAATATTTCATAACATGATCATCGGCTTACTAAGTTAACCAGTCTTGGTGTTAATAAAAGCCCTGCATTCATAGGTCGCCCTGTTCCAGATGTGGAATAGGAGTCAGGACAGGTGTATGTGTGTGAACTTTGTAGTTTTAAAAAACACACCTTCATAATATCATGGTATATCCTATGACGTCTCATTGCTCACAGTCTACAACAACTAAATCCCCATTTCTAGCACTTTGTCCATTCTTTTGACTCATCGTTGGCATGCATTAACCTTTGGCTTATGTAGGTGAACTGTCTCCTTTTGGCTTGTTTCAGGTAAAGGAGTTCTTCAAAGAGGTGAATGTGACCTACGAAGTCCTGGAGTTGGATCTGATTGGTGAGCATGACTTTTTGTTTTTCACAATCGCCTTGCTAATATATGTATTGCAACATTTATTACCGTATGAACAATCATGCAATCACATTACTTGTGACGAACACCAGATGATAAAGACAAATGGAGAAGATAAGGCGTGAATATTACGTTGTAGTCTTACAGCATGGCTTATGCGGAGCTGATAATTATATAAACCGCATAGCATGTATTTTAAACAGGGCTGGGAAAAGCATTAGCCCTTGTGACCAAAAAAAATAGGTTGTAATACATTCAACAACTATAAAAAGAAATTTTAAAAAATCTGTATTGCTTTTTTTTACATTTTGTAAAATGATAATTAAAAGTGTTTTATATTTGTTTAAATGTAATCTATTTCATGGTGGCGTGGCACACCTTGATGCTGTACTTATGGCACACACAACTAAATCCAGACACCTGCCAACCACAGACATCTGAGGCATGATCTTATTGTACTAGGCAGATTAATGAGCATGTGTTGATGAACAGTTATCTTTCTTGAATCAGGTCCACTCCTTCAGGACCACTCCTTGAAAACTGCAGCCATTTTCTAGTTACATGCACAAATTTTCATAACATTACTCAGTGATTTATGTATTGCAACTATGTTGTAATAAAAACTGAACCAAGGTCGTTGAACAACTTTTTCATTAGATCAAACATGGATTAAAGAGTTCTCTTGAAATATTCTAAGTTGGCAGATCTCAAAATTGATCCAAATTGTTAATTATTAAACTTTTGTTAATTCTATTAACTTGTCAGTTTTCTTGTCAAATTTCTTAATTTAGTGTTTTTCTTTTTATTGAGGAAATTTACAGTTCTTATTGTGTCCTTGTTCCATTCGCGACACAGTAAACATGATGCCTCATAACCCCTAGGTTTAAGGTGAGATGCTATCTTTTGACTCGCATGCCATTGTCTAATGGTTACGTACGTGTCAAGGAAGAAGAGTTCTTCAAAATTATTTTTCTCTAGAATATTACCCTCCTGTCAAAATGCTGCAGTTTTCATGGACTGACCCTCATGCAGGATAAATATTTTAAACGAAACTTTCCGGCTTACTATTTAGTCACCTGACAGTCACATATTTTGATAAGAACACCAGTCTGGCTTGAAATATAACTCTGGAGTACAATGTAAGGACGGAATGGCGGATCAATTAGCTGATGTTTCAACAAAGACTCGCTGATGTTTTGTAAAGAGTGCAGCACTACATTTACGGTTTATTTAGTCTGTGTTAAGGCATTTAGTTAGTTAACTAACTTTACCTTACACTATTACATAACAGAATCTCCTATTCTTAGTCAGATGGGAGTATTTCCATGATTTAATTGTG
Organism: Leiocassis micropogon; assembly: GCA_028565275.1. NCBI lineage: Eukaryota > Metazoa > Chordata > Actinopteri > Siluriformes > Bagridae > Leiocassis > Leiocassis micropogon. Next base: position 12,926,905 of record JAOVVA010000017.1, on the reverse strand, counting down.
CTGAGGTGGAACTTGGTCAAATACTTAATCACTGACAGATATGGCAAAACTTATTGTAGTAGTGTCAAATAGAACACAGCTCTGTTCCACAGACAGAACTAGACAAACAGGCTTCCATGGATATCTTGGCTCTTATCCTGCTACATCTGTAGCTACGGCTCTCACGAGTAGACAGAATTACATTAAAGATCGTTAGTTTTTATGATGACATCCACATATTGCTAAATGTTAAAGTTTCTGGAGTTACCTAGCAGTAGGTTATGTGCAGAATTCTGTAGATCAGCATTATCTCTGCCTTAGCTTTTTAGAAATAGAAACATATTTCGGTCTGCTGCTGTTGAAGCCAGTATTAATTTTGCACGACATACAATTGTTGATTTTATATCACTCATGAATAAGAACGACATACCAGCCTTATGCAGGAGATACGATTCTTCAGTTTTTGAGAAATCTGGTAAAGGAGCAAATGTGTTCCTGTACTTCTTTTACTGAACCATATTATGGTAGTGCAAGCAGTCTCAAACTGAAACTTTGTTGTAGGTCTTGTGGAAAACATGAAAGTGATCGTTTTTCCCTATTTCCAGGGTAAAAAGGTCAGACTTGTTAGTTGTTGGTGTTTGTGGTTACACCACAATTATTTTTACCCGTTTGATTAGTACTGATTTGCATAATCTGTCCAACATTAGGCTTCTGTTGTAGGTTCAAGTCTTCTTTATCTGTCAGTGTTACACATCTGGATGTTGACAGTTGTGCATGTTCTTCTTGGCATAATTAAACAGCTTAGACGAACACCAGTTTTAAAGTTTTTCTAAAGGTCCTAAGCCAGATCTCTAGGCTTGGACCGTCCGTTGTAATACGAGTGGTTTTGAACCACTGCTTTGGTAGTATAATTAGCTTCATTTTCCTGTTTGAGCATTCTCCCCGCCCCCCAATCTCAATGGGATGATGATTTCCTCAAGTATGCTTTGTATTTGGTCGCATCCGTTTTGCACTCAATGGTGACATGGTTCCCAGTCTCCGCTGAAGCAAAGCACCCACAAAATGTGCTTCTACCACCACCTTTTTTTCCTCTTTCGGTTTTGGTCTAATCAGATCAGACGATCTCAGACATGAGATCATATGACTTTTTTTTCAACATTGGTTTTCCTCTTTCTAATCTTCCATGCAATTCAGCTTAGTGGATTGTATTGGGCCTTGGTTGTCCTCTGAACAGCTTATTCTATATATGTGGATATCTCGTTACTTGGACCCTTATGGTTGACTCTGTGTCTAATGTTTTTCTTATCCGGTTACTGATTTCTTTTGGTAGATGGCCTCTTTTATGCAGTGCAAAGAATGAGAGTGCTAAGTACAATGGGTTTATTTCAATGTATGAGGCCATCACTGGAAACGGGCATGTGCTGTTTATTCTTCCTAATATTGTTTGGCTTTGGTCTAATGTGATTTAGTCTGCTCTCTTCTTCCATTTGCGTAATTGATGTAATTATTGCGGCAAGTTTGTTTGCCTGCATTTTCTAACAGTTTTCTTGCTTCTTTTTTTCCCCTTCTTCTTATCCTTGACTTGAGAGCAGACTGGCAGTATTTTGTACGTATTTGCAAACACTTGCACTGTGACACAGGGAAGTGTTTCTCTTATGAAATAGCACATGCCCTTGTTACATTTTGTATGAAAATGTAATAAACAGGCATCAAATATGGTTTCTGTAGTTGGTGCTCGGTAAACCATAAACCTGACAAGAGTTTTTATAAATGTATTGGAGGAATTTTAAATTTCAGTGCCATTGTGGCAATGATTTACACAGCGTATAATGGAGTGTCAGATCTGCGCGTATCTCCTATAGCCAACTTGCAAAACTTGCTGAGTCATTCACCACTGCTCTGCCTGGCAGGGCTTTTTATCTGTTCCTGTCTCTCCTTGAGCCTTTAAACTCTCAAAACATTTATTACCCTCTCCCCTCCTGACTGTTCTTTATCTATCTATCTGTGTTCTTTTTTCTTTTATTATTACTCGTCCTTGCTTTTTCTTTATATCCCCACACAAATCATATGCTCCAGTTTAAATATCGCTCAGACAAAGTAGTCATCACATGCACTGCATTTTTGTTTTAGTATTTGAGTCATAATTAGCTTAAAATCCTGCTTATTTTCTTTTAATGTGGTTATAATTTCATAAACCCCTTCTGTCCATCAAACATATTTTATTTGACTGTTCCTGTGAGAAACTTTTGTTTTTCTCTGGCACTTTTGAAAGTTTTTAACAAGTAAATCCAAATTTAGTTTCAAAGTTCTTAGAAAAAATGTGTCTTAAACATTTTGTCTAGTTTTGATATTGAATAACAAAAACTGACTTTAGAAGCTGGCACAGTGTAAAGGAAGAAAGAAGTTATAATTTTATAAACCTGGCACTGGTCTAAAACTTTAAACTGCTCTCTAACATGCAAAAAAAAAAGCATGAAATAATGTTTGACACACCCAAGGCTCTTCGGTTGTGTAAGCATGCAGCCTTTTGACACATCAGCTTATTGTTCAGCAATGGTTTTTCTCCTGGCTTAACTTCATCCTTCCTGAAAGGTGCAAATAAAAGGTACTGTAGACATGATGTATGATTATCAAACAATAAGGGAAGATGGGACAGGAGGTCACTGGGAGCCTTGCCCAGAGTTGGCATGCTTCAGTAGCAGTGTTCCACGTGAAACATAAGCAGCCGTATCACAATACATGTCTGGCATGTTTTTCAGAGAATGGTGCCATCTACCAGGATGTGCTCATGGAGATGACTGGACAGAAAACCGTCCCCAATGTCTTTGTCAACAAAACACATGTAGGAGGCTTTGACAAGACCATGCAGGTAATGTCACCTATCATATACAAACACTAACCATGGAGTTGTGGTATGATTGGTATTTTGTCCAGGTTCTGTAGGAACACATGAGAGAACGAAAATGTACAATTCTTATAAATTGGTTACAGTTTTATTGTATGAGCTCAAGGGACTACAACTATAAATTCATGTGCTCTGGTTAAAACAATTCTTCACTTACAGTGGAACAGATAAGCAGCCAGCGTGACTGAATGTTGATTGTTGATTTATCGTGTAAAGCCCCTGTCACACGCAGACGAAGACCAGTTCCAACTGTGTACTTAATAACAACTAAGTTATTACTATGTCCGTTCACTTACCAGGTGCTTATCATGCGCTTACTACATTCTCATTGCATCCGGCTGTTTGGTATAAATACCAACTTCTAGATGTCTGTCTTCTAGATGATGGATCTAATGATCATCTGTTTGAAGCTTTGAAAGTAGCTTTTTCCAAAAAAACTCAAGTTGTACAAAATCTATAAATTGCTTCTTCCAGACAGCCAAAGCTCAACAATTTGTTCATAAAATGAATTGTGAATGTGCATCAATTAAGTTGCTCACTGTTCACAGAAAAGCAAACAACGTTCAGTAACAACCTTTTTTGTATTCACTGTGAAATCTGGGTTAAAGGTTGATTAAACTTGGTTTTAAAAGATAAAATGATTAGATTGTAAAATAGCCTCCGTGCATTTAGTTGGACTTGGGCGTGCAGTAGACACTAGCAGCTATTTCAGTTCTGTGTAGCCAGTACATAAATATTTAAAGATGGGTGTTTTTAAAAAAAATATATATATTTTTTTTTTATGGCATTCTTTCTGTTGCCTTTATCTTGGTCTTAGGTCTATCCGCTTAATCAGGCAGCAGTTCAGAAATGTGCTCTTTTAATATAATGCTTTAAAGTAATAGGAAAGAAAAAACTTCGTAACTGAAATGAAGGATGCACAAAAACCCTTATGATTACCTCTTATTCCTGCTCCCCCCCTTGCTGTTATGGTAACAGGCACATAAAGATGGCCACCTTAAGCAGCTGCTGGGAGAAGAGAGCACAGCCTACGATTATGACCTCATTGTGATAGGAGGTGGCTCTGGAGGTCTGGCGTGCTCAAAGGTTACTGTCTACACTTCACCACAGTTTAAATTTGGAGTCCAAATCCCCCCTCCATAAAAGGCATGTATTCCTCATGTTGTACTATGTCTTCTATAGGAAGCAGCTGCCTTGGGCAAGAAGGTCATGGTTCTGGATTATGTTGTTCCCACACCTTTGGGCACATCTTGGGGTAAGAAGTGCTGGATGTTGTACATTATGATAGACAGAATACTACCATAGCTGAGTTCTTAAGCATAACAAACCTGACTACCATGTCTAGGTCTGGGTGGAACATGTGTGAATGTGGGCTGTATTCCTAAGAAGCTGATGCATCAGACTGCCATGCTGCGCACTGCTTTGGAGGATGCGCGCAAATTTGGCTGGGAGTTCAGTGAGGAAGGTGAGAACTGCTGTAACACAGCACCCACAGGGCTGACGAGGCTTACCTCAGAGGACGAGGACAGAGGAATTATTTATTCATTTATTTATTTATTCATTCATTTATTTTTAAGATATGACCAATCACTGTTACATATCATTGTTGAAGGTGAATAAGAAGTGTGTCAAACAAATATCGGGAAATTTTGGTAATAAATTAGGATCAAAGTATTAAAATGTTGGTAAATTTTTTAAACTTGTATTAATTGTTAATGATTGACAATTAGAATGCTACAGATATTATAAAATATTTAAATTGGTAAAATGCACATCGTGCTGTTTACGACATATTTCAAATGTAGTTTTTACAAATGTATGTTATGATGAAACTTCCTCTAAAATAGGAACTGTGGTAAAATCGTGGTTTATTATGTCATGATGTTTGTATTCTGTTAACTCACATTTGGTAATAGATTTTGTCTCAAGCACCTCTGGTGAAGTATTTTACAGCCTTAAATAAAATTTAATGAATTAATTTGGCACTCAATAAAGCTTGCCATTCTTTCATGCAGTAAAGCATAACTGGGAAACGATGAAGACTGCTGTGAATAACTACATCAGCTCTTTGAACTGGGGCTACAGAGTGTCTTTACGTGACAAGAACGTCAACTATGTGAATTCCTATGCGGAGTTTGTGGAGCCACACAAAATCAAGGTTAGTGTTTTGTTTACAGTAGGTTTTGAAGATTTGAGGCAGATTTTCTATGACGTCTTTCATACGGTTCTCGTTTAGAACTTGCATGTTGTGAGTTTTTGATGCTTTGACTTGACCTGTGCTATTTCTGATTTCACTTATTTTTCCCCATCAGGCCACAAACAAGCGAGGCAAAGAGACGTTCTACACTGCAGCAAAGTTTGTGCTGGCAACAGGAGAGCGTCCACGCTACCTGGGCATCCCTGGAGACAAAGAATACTGCATCACCAGGTGAGTGTGTTTATTAAAGAGCAGAAATGCACAGGAAGGATCTCGCACGCAGAGATAAGCTGTTGTCTCATGAGGGCCTTGCTTTACACAGAACATCTCAACATAGAGCTTAGTTAAACTGATTCAGACTTGGGGGCGGGGTGAGTTATGGGAGCTTCAGTCTTTGCAGGTGGTTGGGGAATGGGCTTTCTCAAAAATAATTTTTCAGCAGTAATTGATAGGTTCTTTACTGTCTTTTACCACATGCAATATTGTTAAGGCGATGAAATTCTAGAAAGATATATATAAAAAATACATTTATTTTTATTATTTTTATTTTTTTTTAGAAAATGTTAAAGTAAAATGTTTGGATTTGTTGTTTTACCATGTTATTAATGTTTTTGGTAAAAGGGTAAAATAAGAGTAAAGGTGTGTGTGTGGACCCAATACATTGCACACTTTTTAAACCATCCTATTTCACATTTGGTCTTCATTTTCTATTATAGTCTCTGTTTTTCAGGGAATGTTTTTAAGCGTGTCCGTAGGGATTTCTGTCCTTTTTGGAAAGGTTGGCCAATCAGATAGGCCTGTGGTGCAGTCAGCATTCCAGTTAATCCCAAAGATGTTCAGTGGGGTTGAGGTTAGGGCCCTGTGCAGGACACTTAAGCTTGAGGCCTGTATTAAGAGTGTAATGACTTCTCAGTCATTTGATAAAATGATTAGTTGCTCATATGTCCCATAATAATTCAGTTTGATACCATTATTTTCCAAAGCAGGAAGCTTGCTGAAGTTCATAAATTAGTTAATGATTTATTATTAATGAACGAACAACTGCAGGTTTGTGTTGTGTGCATTCTGCGGTTTCCTGTTTGCTCACGCTCTTGCATACTTGTGTCCTACCCTCTTTTGCAGTGATGATCTGTTCTACCTGTCCTACTGTCCTGGTAAGACTTTAGTGATCGGAGCATCGTATGTGGCTCTGGAGTGCGGAGGATTCTTGGCAGGCCTGGGGCTTGATGTCACTATTATGGTACGCTCCATTCTTCTGAGAGGTTTTGACCAGGACATGGCCAACCGTGCAGGGGACCACATGGAGACGCACGGGGTCAAATTCCTCAGGAAATTTGTCCCTATTAAGGTATGCTCATGTTTGAATGGGGTGAAAGTGTGGATGTTAAGTGCTATTGTGAATGTCGTGGTTATGTAATGCACCAAAGAAAATGTTTTGTAATCATGCTTTGTGTTTGACTATGATGCATCATGATTATGAATGAGAGTGCAGATTTCTGCCTCTTTCACTTTTAAATAAGATGCGTGTGTGCGCAGATAGAGCAGCTTGAGGCTGGCTCTCCAGGCAGATTGAAAGTGACTGCCAAGTCCACAGAGACTGATGAGATCATTGAAGGAGAGTACAACACTGTGAGTGATTCCTTTAAGCTTCCTTTACAACTTTGCTGTTTATAAAATTGTACAATTATTTATAGGTCTTGTTTCCTGTATTAGGTTCTGATAGCAGTGGGTCGTGATGCTTGTACTGGAACTATAGGTCTAGACAAGGCTGGTGTGACCGTCAACTCAAAGTACGTCCCTCTTTCTGTTATCTGATTATTCTTCTGTTTCATAATTTCATTCAAGGATATGTTTTCTTGGTTCATTGTGGGTTATGTAAAGACATTTGAAGGTGGGGCTCTTGACTGTGGCTGCACAGTCATTGTGATTCAGCAGTGTTGGTCATAGGCGGGGGTGTGTGTGTGTGTGTGTGTGTGAGGGAGAGAGAGAGGAAAGCTTGACACTCATCTAAACAAAAGTTTGGACTAAAAGGGGTTCTTTAAACTGGGCTGGGAGATGATAAATGTTTTCCTGAAACATTACTCATTCACACATTGTTGCAGAAGCTGGGGTATTTACTTGGATGTCCAAGTTTAATGCCATTAGTGTTTGACTCCTACACATACAGTCTTTCTTGTCAACAAGGAGCTAACTGTGTCGCTATTGCATGGAATCACAGTGGCACATAAGGCCCTATGACTGTCATATGACTCTTTTTATAATCTATCTATGATGTTCCTCTCTCACACATGGTCATCACCCCACACATGTTTTACCAACAATTAAAAGCCTAGTATTAATTTACACAATAAATTTTATAAATATATAATAATAAGTACAAATCTCTCTGACCTTGTACTTGGATGGCAGCAGTGTAGTGATTTTCCTGTAATTAGTGAGTAATTCTAGCTCACAGTTTTCCGTGCTATTTATTGTGGAAGCTAATTGTACTGTTCGCTTAAGGAATGGGAAGATCCCAGTAAATGATGGAGAGCAGACCAACATTCCACACATTTACGCAATCGGGGACATCCTGGAGGGCAAGTGGGAACTGACTCCTGTGGCTATCCAGGCTGGAAGACTTCTGGCTCGCAGGCTGTTTGCAGGTTCCTCTGTGAAGGTGCTTATACACAAGTGACTTGCGTATAAGCTTTAAGAGACTTGTAATTAATGATGTGCATGCATTGCAGTTAATCATAGGTATATTATACCATTGAAGTCAAAGTGTACGGTCAGTTTTAATTAGGTTTATTTTTTTCACAGTAGGTTATGAACGATATTCATTTGCCTGGAAATCTTGAATATCAAGAATATTTTTATTATAATAAATTCTAAGCTAAAATCTATAAACTTTTTTTTTTTTTGGTGATCTGGAGCAGTCATTAAATACTGATGGTTTAACTATACCACTCTTTCTATTTTTATTAATGGTTTTCCCCTCTCCCTAATAACGTGCATGCTCTCATAGGATGACTGTTGGTCTTTTGCTAACGTATGTTTGTTTGCAGTGTGACTATGTGAATGTTCCTACCACTGTGTTCACACCTCTGGAGTATGGCAGTTGTGGTCTTTCTGAGGAAAAGTCTGTAGAGCTTTATGGAGAGGAAAACCTTGAGGTATGTTAATTTTCCCTCTTTCTTTATTTTAGAAAAACTGCAGAATAATATAGTATATAAATTACTAATGGTATGTGGGGTGTGCTGTGTAGATTTTCCACAGTCTCTTTTGGCCTCTGGAGTACACCATACCCAACCGGGACAACAACAGGTGCTATGCTAAGATCATCTGCAACAAGTTGGACGATGTGAGTGTTACCATTTTTTATTTTTTATTTTTTTTTCACCTAAACATTTTAGTGTGCGTTTCCAGTAGTTGTATTCAGTTGGAAGTCCGTGAAGCCCCTGTTATTGCCACCAAAGTGAACATGGCATGTGTGGTTGATCATGGTGCTGTTAACATGAAAATAAAGAAAATGAATGAATGTTGTTCGTCATTTTTATTATCAAACATTGCAGCCCATGCATTCAGAGAAAAATGGTTAAAAAGTCAGTTGTTGTACCAGCCTGCATCTTGCCTCCTCACACCCATGGTGGAATCAGTTGCCAAGATCAACACATTAATTTACAGTCAACATGATGTTTGTTTGATTTAGAAATAGGATGCAATAAATGCAATCAGGGTCTTGTTGACAAAATATCTTTTTGCACCAACTGAAACAAGGTTTCAGTTTGGATTTGAGCCCATGAAGTTCTAGGAGAAGTGCTGATTTTGTTTGTCTGGTTTTGTCTAGAATCGGGTCGTTGGTTTCCACTACCTGGGCCCTAACGCTGGAGAGGTGACTCAGGGCTTTGGTGCTGCCATGAAGTGTGGAGTCACAAAGGAGCAGTTAGACACCACCATTGGGATACACCCTACCTGTGCAGAGGTATGTGCATGTGTCTGGTAGTAATGCTAAAAAACATAGCTTTGGCTTATTTTGTCTCCTAGTGATGTGATCTTTAATATTAAACTCTGTTAGTTTTAATGACCGTTTCATCTTTCTTCCAGATCTTTACCACAATGGAGGTGACCAAGAGGTCAGGTGGTGACATCAAACAGTCCGGTTGCTGAGGTTAAACCCTGCTTGTTTAATAGGCTGTCCTAAAGCTGTATGAACTGGTTCTCACTAGTTTATACTGATCCTTTTAGCAGTTTCACTTTTTTGTCCCTCTCTGCAGTCAGAACACGCTTTTCTACTTTTAGCATTTGAGCACCACTCAAGTCTAAACCAAGTCTGCAAGGAGATGGTCAACCACAGAGCAATAAAAGAAGGAATTAGATAAAAGCGCAAGTGGGGTTAGAGTGCACTCAAAAGTTAAATTGTAGAAAAACATTGGTTAGCTGTAGCTTTGAGGGTCTAGGTTTGTAGGTATTCTTTAAATGCAACTGCTTAACACCATTTGGAGTTTCTAGGGTTCATCTTCAAGAGTGATTGGTTTTTAGTGGTTGCATATAAAGAAATGCTCAGACCATAGTCCTTCAGGACTGAGCTGTACCTGCTGTAGAAGAGAGAAGCTGGAGAAGTGAAGCTCATGTAGGACAGCCTGTTAAACAGCGGGGTTACTCTGCTGCTATAAATCCTCCAAGCCTAAGTGAGAACTGCACTGGGGGAAGGCACATGCTTTTGCATGTTTACTCCTAAGTGCTATGTGATGTTTTAGCCCTTAACCTGAATTCTGAGGTGGGCTAAGACTGATAATAGTCTGTGCTTAGACTTAAGAGGTAAACACACTTTCTTGTACAAACACAGTTCAGTAACCTCAGCTCCAACCTCACAAGTAGGACTTGGGGCTCTTGATTTCCCAAAAATACTGCAGTGCTGCACAATCATGACTGTTAAAACTGGGTCTCTGGGCACATGTGATGAATATGTGTAAGAACTACACAATTACAATGATTTAATCTCCCATAGCCTAGGACATTAATAATCAATAATGCTAAACATTTTTGGGAACTGAGGCCAGATTATTGTTTTGTTTACTTTAGTAAGTTTTTGGTTTGTGGTCTGCATTGTTTGGCTCCTATTTTTTTCATTATTTCTTTCTGTATAATTACCAACATTCCGTCCATGGATCATTTATTGATTAATTGGTTTAATCTTTATCTTTGTCTGTCCAATGTCTTGTTGGAGGCATTTCATCAAACAACTATTCATGAGACTGTGGTCTTAATAATAAAGCTCAAAGTGTCCATTAAGTATAATTAAATTTAAATGTAAGCATAACAAATTATGTCGCTGGTTTTGATTTAAATGCACTTAAATTTCTAAATGTAATACATTTAAAAATACTATTTAAAAGTTTTTTTTTTTTTCTGAGGATAAAATGCAAATTAAGTTTGACCTCCCTGTTCTTTTTAGAGTATATAGACCTCCTGGTTGCTGTGGACTTCATTAAATAAATGTAAAGCACTGCTGAAGTGTTACTTTGCAACAATGCCTGGTAAATGTACAAACCTGTGTTTCCATGGTATCATTGTTTTCAGAGTAATTCAAGTTTAATAAAGCTATGTACACTAAACCTTATCTTTTGATTGCATTGACCTTAATTTTGAAGCATATTAATATAAGGGCAATTAATTCTTACAAAAATACTTAGCTGTCTGTGTTTAGCAGGAAGTTTGTGTTTTCTATAAAGTTTTACTAAAGTGTTAATAGCAGCAGTTACTAAAGTGTTACTGTTTGGAGTAAAGAAAAACAGAAGACAAATAGGCTTGGGAAATTGGAGTTTCAATACAGAGCAAAGAGGAAGCAGGTGAATTGCTGACATTGTGAAATGTTCCTGCTTCTGACACCGTTGACTAAAGTTCCTTGTAAGTGAGTGCAATTCTTCCTCTCTTGACTAAACCTGATCTTAGTTGAAAGTAACCGTGGCCTGATTCACATTCTTTTTGATTGATTAATTATACGTATTTGAATTCAACCCCTGGGGGGAAAATGACATTACCCCACTTTAAAAGGATATCCACCTACTATTTTTTATTTTATTTGTAGCAAGTAGCAAATTGCAAAATAACAGATCACCGGTATGACGATTCTCGTTAAATAGCTAAACTTTTTCGGTTTCTTGAAACATACCTTAAACAAAAATAGTTTCTTATATAAAATAGTTAAATTGTATTAAAATGGTTTTTGAAAGTTGAAAAAAAATATGCAATCAGCAAATAAGTCAATTTGTACTTGGGCTTTTCTGGCGTAGAATCTGGCTCTTACATTTTTAAATAGCAATTGACTATTATTTATTTTAATTAAATTGTTTAATTAGTTACAGATGCTACTGAGTTAATGCCTTTTTTTAAATTATTATTAAATTTTGTTTAGTCGTATGCGCTGGACTGTTGAAGTAATGATTGCAACCTCCCCTGGTCCTTTACCTGACATGCATCCCCAGATCAAAAATAAGTGGAGATTTTTTTTTTGTCCCTTCATACAGTCATCTTTATATATTTTATTAGACTTGAAACATTCTGTATTTTGCCAAATGTAAAAATGACTGTAGCAGAGCTAAAGTATGGATACAAACTTTACCAAACTATTTGTTGGTTTTGTTTGTTTAAAATATAACCCATTTCATTTTCTGTAGAGGATTCATGGAATTTCCACTCATTTCAGCTACATAGTTACATACTTCACATGACAAAATAAGTGATTTTGATGAACAGATTTTCTATGGTCTAAATGCACTAGTCAAATGTGCTGTAGTATGAATCGCTACATTGTCAAATCGTCAAAACATTCTCTCTTCAGACTGTTGTCTTATTTTTAGTCATGAGCTGGTTATATGTAATGATCCATTAAATGTAACTGTTGTCGTCATCTGAACCTTTGTAGGAGAAACATTTTATGTAACTAGAACGTCAACAAATTTTAGTTGAATACCCCAACCTAGAGGGTTTGGTAACAGAAGCATGCTCATCATAAATGCAAGCTTTTGTGACTAAATGAATATTAATATACCTCCAATTATACTAACAGATCCAAAACACTTCAATTCCAGGACAGTAACAAAGCGGCCCACACCTGTTCCTGTGAAGTAGGTTCTGAGCTCATTGATGAACATCAGAGAAGACCTGGCAGTCTAATAATATATCGCCTCCTTTTAATCTGCTCTTATTCAATGGGTTAATTGTGACAGTACTTACAGGCTTGAAGATCAGACGGGCTCTGACTGGTGTGAAGCTTTTGTGTGTTTGTGTTCTCTGTTTTTTCCATTTGTGGGCTTATTAAATATACCCACATGGACAGAAAAATGGTGAAACCTTGACTTTGTAAGGATGCTTTACTGGTTTCAATTTTAGCCCTGCCACTCAGTGAAGGTGGCTGAGTTATTGTACTGGGGGGCTAAAATCTAATATCTAGAAAGTAGCTTGAGAGTGGAACTACTAACATTGAGCAATGCATTATATTATGGGGTCTCATTGAAGGCATGATGCTAACAGTATGGGCAAGCTACCTTATACACATACTTAATGGCAAATAGGCAGCAGCATTCAAGATTTCTATTATGTTTTTAAATGTTTTCTTTGTTTCATAATACTTCCATTATTTATATTTTTATATATATATATATATATAATCTCAGCAAAAACTTGATTCTTTTTTAAAAAAAATAACACGTATGGCATTGGGTAATTGAGTAACAACAGTCCGTTGTTATTTTAAAACACATGGGGCAGCTGTTCTGGGACAGGTCTTGCAAGGACAGTATTGTCAAGTGTATTTGCAAAACCCATCATGCACCATGATGAAACTCACTCTCATGGAGACCATTCCATGAAAGCACAAAACAAATGTTACCTCTGCTACAGGGGAGAAGTTTATTTACAGTTATCAGCCTCCAATTAACACCAATTAACAGCACCTCAGATAAAAGCCGTTATTAATGCTTTAAAGAGCATAAACAGCAGACTCATCAGACATCTTAATATCAACTGTTCAAATGATACTATTGCATATTTTGGATGCCTTCAGCATTGTTTTACAATGTAGAAAGAAATAATAAGAAAAAACATGGAATTAGGTGGTCCAAACGTTTGACTGGTAGTGTGTGTAATATACGGTATATACTTCTTGCTTCTCAGAAAGCATTTTCAGAGAAAAGGGATGGCAGACATGGCAGCTTTTCACTGTGTAAATCACCTGACATGGCAGTCGCTTTTAGGTTACATGAATCAACTTAAGACATTAATACCAGTCTCTCCTGCCCACATAAAGAAAATAAAGAAAAACCTTCAAAGGTTTTTGACTATCTAAAAAGGTGAGCTTTAACATAGTGGCGTCAGTAAGTGTTATTCCCTCATTATTACACTTAGAGGCCGATAATAGTATGAGAGTTGAATCCAGGTGTGGCATTTGCATTTCGCAAATTTGGAATCTGTTGCTTCTAAATATATACAGAAAATTCCACAGAGCTTCAACTGCCAGTGAGGCAAGTCATTAGGCTGAAAAAGCTAAACAAACCAACTGGAGCAAAAACAGCAACATTAGGTGTGGCCAAATACACACACACATGGTGGATATAGAAAAGAATCACCCCACTTTTAAAATTATCATGTCGTTGCTTTACAGCCTGAAATAAATTAAATTAAATTTTATTTGTATAGCGCTTTTAACAATTGTCATTGTCGCAAAGCAGCTTCACACAATGAAAAGAATTATTTAAGTCTGTATGGAATGTTAGTGTGCATGAATCAAACTGAGCAGATCGTCCCTGGTGAGCAAGCTGAGGGCGACAGCGGCAAGGAAAAACTCCCTGAGATGGTAATAGGAGAAACCTTGAGAGGAACCGGACTCAACAGGGAACCCATCCTCATTTGGGTGAAAACAGAGAGTAGGAATTGATCTGCATTCATACAGTGTGTTAGGTGGCAGCCAGTTCAGCTATAACAGTTGATGTTAATTGATGTTAA
>JAOVVA010000017.1:12882263-12899215 GCA_028565275.1 Leiocassis micropogon | reverse complement strand
CAGTGTATATTTTACAAATACAGGAGTATATTAAACATCAACATAGAGTATATTAAATTATTTTGAAAGTTACAGGAACATAATAATTATATGGAAATGTACTTTATAGCAGAGACATTTAGTGACACTTATTTTATATGCTTATGATATTTATACATTTAGGATACACTCACATTACATTTTACCATTTTTCAAAAAGCTTTAATTTATAGTTTTTTTCATGCCTGCTACCTTTGTAATACACTGGCCTAAACCTGACAAAACCTCTTTCTTAACACTTATTGTATATACTATATATTGAGTGAGTGAGTAAAATATAATTATCCTCTACATGTCATTGAATTGTTAAGTGTTAATGCAATTTCCAAAGCTAGCTTTACCAATTCCCTTCTCTCTCTTTATTTGAACTGCTTCATTTGAGTGGGAGCTGTGCTGCATTCTCAGGTTTCACACTAATCCTTAATAAACGTCTTTTAACAGCGAGCTCATCTGTGTGTTCAGGCCAGACGGCGCGTGAGGGAAATGCTTTTTCCACGTGGCCACATTTTTTTCCTCCACCTTCATGTAGGGAATGAACAGCTCTTTCACATCATAGCACACGCTGTTGAGAGGCAAAAAAAATAGACACATGGATGTGTGCAAGGGTCACTGAAACAGCATAGGTGTGTTGGGATTCAGTAGCCTCCAAATAGCCACAAAGAAAAAAAGAGCAAGACTGAAGAAGAAAGTGAGCATAAACCTTTTTAACCCACCAATTTAAAACATAAACCCACCAATTTAGGATGAAAAAATCCAATTCACATATAATGAAAGACACTGTTTAATTTTGACTTAGGTGCTGTTATTCTGTAAAATATATATATATATAATATAGATTGGTTTCCTATAGAAAGCCCTGTGGTGAAATTGTAACTGGGGAAAAGTATTATTGCTGCTGTTATTATTATAAAGTAATATTGCTGCTAACCCAGGCATTTCCTAACAATTATGACTGTCACCACATTTTAAATGTGAAATGTTTTCAGTTTACTGCAACCCAGACAGCTGCACAGTAAATAACAGCCTCGGGTTAGTTTTCCTGTCTTTGCTTAGAACAGGCAGGTAAATACGTGCTCCCAGTGTGCATCTGGTAATGAGGAAAAACACATCTGACTCAGTGGGTAAACGGAAAATTACTCAGCGCATGAGTTTAATTCGAAGAAGCTGGTGCTCAGTATTGCAACACCATTGAGAGAAAGAAGGCTTTCTCTCCTGTCTTCTGTGCTGCTTCAGAATTAGATCTGAACAATCTGATACAGAACACTCAGGGAACATAAATTACCATGACAAGTGTGTCATACTATTAAAAATGATAAAAACAGAATGTGAATGATTTGACAAGCAATTATGCATAGATAGAGGAGATTTCAGAAAGACACTATAAACTACACAAATGCGGTTGAGGATATGGTGTCTAATTATATCTAATACAGATGAAACCCAAAATGATGGAATAAAAAAAAAGATTACAGGCAGATATAAATCCACTATTAATATGTCATCCTAAAGGCAAATACAGATATTTAAGCGGATAATAATTTGCTGTTTAGCTCACTTTTATTTTCCTAAAATATTTTATTTCATTTTTTTCGGAACACTTAATGACACGACTATATGGATTCACTGTTGCTTTTTTATATAGAATACTTAAAATGCTTCAATAAAGATTTAACATATCACAAGTTTACATATGATTAATTAAATCTGCATGATTTGCACACAAATAATCGGTTATATAGTTACAGAGTAATAATGAATAAGGAATAATGAAGAGGACAACTAACCATCAAACCCATATGTGATGTCTGAACATCCCATTCTAGATTTATTCTAATTTTGCTGTTATAATAATCTGTACTCTTCTGGGAAGCCTTTGCCCATTATTTTTTTTAAGTGGCTGTTGGGATTCAGTTACAAGAGCTATAGTGAGATCAGACACTGATGTTGGTTGAGGTGGCCTGAGGTGCAGTCTGTGTTCTAGTGCTCAGTGGGGTTGTTGCATGTGCAGGAAACACAGGTTCTTGCACTCCAAACTTGGCAAACCACAGCGATTGCTTTGTGACTATGGGCATTGTAAAACTAGAACATGTTTGGGCCCATTCACTCTGTAGACATTCTATATAATTGTGTGCTTTCAACTTTGTGGCAGCAGTTTAGGTGAAGAACCACATATGCGTTGTATGGTGAGGTGTCCACATAGTTATGTACTGTTTATGATTTGATTTGAGAAAAAACTGGATGACAAGGTTTTTTTTTTACTGGTATTGCTTTAAAATGTAATGGATGGCTAGAAATCTTTATAGATGTGATTATGGAAACATCATCTGTTCCTCTCTCTCTCTTTCAGACAGAGTTGTCTCCACTTCAGCTAACGCATCAAAGTCGCCGTGACCTCCTGGATGATGTGTGCCACTCTTACACTCACAAACGTCGCGTCCTGGTCCCAGAGGACCTCAAGCACCTGATCGTGGATGATCGCCATAGCCTGCTTTACTGCTACGTTCCCAAAGTTGCCTGCACAAATTGGAAACGTGTCCTGATGGTCCTGACAGGTGATTCCCAAAAAGAGCCCCTTCAGATCCCTGCCAATGAAGCACATATCCCAGGCACCCTGCGTACTCTGTCTGAGTACTCAATCTCTGAAATCAATCAGCGTCTACGCACCTACCTGAAGTTTGTGTTTGTGCGTGAACCTTTTGAGCGGCTTGTCTCAGCATACCGCAACAAGTTCACTCTCAGCTACAACACCGCTTTCCATAAGCGCTACGGCACCAAGATAATCCAGCGGCATCGCGCTGAGGCGAGTCCCGAGGCACTGGAGCATGGAAATGATGTCTCATTCTCTGAGTTTGTGCGCTATTTGGTGGACCCAGGCACGCAATATGAAGAACCCTTTAATGAGCATTGGGAGCGTGTGCACTCTCTATGTCACCCTTGCCTCATACATTATAACATTCTCGGCAAGTACGAGACGCTGCAGCAGGACTCCAGCTACGTGCTCAAACTGGCTGGTGTAGATGGCGAGGTCACGTTTCCCAGCTCAGCCAAAAGTACACGCACAACAGCAGACATGGTCGCCAGCCACTTTAAGGATATCAGCTCGACCTATCAGAAAAAGTTGTTCAACCTGTACAAGATGGACTTTCTGCTTTTTAATTATTCCATGCCTGCCTACCTGAATTTCACATAAGGCCTGGTGCCTTTTGCTAATATTTAGAGACAAAAAATATATACAGAGTTCTATTTTTGTTCGCACAACTTCATCTGTGAGTACTGAAACTGTTTCGGTGGTTACCGTATGGTATTTTTATTGACAAATGCAGTGGAACTGCATTTTTTTTTCACATGAAGAACATCTCATTTTTGATGGTCTGGAAGTTTTTGTTTTCTCAAGCTGGGGTTTCATCTCTGTTTGTCTGTTTGTTTTCTTTTGATCTTTTAATTTAATTAAGGTTGCATTGAGAGAACACATTAAAGTTCTGCCATTTGAGTTGCAGATAAAAAGAGGTTCATGTTGGGGCCAGGATGATGGATCTCAGAGAAGGCTATGTTCTGTTCCTTCTTGCTACCTACATGTAGTAAACTCTGACCTTGCCTTACCACGTGTCTGTCATGTCTAGAGAAGAGTTCAGAACTTACCATCGGAGACGAAGGAGATGCACGCTTCCTTCACTGTTACCGATATTAGACATCATGGACAAAGTGTACTGCTTTCTGCTTGTGCCTTGGAAAACTATGCAGGACAACAGTTACTGTCTGACAGAACAGCTTTACAAACATTTCATGTTTACTAAAAAACAAAACATGAAAATTACAGTTATTTATTATGGCTTTTAATGTTGGAGAATCCATCCATTTCACCTAGTTTAGACTCAACTTTTAACAGTTCTGCTATTACAAATAAACTCAAATAAAGCAGAAAAACTGACTTCTCTTCCCTCACTTAACATTTTGTGTGTGCTGTGTTATGAATGTTATGTTATTTTGTTAAAAATATTTCATATACTGTATGCTATATTTAAACATATTCTATGCAGATTAGTTTGATTCAAGGAAACTGAAAACTTTAGACAAATAAAATGAATAGTTCATACTGTATATAGGAGAGGGGTTAAAAGCTGTGGATTGGTGCAGCAGATTGTGTCGGTGTGTCACAGTCCCAGTGTCTGGGCTCCGACTCTGGTTTCTGACTATGTGAAGTTTAACATGTTTTTCCGAAAGTGTGTCTCTAATTTTCTCCCTCCTACCAAAAACGCACGAGTAGGCAACTCTAAATTGCCCATACGTGTAAAACGTGTAATGTCCTGTAAAGTCTACATTCTGACTTGCACCTTGTGTTCATGGAAAAAAAAATACAACAACTTGTATTCATTATAGACAATAATATAATAGTTGTTTTGCTCTAAAATTGAGACAAATCAGGATCTTTTAAAAGTTTTAAAGTATTTGATACAATAGTACAACTATGTGCAAACTATGTGTAACCCAAGGCAAATTTCAAGCTTTCACCAGTGAAAAATCATATCAGTGCAGCTGTTGGCTATGATTCGCAGGATATTACAAAGCCAGCTGAGCTCATGATTTGTTTGAATACCATTTCAGTACACTTAAGACTGATAATACATCTTTTATTGGATGGCTACACTCTAAGGCTATGCCTTTTTGAGACTGTGGAAGACACTGCAGCATATAGGACAAATACATGTATGTTTTTTAAAAAAATGCAATATAATTTCTTTTGCATAGTCTATGACAGGCAACTTAATTTGTACAATTAAGAAATACATCACAGTGCACAGAAGTAGCTTGGTTTTTTAAATCACAAAGGTTATACTAAAGGCCATATTAATTACAGACATTTATAATAACGTTGCAGTGTTTTATCATAAATTATCATTCTACATCCTCACAAGAATATAGTGCTATCTTCTATAGAAGAACAGGTACAAGACAGAATAAGTTTGCTCACAATGTAGCCTGGAAGTTTTTGTTTACATGTAACATCATATGATTATATGATGCCTTTACTGCCTTAAATGTTATGCAGTACATGGTCTAAATGAAACACAGCACCTGACAATAATACAATGCAGTCCACAAATCACAGTTTGAGACAATTCATCTCACTCGATTTATAACTAAAACAATGATATTGAAGTTAAAGTACAGACATTTCGCTATAATTAGGTCTCAAACTTTTTCGCAGCCAGAGATTCTTTAACCATAAAATCATGGATATTATGTAAAATAATATGTTTGGGTATATACACTTTGGCCTCTTTTTTTATATAGCCTAATAAATGACTTTGACATTGACATTTTAAACCACATTTTGTATGGAAGTCCAGAGACAAACCATCATGTCCTCTAAGTCTGGACTGTTTAATTAGGAAAAACACTCCACTAAGGCAATCAAATATGAAAATGAATATATATCATTGAACTGGAGAGAAGGAATTCGACATAAAATATCACTGTGGTCTATGGGAGGAGACAAACCATTTCATCACATTAAAATAATAATTTAAAAAAACTTCTTTAAAATGATTTCTGTTTCTCTTTAGCTTGCATATGTTAAAGACATCATAATCAGAATCAGAACAGAGCCAGGGAACGGATTGGATCTCAGGCTATTCTGAACGTGAGGGCGAGGAGGCTGGTGCCCAGCAGATCCCCCAGTGCAGTCAGGTAAGGGATGGAGTAATTATCAGGGTCTAGACCATGTCGCCAGATCAGCCAAACCAACACATCTGCCACGTACAGCAGTATTACTACCTGCAGTAAGAAGGAATGAGACAAAGGAGAGGTGTGTGCTACAAGTTTTGTGTTATGGCTCAGGTACAAATATGATAATTATGAGCCTGTCTTTTTTTTTCAGGTACAGTATAATAATATATACTTTAAATAGTAAGTATTACACAAGCTTATAAATTAAAAGGGAACTTAACTTTCCTCATAATCATCAAAATCTAAATATGAACCATCTTTCTAGCTGGGCTCTGATGTTCATTCAAAGAGATAAACCGGTACATGCTGCTATAGTTTTTTGTTTGTTTGTTTTTTTAGCTAAGTAATGCACACTCATTTGATTCTGCCATTTCCCCCCACTAGCTAACTTACTCCTGCATTACATCACATTGCTCCATTAATTTCAATTGCTGTTGATAGATCAGTGTAACAAACACTAAAGAATGTGTCATCGCTACTGTTTTGCATGTATGAGCACACAGACACCTGTGCTTAGTCTAGTGTGCAACCAGATTTGTTCCCTTGACTCATAACCATGAAAGCCTTTGGCATCTTCAGAATTTGAATTTGCCATCTCTTGACGACAGTCTGACATACAGTAAGAATCTTTTGTTAAATTGTGTATAACTAACACGATTGCACAATGACATAAAAACACAAGGAAAATCTAATCATTAAAAAATCTAATAACTAAAATTTTTGTACAGTTTAAAACATGTACAGGGTGGGTGAAAAGTAGCTATGCATTAATAATTGGTAATAAATTCCCTAATTACAATACAAATTTATTACAACTAATTGTACTTGTACTTTATTACATAGGAAAATAAAAGCAATTCTTTAAATTTCAACGTTGGCACCGGTGGCGTCAACCAATTTCCTCAAACTGCTGGTGATGGAATGCACATTCCGCTTTTGAAGGAAGTTTGGAATAGTGTTTAGACCCTCCTGAATCTATGTCTCCAAGTCCTCCAGTGTTGCAAGGCTTTGTCATGTACATCTTCTCCTTCGCTTAGCCCCACAGGAAAAAAATCACATGGAGTAAGATCTGAACTTCTTGGAGGCCATTCATGAGGTCCGCATCATCCCAGCCAACGTCCTGGAAAATGCTGGTCTAACCACACAGGCACAGTAGTAGCAAAATGGGGTGGTGCACCATGGGGTGGTGCTCCAGTTACACTTCAGGTTCTAGAGCCATTAAATACTGCTTAGTTAATTTTCACCCACCCTGTATACGGTTCTTTGGGCACTATTCATAACAAACTATAACTTTGTTAAAACCTTAATTAACCTTAAAGTGTTAACTAAAGAAGCAAACTTCAGACAGTAATTATGGAGAACACAAAATTAAAAGCAATTATCTTGGTAACCATTAAAATTTTCTTCAAATGGTACTCTTAACTGAGTGTGTGTTAGAAGTTTGTGTTTGCTACAGTGGCCCCAGACCTGCAAAAGTGCAGCACACAGGTAGCAGCAGACAAAAGCAGGTGTCATGGCAGTGTGTCCACCCTGCAGCAGCTGGACTGTGTAAAGGAAGAGCAGGTGGCCTGGAACCACCATCAGCAAAAGAACTCTAGCAGATCTGGAGTTTACTGCTAAACACAGATGCAGAGACATACAGTACAATGGGTACCTTTAATATTCCTGTTTCCTGACTTCGGTTTGTGATCACTAGCTTGTAATTAAGACTAGAGCGTTTTAAACCCTAGGTTAGACATTTGACTGGCTTCTGACCTGAGGTGCAAAAGGTCATGCCGGGATGGGGACAGCGTGTTTTAATGTTTTGGGAGGTGACTCCAGGAAGACTGATGCAGTGCAGGTAGGTGGAGATGCGGCTAGCCTGAATGCCTACCAGGTTCCCACCTACGCCTAAGACAGAGGGAACAATGATTATCCAATGGCGGATAAACTGTAAACGAGGCAAGAGATAAATAAAAAAGTAGCTGATTTGTTATCTGACACTAGATTCTGCTGGTTCCAAATCAACTTTTGTTTTTCCTGGTGCAATACACATAATCCATCTAATCTGCTTATTAACAAGCTCTCACTTCACAAGGGAAAAAGGGAAAATATGCAAGGCTTAAACAGATTAAAATGAATCATTACCTTCATTAATCATGTGACATCATGTTTTTATGTGAACTCCGAGCTAATTTGTGGATCTGCGCTAATCTAAGTGGATATAAATGCCATTCATTTAACTTCATGATTTAAAGCATGTCTAATTGCAAGCATATAAAAGTGTGTTTATTTCTGAAGATGATATTGAAGAATAAAGTGGATCAAGTGCAGGGTAAGAGAAGCAGATGAAGTGATGCACACATCATGCATAGTGCTTACTGTACAACCCTCTTGAGGCAGTGTTATGATCTGGGGGCGCATGCATGGCATAAAATGTAAGTCAGTTGATGACCTAAATGTACCGATTACCATCATCTGGTATCCCTCATAATTTACAACACTCGCACAGTAATAAAAGGAAAACACTGTAATAATCCAGCGCCTGAGAAAGTTTCCAAGATCTATACCTCCTGAGTGTTAACTTACAGTAAAAGACATATAAACCATCACTAGGAGTCTATTCTCATTATTATTAATAGTTGTCTTCATGTAATATTGTAGAATTTAGGTGACAGCATGCTTACTTAATTAACTGATCATCTTTTACATTAACTGGGCTTTTCTTGAACATGCTCAATTGTTTTTCTACATAATGATGCTTATAATACAGTGCTTATGAGAAAAACTATCTACCATTAATGATGGGCGTGAACACAGCCATGCCTTCAAACTGAGGGTCGCTTACAGTCTTATCCAGAATCAGTCCTCCTGCGCTGTAAACACACCAGAAGTTAACCAAGCAAGCTAGTTTCTGAGTTATTTAACAATGTGCTGGTGGCTTATGGATAATCATTAGCTTCATTAGGCCACCTTCTAAATATTGTAGGCTATATTTAAAAAAATTTAAAGAGCAAAGTGGATAGAAATTACAACAAAAATTACTTTAAATTACTCATTTAATGTTTACTTTGGTTTGTGTAAAAAAAGAAAAATACAATTATCGTTTGAAGAGCAATGTATATGAAGACCACAGCTTATTTTCATTTACTGCTACCCACACAATAGTGTGCAGATGTGCAAGTTATTTTGATGTATTTCTAATTGAATTTTTTTTTTTAATCAAGCAGCAAAGGACTTGTAAATTTAAAAATATATATATTATATTATTATATTTTATAAGTTATAAAAAATATGAAATATTGGAAATAAAAATGGTTTGAGATGAAACTTCTATGTTTAATTGTTTTGGGTGCCTTTACGTTTTTGATCTCTTGCACTAACATGCCCTTCAGTTTCTTTCCCACTTCAGCCTTCAATTCACCAATACATCCTCCCTGACTAATATATAGTATGTTGGCTTCTTTTCCTTATTTATTATGTTTCCATTAGTGAGGCTTCTTATATGTAAATCAACCAAGACTGGTATTTTGATAGAACGCTAACTGGAAGTTCATGAATGCCAAATTTCTTTGTAAGTTCACCAATAAATAAAAATATATATAAATTGAATATACCTGCTGATAAGCATAGCAGTGATAACTGGTTGCCAGCCTGATTTCAGCACCTTTCTGACTGGTGAACTGTGACGAGCGATGATCACACAGAGAGGGATGAGCAAGAGGAATGCAGCACATATGAGTAGAAGAAAATACCACATCTCTGCAATAAGGGAACAGAAAACTACCAGTCACAAGGAGTGTAAACTAAATCAACAAAGTTATGTTTCATAACTCTAAATGCAATGTGTGAGAATCTGTGTAGCCATGTCCTACATAATGCAAATGTAAACACTTTTTTTTTCTTTCTTTTTTTTTTTAACTTCATGTTTGACCATTATGTGGTAATATAATAGGTCACACAACCAATATATTACTCCTGTAATATTACTCTGCTGTCCTCTAGTGGTAAATTAGCAGGGACGTAGCATGAGTTAATAAAGCTTTACTACATTTGTCATCTTAATCTCTTAAAGTCATGCTACTTTAGTCAATTATTCAGTAATGATAGCAAAATAACAAAAGATTATAACCTTTTTATGTAAGCTAAATGAGTTTGAAGAAGTTGATTTTCTCAAAATTGCTAAAGATCTTCACTAGCTTTCTGAATGACTGTCAGAAAGCTTTTTAACACTCTTAGATATCAGGATGTTGATTATTTTGCCCCACAGAAGACACACCAGCACTGTAATGCATTAGCTGTGCCACGGACGAATGCTTATTCACTTTATAAATAATTTAACAAATTTTACAAATAATACCCCGGTAGGAAACAGATGAGAAAGCAGATACCTCTGAACTGGAAGAAGAATCTGCCGATCCCTGCCAGAAGTGAGAGCGTGATGAGGTCACCGAGGCTGGCAGCTATGGGGGTCGCTACATTATCAGGGTTAATGCCCAACTTTCGAGCTCCAACGATCACCCCCACCATCAGCAACCCTAAACACACAGACATGTAACTGAATCTCTGTTCTATATAAGGTACACCTTGTAAGATTTTTATTTGCTAAGCTGAGTGTGTAAAAACACTCATCTTTGTGCCTCTCTCTTACTGAGCTACATGGGATCCACCTTGCAAAGAGAAAATGAAAGAAGATTGAAACACACTGTGTGCTGACCCAAAGTAAGAGCAGAGATGAAGGCTGTGACCATACTGCTAGCAGACAGTACAGCAGCCTGATGAAGATCCACACTGCCCTTAATCAAGGCCCCCAAACTTATTGCAGCCAGTGCAGCCAGAAAACCCACCACTATGGCCTGCACCTGCCAAAGAGAGAGAGAAGGGGGATATCAGTCATACTGTAGATTGAGCTTTTGCTTGTAAACATGTTTGTGTGAATGTCCAGAGAGAAAAACCTGGACTAGAGCTAGATTGGTGTACACCATCAAATTCCGCTGCCTGGGATTGTCGAGCTGACCAGTGTTGGCCTGGATGAAGAGGAAATAAAACAGGAAATAGGAGTTAATTTATGAGGTAATTTATGTTACATTATACACTCCTGAACAAAATCTTAAGACCAGGGAAAGTATTCACACTTCATACTGGTGGATCGTAACCAGGTTGTAAGTACTTCTTCAAAATGCCAAAAGAGGAAACAAGAGCAAGCGACAAAAACAGGCTGTTCATCAGCTGATCAAAAGTTTAAGACCATAGCCTTTAAAATATGGCTATACTTTCACTGTCCTTCAGAGAGTCACATTGTCATGATCTCCTGATGGCAAAAGCAAAAAGACTTTCTGGTTTGGAACGTGGCAAGATTGCTGAGCTACACAAGCAAAGGCTCTCACAACGCACCATTGCTGCCGAGGTTGGAGGCAGTAAGACAGTTATTTTACATTTCTTAAAAGATCCTGAGAGTTATGGGAAAAAAATCAAGTGGTAGACCCAAAAAAATGTCACTTGCAATGAGCCAGTGGATCCGACGGGCTGTCCATGAAAACTTGACCATGATTAAGGCCCTTACTGATGCTGACTGCACCCCAATAAGATGGCATCTGCAAAAGAAGGGCTTAAAGAACAAAAAACATCTTCCAAAGCCACGTCTCTTCCCACACCACAAACTTGCCCGTTTGGAATTTGCAAGGCAGCACCAAACATGTGACCATGTGTGACCACCTGTGTGCGCGTAAAACATCTTTTATTTTGTGTGTGTATATGCGTGTGGGAAAAAGCAAAAGTCTCGTTAGAGAGGTTAAAGATCCATTTTCTCTCTCCCTCTCACACACCTCCTCTCACCTCCAAGCACACACCCCTCCTCCCATCGCTTTCACACACACACACACACACACACACACATACTCTCTAATGGAAACACTGCTCTGTCACGATTCTTTTTAAAGTTAAAGTGCAGGTTAATTTGTTTTATTTTTACTTTAGAGCAGTGATTCTGTTAGTATGCACGCAATCGAGTGTCATTAACGATGTTACTTGTTAATTTTTTCTGATAAAACAGTCTTTCTGTTAATGTTTGTGTGTGTGCGTGTGTGTGAAAAACTCAAATAAGAGAGGAGGAATGGTTACCGTGTAAGACAAGAAGAGGGAGAGGGGGGTCTAATTCCTCCTCTCCTCTTATTTTAGCTTCACACACACACACACAAACACACACACACACACAGCGCCTGCGCACATTAATGGAAACACTTATCTGTCTTTTAAAGGTAAAGTGCTGGTTAATTTGTTTTATTTTTTTACTTTATATTTTGTATTAATTGTTTTTATGTATTTATTTTTTGAGGGCTGTGGAACAAATAATTTGAGATTCTATTATTTCTTATGGGAAATTTTCCTTTGGTTTACGAGTATTTTGAAATACGAACGAATTATGCTCGTAATCCAAGGTTCCACTGTACTTGTAATATTTTCCCTGGTCTTAAGATTTTGTTCAGTAGTGTATAACATGAAGGAGCAAATATCTGGAGTGTAAATTTGCATTGAATTCCACCTTGGTTTGTAAACTGATTGCAGAACTGTTTTTTTTTTTTTTTTTACTGTTTTGGCATGAAATGTATAAAACTGTTAATTAATTAATTAATTTAATGAATATAGTATGGTCATCTTTATGCAATTTCATAGTTCACAGTTCACACTTCATTTATTGTGAGATCATTATAGCGCAAATACACAGTCCAGCCAAAAAAAGTCACACACTTTAGTATTTCGTTGGGCCACCTTTTGATTTGATTATGTCATGCATTCACTTTGGAATTGTTTTAATAAGTTTATGCAATGTTACAGCATTTATTTAAATCCAGAGTCTCTCCAAGATCTTATATTAATGATGTGAGAGTCAGACTGTTGCATAAAGTCATCTTGAGCACATTCCAAAGATTGGAAATAAGATCTAAAGGGCTAAACTCTATAGTGGCCAATCCATGTGTGAAAGTGATATCTAAGCTCCCTAAACCTCACAACCTAAACTTTCACAATTTGATACTGTAAATCCTAGCATTGTCATCTTGGAGTATGCATGTGCCATCAGGGAAGTAAAAATCCATTGATGGAAAAACCTGGTCATTCAGTATATTCTGGTTGTTAGCTGACCTGTTAGCTGACCAACAGAAGCAACACCAAATCATAACACTGCCTCCAAAGGCTTGTACGGTAGGCACTAGGCATGATGGGTGCATCACTTAATTCACCACTCTTCTTACCCTGATACGACCATCAATTTGGAACAGGGTTAATCTGAACTCATCGGACCACATGACTTTTTTTTCTTATACTTTTTTCCTTTGCCTTTTTCTGATAAGCTTTATTGATAAGTGGTTTTCTTAAGGCTACACAGCTGTTTAGTTCCAATCACTTCATATTGTGGGTGTGAACTGCTTTTACTTTTACGATTAAGCATGGCCGTGAGTTCTACTGTTCTAATGCGTTTTATAGTTCTCAACCCAATTTTAGTAGTTTTATCCATCTTCTTTGTTTGTTTTCTTTGCTTGACACAGTGAAATTTTTCGTCCCTTCTGAAACAGAGTAACATCTTTGACATGAACACAAGACATGTCTTCTGACATGGTTGTTTAAGAAATAAGAAGCTGCTCACTGTATCATTTATACATTTAGGCGCACACACTCACACATATTAATCACTGCAGTAAATCTTTTTGACCAGGAAGTGTGTCATATTTATGGCTTTTATACACTTTTAAATCTTTGAATTTCCTTATTCTAATGGGAGATAATTAGCTTCTTTCGGGGGAAAAAATGTGTAAAATTAGATAATTATAATAGTACAAATGTCAAGAAATGGAAAGAAATTGGTATAAAAGTACTACAGTAGATATATTGCAGTAAACTAACTATACTTTTGCTCTTTTATAGTTTTTTTAATGCAAACGTTTATAGTTTGCATTGTGTTTGTATTTTTGGTAATTATTAAATTCATAATATATTAATAATATGATTCTTGTGGTGTGTATGTGCCTGTGCTCACTGCTGTAGAAAGTCTGGAAGCTAAAGTCATCTCCAAATTTCCCTTTAAGCCCACTAGTGCAGGAACCAAGATAAAGACTTCAGAGATTTCTTTAAGCATTTCCCAGTGCTGAAACACACACAGAAACTCAACATTAGTTAACAAAATGAAAAAAATGATTTAACCAATAATTCCATGTATACATTCAGGCACACACACACACACACAACCACACTCACACACACTTGTGCTGTATTCGTGAACATTCCTGTGACACTGAGTCCTGCCAGAAGGTACAGCAGCAGTACCTGAGCAGTGATACACGGCGAGCCCTCTGAAACGTGGCCACTGGATGAACATGTCAGCCTCCATCTGAACCCTTGCAGCTTCTGTCCTATAAATGTCAGCTCCAGATGCAGAAAAACCCTCACAAATCCAGTCACGCAGCTTGTCCCGAGGCAGAACCAGAGTATATAGTGCATAGTATTGTGTCCTTTAATTCACTTCAAGTTTTATGAGATACTGTAAGGTTCTTGAAGCATAAATCATAAAAGACTGTGGTGTCATTACAGATGAAACACATAGTCTTTTGCTGGTGCCATATTTTCACTGATCATCGAGAAGATTTCTAAACAAATATAGAATTTCAAAAGAAAGCAGTCCACAAGCTGAAAATGAGACACACTTGTTGATTCCCTGTCCTTTACTCTTATTAACTGTTCTGCTGCTCAGCCATTTTCCATCGCTTCCTGTTTCAGTGTCATTATATTGGCAGGGCATATTTGGTCTCGATCCGTAGAGGTCATCTCTACGCATACAAAATATACAGGGCTAAACTTAAAAATCTCCCTTTCTCTCTTCCTCTTTCATATACAATCACACATACAGTACACACACACACTCTTACACTTCACTCCTCAGCAGCCCTGCTACAGAAGAACTCCTGTGGAAACCACTGCGTTGTCCGAGTCTAAAGAGCATCCTGGTGCGCTGGGAGAGATTGACCCAGAAAGCAGCCAGCTTCTTCTCAGACCATTGTGTTCTCCTTTGCTCGGTGGTCACATTCTGTAGCAGCAGGTCCCCCCTCATCATCTCTCTCACACAGACACAAGGTGCTGGCAGCTCACAATACGGCAGATCAGAAATCAGGCTTCTTCTTTAACCCCGTGTGTCCATCTAAAGAGCGTGTCTCTGCAGAGTGAGTATCATCTGATTAGTGCTGTCTGATCTGTGGGATAGTCGTGAGTCCTGAAGTGACGCAGATATGAGAATGCTGGGTCTCTGCAGTCTCTCTCTTTCTCGCTGAGTAATTCCAGCCTGATATGGGTTATTTTTCTTTTTCTTTTTTTTCTGCAAAATTTATTCAGAGACTCTGCCCCTCCTCCCTTCTAAATCAATTTAATGTCTTCTTGTCCTTCATTCTCCTCTTCATTTTTCCACAGACAGGTGTAAAACTACATATACCTACCCATACACTATTTTCTCAACCATCAATGGCCACATAGAACAGACTTAAGTGCATCGCAAATAGTGAAAATGGTTATCTGTATCTTAAATTCAGAGGACAACCAGAGGACAGGCAGTGAGTCAGCAAATACTGTATATGACTCAGTCATGAGGCCAATAACTGTCAGACTTCACCCCCCCCCCCCTCCTTTGCAGACATGATGATACTGCAATAAAGGACTCTATAAACATTTTCTTTTCATCGTAGAGAATTATAGATTATAGAGAATAAGACACATATTACAACATTGATGTACTTGGTTAGACCACTCATTCAACATCCTCACACAAAACACAGTACTCTACTTACCTGTTTTCCTTATATTTCATATGTATCATGTATATATGTGTCTCATATATGTTTGCCTTATCCTCATAATTTCGGACTAGTTACACTTTTTATTTGTCTCAGTAAATATGCTATTTTGCATCAAATCTTTGTTTTTGAAGTATAAAGTAGTGCTAATGTCTACAAAAATATTTATCCATTAAACAGCCAAAGAATAAATAAATGAATCAACTAAGTAATCAGTTAATTAATCCATCCATCCACCTGTCCATCCATCATTTTGTTTATGTTGGATTTAGATTAGAGTTTAGTTATAGTATGAAATAAGCAGCGCTACCATTTTACATATAGCTAGCTTAGCGCTAGTTAGCAAACTTATGTTTATTGGCTTGTATTAGCAAAGATCATGTATTCAAGGTTAATGTTCCTTGTAAAAAAAAGTGGCCTGATGAGTTAATGAGTTGGAAAGGAATTTATATAACAGTTAACCCAGATATATACTTCTAAACACACCCTGAAAACAGACCAAGCTGGTCAAATTTAATAAACTGAACAATAATTGCTCAAGATTTCCTAATTTGTTTCTCTCTCTCTATTAATCTGATGTTGCTACAGTTTTATGTAAAGGTTAGTGCCCCCTCCAATTTTATGTTTTTTATGTAAAATCTGATTGTAGCAGATCTTAGTATTAGGCACCTCATCGAACAACATCTCACACGGGATTTTGCAGCATAGCTCATACACCCTCGCACAAATACACGCAAAACCCGGGATATATTTAGAACTTACTGAACTAAACAACTTTCGCATTGCATGTCATGGGCTCAACAGGAAGTTAGTTGTTTTGGGTCATCAGCAAAATGCACCAAAATGAATTTGAGACACTTGTCCTAGGGAACTTCATGCTATCACCACCGAACCGAGCCTACTGTATGTGATCTCAAGACATTGACAATGCAAAATTATGGAGGGATTTTTGATTTCTCAAAACGGGTCAGCCATGACGATGCCACAAACTTATGCTGAAAAGTGGTTGATAACTTTCTGTGTGGAATTATATTGAGCAACATTACATTGAGGGACATCACAATTAGTAACATCATAGTTTGATGCTTTCTTTCCAGCATCTGTGGCTTTTTGGAGGTCTTAACATAAAATTCACTCTATTCTACACATGTAAACATAAATGTTAACACTCACACATTCACATCTCTCTCTCTCTCACACACACACACAAACACACACAAACCAGAGGTGGAAAGAGTAATAAAATTTTGTACTTAAGTAAAAGTACTGTTACTTTAGTGAACTTTTACTGAAGTATAAGTAAAGTTACCCTTATAAAAATCTACTCAAGTAAAAGTAAAAAGTAGCTCATTAAAAATTTACTCAGAGTAAAAG
>JAOVVA010000017.1:12870124-12882163 GCA_028565275.1 Leiocassis micropogon | reverse complement strand
TTTACACATTAAGTTTACTGAAAGTAAAAACAGTTGAAAGTCAGAGGACGTTTCTTTTTTTGCTGAGTATATATACTTTTTGGTATTTCTTTGAACAATGCATCTTGGGGTGAATGTGCTGGGACGTCCACTCCTGGGAAGATTAGAAACGTCTTGAATGCATTCCTCTTGTGGATAATCTTTCTCACTGTATAACGTTTAACTACAAATTCTTTGAAATAGTTTTATAACCTTTTCCAGATTGATGTGCAGCAACTACTGTATTGTTTTTCTAAGACCATTGATTTTGTCTTTCCCTCTTGACATTGTGTTCAAACATACCTGGAAGCAGTAAGGTATGCCCAGACTTTTTTCTCTTTTTTTCTTCATTTTTATTAAATAAATAATTGCAAAGTGTTGTTGTACATCTGAGGTTGTATTTGCCTAATACTATGACCTGCTACAATCAGATGATTTTTATTATGTTTTTACGCAAAAACACAGAATTAAAATAGGGGGTACTAACTTTTGAACATGACTGAAGTTAATGCTTGGCCTGCTAGCCATCATTGCTGAGGCCCCCACTCTCTGGTAACACACATACATACAGTACACACCTTCACACAACCGTTTATATACTACAGGCAATTTGTTAACACCATTGATCCTACACTGCATGCTTTTTGACTCTTTAAAATAGAATTTGTTGTTCAATATCAGATAAAAAAGATGACATACTTAATATGTTTTGGTAGCTGGTCAGACCTGTGATATCAGGTCTTTCAGAAGGAATGCATATTAACAGGAATAAATATGTTGTTTAAACATAGACAAATATTTATGAAAGTAAGCTATTGTTTAGATAATTAAAAATACAAAAATTTGGAGCTACATTTTGCAAGCTAAAAAAAATCTGTAATAAAAGTTCATGGCATTTGGCTGGTGGTCCACAGTTGGCTGAGAGAGTCACAGTAGACATGTCAGGGTGATCATGACATCCAATGCTGTTAAGCAACACCGTAACACTGACGTGTTGCTCACATAGCTAAACCCAGCATTTATTTCTTTTCTAAAAATATTAATTTTATATAAGGTTAAAACAGAATGAAAATTCATACTGCAATTCATTTCAACAGCAACAAAAAATATATAAATAAGGACATGTATTTGTGTCAGTACTAACCTGTATTTCATCCAGCACCATTCCAGCAGTGACTGTTCCTAGTCCAGCAAGCCAAAACGGAACCAGAACCTGCTGAAAAATTACTGAGGAAGTCTCTGCATTCACTAAGCCCATCTTCTTGTCAACACATTTTTTAATATGCATTATGCTTCAGGCTTCAAACCAGCTGTATGCCAAATTCAAGTTGTATTCAGGTAGTTTTTTGTATTCAGCCATTTTTCTAAAACTTTTCTAAAGGTTAGAATCATGCATAGACCATAACCATATTGCTTATGAAATTGCTCAGCTTTCCGATAATTTCCACTCAAATCTTATTAGCAAAGTCAGAATTCTATAATCCACTAACATCTGGGCATTAAAACACCCCGAGTGCTTTGCCCATGTGTTCTGGACAGCAGCTTTGTGATGCACTGGGAAGGGCTTTGCACATGTCCTGTCCTATTCCATTCTTATTGGTTAAAAGTCCTTTTGGCATGATTTATAAACCAGAGCTTACAGACGTAAAAGATAACCAAAAAAATACCCGGATAACACCAAAACGTACAGTATTAGGCACTCTTAAAGAGGATGGGGAAAATAAATAAATAGTAAAAAAATATATAATAATAATAATAATAATAATAATAATAAGGATCATAGATAAATAAGTCATTTTCCTCCTCATAAGTATTTAAAGAAACAACATATCATTCTTCTACTTATGCTAACATAACCATTAATTGATTGATTAAGTGATTGATTATAAAAGAAAGAAAGAAAGAACTCTTCCAAACTTACTGTCAGAAATTATTGTAGCCCCTAAAGAATATTTCATTGATGACCAAACACGTCTTGAATGGTTAAAATTAGACACATAAACATACTGTACATTGTACATTGAGGAAAAAAAGAAGATAAAAATGAGAGAGGCAAAGAAGTACACAGTTTCAGAACTGAGCAGCTGATTGTCTGGTTCCTCAGTTTTCAAAATTAAACAACAAACATTTAAACAAGTTTTTATTTTTTTGTTTCATTGCTGTTGTTGCCCTAAAAATCTATACATTTTCTCAGAGAAAGGGTTCAGCAAATTTGAATTAATTAATATGATCAGTTTATATTATATCAGTTATACTATTTATTCTATAAAATTATTTATTTATTTATTTATTAATTATTATTATTATTATTATTATTATTAATAATAATTTATTTATTATATAAAATGTTTTACGGAAAAATATAAGACCTATAAGAAAACATTAAAAAAAAAAATTCATATGTAATATTGTGTAAAGCCATCGACTATTTGTAAACCCAAAACAACACTCACTGCATTTTTTTAATATTCCTTTTAGCTTATTTTCATGATCCAGAGACCAGGTGGTTTGTTGCCCAGGTTAACCAATTATGCTTTTATAATGACCTGCCAGTCATTTCTGTAAACTTGGACAGCTTTGCCTGGTGGAATTGTTTTGCTCCTGCCCTTCCTACTGTATGTGGAGTGTAGCTTAAACGTAATATAGTGTGATATAGTGACCGTATTAACATTTATGCTTAGTTTAGAAAATCACTGCAGTTTTGTGCGATTGTTAAATCAAAATGTAGGGAGAAGAAGCACAGTTTTTTCATCAAAGAACGTAATGAGCAGAAGTCAAATATGTCACATGGAAAATAAAGTACATGAAAAAATTCAAAAAGTACAGTACTTTATTATTTGCTGCCTCTGCTATTTAAGTAGATAATACCATAAACATGGCTGTTTGTACTAGTATTAGCAACAATTAAAACAATAATGATCTTAAAATCAGCACACAAACAAATCTGAGAAAATATTAGATTTAATTTATTTCAGTGTGGGCTATGACAGAAATACATTATTGCATTTTCAAATGGCAATGGTAATTACTCATTCACTCATTGTCTACACCTCTTATCCTATACAGGCTAGACTGGACTTGAACCCTTGACCCTGGAGGTGCGAGGCTCTGCTAACAGCAATCGTAATTATATATTATAAAAATCTACCAAACATTAATAACATGTTTAATATACATATACATATGTGAATCTTCTCTTTTCTGGTGTAAATTCAAATTAAATCATTTAATTAAATGATGTTTGAATCAGTATTAAAATGAGTGAAATGAAACATATAAAAGGTTTCATTAAAACACAGGTGTAATATTATTTTAAATAGCTAGAGATTTCATCTCAAGTCAACACAATCAGTTCAAAACCAGAAAAATTTGCGGTACAAATATTTAAGGTATTTAATTATTACAATTTACTGATGTTAATTATTTAATGTTAACGGATGTGATCTAGACAAATCAGTACTCAATTGTCACTGATTTTGTCTTCAAATATTCATTAAGTGCCTCTTGACCTGTTGGGAAGGAAAAAAACAGAGACAGTGTAATTTTATGAGATGTTAGAAGGACAGATACTGTACATACAGGACTTATTCATTCATCTTTGCAAATGCAAACACATCGACACCCATTTCAGCCTTACCCAGATCTTTGCCGAAACCAGACTGCTTGAAACCACCGAAGGGAACGGCCACGTCGGTCTTGTTGTAAGTGTTGACAAAGACAGTTCCAGCTTGAAGCTTCTCACTTACATACAGAGCCTTACTGATGTCCCTTGTGAACACTCCTGATGCCAAGCCATATTCTGTAGCATTGGCCCTTTGCAGCACCCCATCTATATCACTGAAAGGGAGAGAGATTTATTAGAGATCCAGTCCACAGTGGAAAGATGAGAGCTTTTATGATTAGTACTTACCCTTCTTGGAATCTGGAGATGATCATTACAGGTCCGAACGACTCCTCAATAGCGATATACATGTGGTCCTGCACATCAGTGAACACAGTGGGCTCGAAGAAAAAACCTAAATGAAGTAAAAAGTCCAAACATTTCTTTACATTAGTGCCAAACCCACAAAAGTTTTCAAAATTGATCTAAAAGACCACTGTGACCTGATCTTTTCTGTATGACATGCAGACCTCTGCTGGCTTTGGACATGAAAGACAAGACTATTCAGGGAGGTCCAAAAGTCTGGATCCACAGGCAATTTTTCCACATACAATATATTTTTAATTTAGACCCAAGATGGCTTTGAACAACAGAAGGTCTTATAAAACAGGACTTGACTTTCATCTTTGAGGACATCTGAAGTAGGTAGCCTATCAGAATTGGCCCAGAACAGCTACACTACAAAAGGCAATTGTGTAACTGATTAGAGCTGTCAGCATTAAGACTTGCAATTAGTTGAAAATCCTTAACACTTTAAAATGATTGAATGCAAATAAATTCCTCAAACTTCTTTAGGTAACACAACACATGGCGCATCAGATTGGACAAATTCTATAACTGGAAGACAGTCATTCATGGCTGCAGAACAGCTTGTACATGTACATGTACAGTACTATGCAAAAGTCTTGAGCCACCCTTCATTTCTTCATTTGGCATTCAGCATCACCGGTATACTAATCACTGGTCTGATCAACCCTCGTCATCTGTACCTGTTTCGCACTGGTTTATGACTTAAGTTTGTTTGGTTGAATGATTTATAGGTCGAGACTGGTCAGGTAAACGGACTGGACTAAAAATGAGAGGGAAAAACTTAGAGCCTAGTGAGCTATTCCTCAAGAATACATTAAAAATGCAAGAAAGTATGGCTCTTTGGGGGCAAAATGCAGTATGAAGAAATGATGGGTGGCTCAAGACTTTTTCAATGTACTGCATATATAAAATACATGTATTTTACCAAAGGCTATTGGCCGATTCCTTTGTTGTCAATTTTAAGAAACAAACGGATCTCACCTATCCACTCTCCTATTCAGGCTGTTTGGGGTGCCAGCTAAGTCTCAGTGACTAATGAAACACATTCTATGGTCCTGCTGTGCATATTCTATCTGAATGAAAGTGAAGTTTGGTAATACACAACATGTCGGAGAAGGCCTAGTCCTACACTGGATACAAGTCAGTCTTACAAAAACCATGGAAAATGTTAAGTTGGATAATTGGATTGCATCAGGATTGGAGACTGACTGTTTAATAAGAGGCAGGAAAACAGAAAATGCATCCATTAAAAAAAAAATTGTGCTGCATACAGTGCCAGTGACTTGAGCCTGAATAAAAAATCTCCTGGATTCTCATCCTGGCTCTGCTGTGTTTACCATGCTCTATTACGGACACTGAAATTAAACTGTATTTATGCCTCAAATAATATTTAACAATAAATAGTTTTGGCTTGGGGTGGACATGTAGGACACTGAACAGTCCCATATGTTGCATAATTGCCTGTGATTGGTATGAGACTCACTTACTCAAACACTTTCATACACTCTTTACCTGGCCGGTTGACTTGTTTCCCGCCACATACAAGTGTAGCTCCCTCTTTCACTCCTCTCTCACAGTACTCCACCAATTTGTCCAAGTGAGCTTTGTGGTTCTGGGGGCCGTGATCAGTGGAGCGATCTAGAGGATCACCAATCTTCATCTTCTTCACCTCTTCAACCTATAAACATATAGCAATCTGCAGCTTAAACTGATTTAAAACACACACCACTGAATCTCTAAGACAGTGAGGAGCCTCAACTTGCACCAGATTTGGAGCTGTTCCAAATGTATATTGATTTAGCTACTCAAAGCAAAGCCCGAAAAGGAAATTTGCTTTAAGGCATTTTGAAAGATGATTTTTAAGCGTGAATAAATTGCCTAGAACACAGTTCAAAACATGTACCCCGATCAGCCACAAGATTAACACGACATATCATTAACAGTGATTATCAATTATGTACCAGTAAACTGGTGACAGGATCATGGGCACCCAAGGCTCATCTACGCCTGTGGGGAGCAAAGGCCAGCCTGTCCAGTCCGATCCCACAGTAAAGCTAGCACTAGCACAAGTTGCTGAAAAATTTAATTGAAAAAAAGAGTTAAAGTTAATGCTGGCTATGATAGAAAGATAATAGAACTTAGTGCATCACAGCTTGCTACATTATGTATGGGGCTTAGCAGGCCTAGTGTTCAAGGTTGTTGACTTGGCCTCCAAATTCCCCAGATCTCAATCTGATCGAGCATCCATGGGATTGCTGTACACTGATATAGTGTGCCTGGCAACCTGGGAAACTTATTGGAGTTTGAATTATCTTAAACAGCCAATCAATCAATCAATCAATCAAAAAAAAATAGATATATGCTAAAATAAGATTTTTCTGCATAGGAGATATTCCGACACTACTCACTAATCGATTCATATACTGACAGTCTGTGATGTTTAACCTAACTTAATAATTCTGGAGCTGATCCTACAACATAAACAATAAAAGTTAGGGGGTAAAAATCATCTTACCACTCTTTGGACAAACGTATCATGCAGGGATTCTTCCACAAACAGTCTACCCGCAGCGATGCAGTTCTCCCCCTTATTGAAGAATACTGAACTCATCCCCTATACAGGACAAAAGATAATGATTGTGTTAAGACTTTTGTTGAACAGGACTTCACCAAATAACATAACTCATTATAACCAATCTCTCTGACCATTCTGACTGCTTTGTCCAGGTCGCAGTCACTAAAAATAATCAGAGGAGATTTACCACCCAGCTCCAGAGAAACCTTCTTTACGTTACTGATCGCACAGCTGCAAGACACAAACACACACAAACACACTTAGCCACTAACAAATCATAAGCTTAGCAATGTGAGCCATGTTATTTTTTGCTGAAGGTCAGGGTTCACTGACCTCTTCATGATCTGTTTGCCGATCTCAGTGGAACCAGTGAAGCCCAGTTTGCGCACGTCAGGGTGGTCTGACAAACGCTGACCAACTAGAGCACCTGAAACACGCATATTCATATTGAGACACATTCTTCATTACAAATAATTAACATTCAGAATACATGCAATATATTGTACAATACAATATACACGACTCCCAATTCGGTATCTGGCCTAAAAATATAAAAAGTCTTTTACTGAATGACAAATTGTGCAACTAATGGCAACAACCGAGGTTCATAAATGACCCAAGTCATGCAAACTTATTACCAAACCGAATACACTAATCTTATGAAAAACACTGCTCAGTGATAGCAAAAACAAACATGACTTGCAGTTGTACGTAACACGATGTGTGTTGACATATACTATCAAATCACGTGAGTTAAGATTGTGGGTGGGGAGAGGCATTGCACAGATGTGCCCAGTGCAGACGCTCAAACTCCGGCCATAGCTCAGTTAATATGTGATCCATTCAGGAGTTACTCTGAATGCTTGTCCACCATATGGGTGGCTCAAACGTCTGGATCCATAAAGAAAACATTCATTTTAAAGTATAAATTACAACAAATGCTTTAATTGATGGCCTCTGACTTCACAGCACTTGTGTGTACTCTGAATTCAAGAACGTTGAATATTTCAGAACTTTTATAATTCTGATTTATTTCTTGTAAAAATGACTTCACATGACCCCAGGGAAAAAGCTTAGAGGTGTGGTTACCATGGTCTGGTTATACTGTATTAGACCTTCTATTGTTAGACTTGAATATATGTTTGGTATGAAAAAAAATATATACATTTCATGTAAGGATCCATAACACCTATAGGTTCAGGCCTTGAGGCCCCTGTACAGTAGATACAGTAGATAATCATAGCAAAAAGCATAAATCACCTTGTAGAGACCAAAGTCCAGTGTAAAAAAACAAGCCTGATACACTTTAACTGGCCTGAAATAAGATCTGGCAGCAAGAATATTATAGTCTGTGGATATAATTATGAATTGCGGTTATAATCGGAATACAGGTGTATTATATAACAGCTTATCATGATATATAAAGTCCCTTAGCTCAGCCAAGTGTCTTTGCCTGAAGCTCTAAATTCCTGACGACAAACACAGCATTGAGGTTTAGTTTTTTGTTAGTCTATAAGACTTGTCTTTCGAAATCTCAAGGGCATAAAACAACTAAAAACCATTTAATAGTCGCACTACATTTTACACTATTTCCAGGGGCTGATTATTACTTTTTTTGAATGGGTGGTGGTTGTGTTTCCTCATATGAGTATGTCAAATTAATAACACAAACTCACTACCTGTCTAGGAGCACCATGACGCATACCTGATCCAGGCAGGATGTTGATCACTCCTTTAGGAAATCCTGCCCTTGCAGTCAATTCTGCAAACTTCACAGCAGTCAAAGGGGTCACCTAAAGTTCAACAGACACAAATCCATCAAACAAGACATATCTTTAACAAGTTTTGCCATACGTATATCAGCTGTTAAAAAAACAAATGAAGTAAAGAGGTTTGATTTAACAGGCCACCATGAGCTCCCCACCTGTGCTGGTTTCAGTACCACAGTGTTTCCAGCTGCCAGACAAGCTGCGGTTTTCCAGGCCAGCATCATTAGAGGGTAGTTCCATGGAATCACAATGCCACACACTCTAAACACAAACACAATTTAGCGATCTAATTGTTAAAGCATGTACTGTATACGGGCTTTCTATAATGCAGCACAAATGAAGAATAGTGAGATAGAGGGGCTTTACCCAATTGGCTCTTTCTTAGTAAAGGTGAGGTTGCGATTGGGCCGGGCTTGATTGATTGGAATAGTGCAACCCTACAGAGGAATAAGCAAGATGGTTACAAACAGAGAAAAAAAATAAAAACTTTAGTACTAAGACACAAAACTGATGGCAGACAGGAATAACTCCATGCTAACAGCAATTATTAAGCAGACTAATGACATAATGTTATCCTTATCATGATGTTTTCTTGCAAAAATGTGTTTGTGACTGGTTATGAATGTGCATTTTTGCTTTCTCTCCTCAGCTGCAGAGGCTACGGCTGACAGGTCTCGACTATAGAACACCAGAGTAATACATATACTGTAGTTAAATGTCCCTGTGCTGTTATCATCCATTATCACCACTCGTGGAATGCCTCTGATTCAATCAGATTACTCAATCGGAACTAACTGTTGTATAGTATAAATTATTTGATTGATATTGCTTAAATAGCTAGTGCTCTTATAGGACACTTTTTTAATAATGTGCTATTATCCTATAGCAACACCTCCTGAAGTATTTTTTTTCTCTTATACCACCACTATTTTTATTCATTAAAGAAAAACATCTTTTTATTTCCATATAGTTATAATTATTGTTGCAAAACATCTGCAAATGTGTTTTTATTATCACTCGTGTTAGAACAGTTTTAAATAATTGCTTCTCTGTTTCTCTTATGGTTAATAAAACAGTCGAAAATGCACTTTGACACATGGTCAAAAAAAAACACATGACGCTGTTCCAAAGGAACAGCTTCACACTGGAGACTGCTTACTTGTTCACTAAAGGTCTCCTAACAGAAAATAGCATTCTAGTTGATGATCAGGCATTTTTTGTCATTTAATCTGTTAATTCGTTATTAAACTTAAATTATATGAAGTGTGTATCCATACAGGTTCCTGTGAATTTCTGAGTAACTATAGGAACAATAACATATTAAAACAAATGCAAATGTATCAAAACAAGCACATTAATTTAATTCTGTGATTTCAATGGAACCAGTGCAGAGCTGACTGATTAGGCTTCTGCTTTAAGAAAATAAATGCTTAAATACAATTATGGAGATAAATACAGTTTGTTTTTCTGAAACGTTATGAAGAGGTGGCTTAGTGAAAGCTTTCATTTATCAGAAAGCAGCACACTAAAATGTGCTGTATGCTGATTATGCAAGTTGCTGCCAAATGAATAAATATTTAATTTTACATATGGGTAGCCCCTCCAATCTATTAAAATTATGGTGCACATGGCCAAAGAAAATCTTGTAATTTTGTGTTTAGTTATGGCTAAGGCACCCATACAAGATTTAAATGAAACACACACACCTGGATCTTGTCACACCAGCCAGCAAAGTATCTGAATGTCTGAATGGACATTCCAACATGGGTTTTCAGGGCCAGTGTGTAAACAGCTCCAGAGTCTATGGCCTCGATTGTGGCCAACTCCTCCTGATGCTGTTCCATCAGATCTGCCAATCTGGAGAAAAACACACATGCAATTTGTATCACACAGACACACACAGACACGCACCATTATAAATTGTTTCTCTATTTGAGTATTTGGTCTCGTCAACTACCATATCACTCGCGGTTAACACTGAGATTAGAATGCATTTTATGCTTTGCAAGAAGGACTCATTTTAATTGTGAATTTTCTTACTTGTATATAAGTCTGCCTCTGTCTCTGGGGTTCATTTTGCCCCACTCGCCGTTTTCAAATGCCTCTTTGGCGGCTGCCACAGCTTTCTCAACATCTGAAATCTGAGCTAGCGATACATCACAGATCGGCTACAGAGAATAAAGCAGGAGAGAGACAGAAGAAAAGAGAGGAGCATGTTTAAGAGATATAAAGAATATGCTGAGTGGGAGTACAAGAGAGTAAGATCATTTCCATACATATAGTATCGATTTAAAATACAGAATTGGTGGCTGAAAAGCTATGGACTTGGACATTGAGCATTGTCTATAATGTTAAAATAAAGTTTTTTTTTATGTGCTATTTACAGCCATATGCTCTGCTCTTCTGCTGCTGACCTTTAATAAACCACAGAACATCTCCACACTCTACTGTACCTGTGCAGTTGTGGGGTTAATGGTCTTGTAGGTTTTTTCTCCTTCAGCATCCACAAACTCTCCATTTATAAAGAGCTGGTGGGGCATTTTGATAGTCATGTTGTTGATATTCATCTCCACCTGCAACAGAATGTTTGAAGTAGAACATTTCAGAGTGGGGCTTTCATTGAAAATTGAAATTTAGCATGATATGGAAACAGAATGTGTTTAATCTGTGTTTTAAACATCTCTAAAGTAATGTAAAAGTCTCACATAGTCTACAGCTAGTTCTTCCTCAGCATCTTCTCCTCTCAGCTTTCTCACACACATCTGGATGAACTCCTGAAACGTCGTAGCCATGTAAACATCCTCGTTTTGTAGCTGTAGCTGACTCGCCCTCAACTTTACCTCCTCCACCAGTCTGCACAAGGGAAACAGATAAGTATACAGAGAGAAAAGAGTTTATTCAGATGGAAAAATGGGAAATACAGTGAAACCTCGGATTGCGAGTAACGCGGTTTGCGAGTGTTCCCCAAGACGAGCAAAGATTTTTAATACATTTTGACTTGAAAAACGACCAAGTCTTGGTTTACGAGCACCGAGTTTCATGTACCACGCATGCGCTTCTTGTTTTGATGCCAAGCGTCACGTGATCACAACTGAGCCAATGGTTTTTCTCTCTCTTTTGCTGCGGAATTGTGGGTAATCGTCTCCCCTGCTGGGTCTTAGTGCTCGTCTCTTACTGGTATAATCAACATCTGTGCACGTGTGTACTGTTTACTATAACACTGTGACCATGTGTGTGCGCGTAAAAAACATATTTTATTTTGTGTTTACAGCGCTGTTTCGTATAACACACGTATGTGCGCGCGTGTAAAGCAAAAGAAAATCTCATTAGAAGGTTAACAATCCATCTTCCTCAGCCTGTTGTTATGTGTGCGCGCTCTCTCTCTCTCGCCTTTAGTGTGTGTGTGTTTGTGTGTGTGTGTGTATGTGTGTGTGTGTTTGTGAACTGGCACGGTGTCAAATTACGCGCGCACACACATAAATAAAGGCCCAAACACACACACACACACACAGCGCCTGCGCGCATAAATGGAAACACTTATCTGTCTGCATTTATTTTTACTTTTTTTCATTAGAAGGTTAAAAATCCATTGTCTTCCTCAGCCTGTCGTTATGTGTGTGCGCGCGCATAATTTGACATCGTGCCGGTTCACACACACTCTCTCTCGTCTTTAGCGTGTGTGTGTGTGTCTGTGTGTGTGTCTGTGT